>CM045461.1:2186763-2234263 GCA_024666655.1 Dascyllus trimaculatus
ACTAAAACCCTGACGCCGTTTCCCAAAACAGGTTTTCTGAAGGTCGTCCCATGAAGACTTTCCCTCACGACTCCTTACATAATCTGCATAAATATTTGCAGATCAGAACCCCTGTATGATCCACTCTGATTGTGTTTATATGACGTCTCTGCCATGTCACTATGTTTCAACCTCTATTTACTGGCTCCCAGTATGTTGTAGCTTCTTTAAACTGGCTTCAAACTGGTTTTAGGATGGATGTTTAGATCGTACTGGTCTCACAGGTCTGTACTCTGACCATTAGCTGACTCTGGTCTTGTGGTTCTGACCCGGTCTGTGTTCAGGCTCTCACTAAAGGGGGCGTCACCTATCAGAACCCCTGTATGATCCAGCCTGACTGTGTTTATATGTGCCATGAGCAGAAGGCTCACATCACTGGTTCAGATGGTAACTGGTAACTGGTCTGTACTCACACAGCTCCTCTCTACCTTAATGGTATCAAAGATCTTTACAATCATTCATTCAGAGCTTCCATGTAAGGTACCTGCCTGCCACTGGGAGCAACTTGGGGTTCAGTGTCTTGTCCAAGGACACTTCAGCACATGGAAGGGCCGGAAATTTGTAATGAAATGTTAAAAAAAGACCAGGGTAATAGTTTAAGAGTGGACTCTGATTTGGGTTTGTTTTGACAAGCTTGTGTTATTTTTGGTTGGAGCGCTTAACGTTGGAGCTCATAAACTGTTTGATGGTTACCTCCAAGAAAAGGAACTAGAAGCCGCTTTTCCAGTCTCAGCGTCGTCCACAGCAGCAAAATGGACGTCCTCAGAGAACAAACGACGTCATCAGCGAACAAACGACGTCCTCAGAGAACAAACGACGTCCTCAGCGAACAAACGACGTCATCAGCGAACAAATGACGTCCTCAGAGAACAAACGACGTCCTCAGAGAACAAACGACGTCCTCAGCGAACAAACGACGTCATCAGCGAACAAACGACGTCCTCAGAGAACAAACGACGTCATCAGCGAACAAACGACGTCCTCAGAGAACAAACGACGTCCTCAGTGAACAAACGTGTCCGTGGTCTCTGAGCTCCCTCGTCCGTACAACGCTGCCGTTACGATGCTAGCGTGGCTAAGCTAGTACCGCTAGCTAGTTCCACAGCAGTAAAGACTAAACACTTCCTCTGCTGTAATAAAGTCCAAACTCTCCCACATGAACTTCTGTTCATCAGTAAGCAGCCAAAGTCATTCGAGTGTCTCTCAGTGAATAAGTTATAAAACTAGTCATTAATCTACTTCCGGGTGACGACTGACATCTTCACCATCTCGCTCCACCGCGCCTCTTTGTCAAACCTCTTCTGGTTCTCTTTACTTCCGGTTCACCAAACAGTTCCCTGAGTTTTATTTCCCTAAGTGAAATGCAATTTAATACCGAAAAACTCTTTGTCAACACCATGAAAACATAACAGACTTCATCACACACACCTACAGTTCCCACATCTCACCCATAGGTGGCAGTAAGCTCACATTTCAAACAGCAGTATCAAGAAAAATAACAAATAACTGATGAATCAGGTTATTACACACTTCCACTTGCACAACTCTAGAAAAAGCTTGTCAGTTTAGAAATTTAAAAAATACATATATTATGTTCACAAGGGGGCTGAACGGTGGTTCGGTGGTCATCAGCGTCGCCTCACAGCTAGTAGATCCCCGGTTCACGTCTCGGTTAGGACACCTGGGATCTTCCTGTGTGGAGTTTGCATGTTCTCACCAGGTTCTCCAGCTTCCTCCCACAGTCCAAAGACATGCTGAGGTGTATAGATAATGATATATATGTATAGATGATGGATGGATGGAGGGTTTTTCACAACGACAGAAGGATATGAACAAGACTAAATAAACAAACATGGAGGTGAAGGTTTGTGTACTAAATGCTGGCAGATACTGATGTGGAAACACAAGTCTCCTCCTCTCCAGGCCTCTGGCTTTAACTGTCGTGCCGTAGAAAACATTCCTGTCACGTCCTGCATTCGATCGTCATTTTGTTGACTTGCTGCAACAAGTCTTTTCTTTAAAATCTTATCACCAGATCGACTCCAGATGAAACATAAAAAGGCCCATGTGCTGTTACTCGTCTGAGCTGTTCCCATGACTCTCCCTGGAATATGTTTGACCTTGTTTTCGAGGATGGAGGAGAAAAGTCTTGTTTGGTCCCAGGAGGAGACGAAGGGGGACGAAGCTCCTCGGTGGGTATCCATCCTGCTCGGCCTCTGCAGGGACTCGGACTCAGCTGGACGCTCAAAGTGGAGGCTGTTAGAGTAATTAGACGACGTAACGCTGACGGACGGACGGACCGCAGAGGAAGAAACGGGCAAAGACTCGCTCAAGATTCTGAAGTATTTTTACTTCAAGTCATCTGAGGTCCTTGGATAACTGTGTGTAGCATCAGTAAGGGCTCTGGTTGAAATATTTCTCTGTATCTTTTGCCCTTTTTACGCCTGTAGCCTGATTCACAGGGCAGATTTTAACCCATGTGACAGAGGGACATTTCTCTGTAGTGACATATTCATAATAAACTGGGTGGAGTTCCTGAACTTCACTGACTGCCAGCATAAATTATATGTTTCCACAACCGAGACATCCTCAAGTCTGTTTGGGTCATGAACAAGGGACGGATCCTCAGTCAGGGTTCTAGTCCCAGTCTGATCCAAGTCATTTAGTAGTTAGTGTCTGCCAACACCGAGGGGGTAAATGTAGTACTAGAGGGTAAATGTAGTATTAGAGGGTAAATGTAGTACTAGGGGGTAAATGTAGTAGTAGAGGGTAAATGTAGTACTAGAAGGTAGATGTAGTACTAGAGGGTAAATGTAGTACTAGAGGGTAAATGTAGTACTAGAGGGTAAATGTAGTACTAGAGGGTAGATGTAGTACTAGAGGGTAAATGTAGTACTAGAGGGTAAATGTAGTACTAGAGGGTAAATGTGGTACTAGAGGGTAAATGTGGTACTAGAGGGTAAATGTAGTACTAGAGGGTAAATGTAGTACTAGAGGGTAAATGTGGTACTAGAGGGTAGATGTAGTACTAGAGGGTAAATGTAGTACTAGAGGGTAAATGTAGTACTAGAGGGTAAATGTAGTACTAGAAGGTAGATGTAGTACTAGAGGGTAAATGTAGTACTAGAGGGTAAATGTAGTACTAGAGGGTAAATGTGGTACTAGAGGGTAAATGTAGTACTACAGGGTAATAGTAGTACTAGAGGGTAAATGTAGTATTAGAGGGTAGATGTAGTGTTAGAGGGTAAATGTAGTATTAGAGGGTAAATGTTGTACTGAGGCGCCACATGCTCCAAAAGATGGAGAAAACCTATATTCTCTACATACAAGAAAATGTATTGTAACTATAGTACCTGTAGTACCTGGTAGCTAGCTGTAGATCAGCTGTAGTACCTGGTTGTTCCACCAGGTGGAGCCTCTCACTGTTTAATACTGTAGAGACCAGAGGAGGCGTTACTCAGACTACAGTTCATGTTGGAAGCAGAGAGCATTGTGGGAGTTTAGCTAGCAACAGGCACCATGACAAAGACTTCTGTGGTGGTTAATGACCTCCAACCAGAGATCATGTAGCTAAAGGAAACAGCATTCAGCATTCTTACATCACAGTGATGTATTTAATGGAGCTTTTCCTGCTCAAATCATGTGTATGTTGACTTAAACAGCAACATCATGACAAACGTCCACTGTACTTAACAAGTGTTATCAATTAACCAGTTATTGATTGATGAAACTGAATGTTACAGATTGAGTTTGGGTCACCTTACTGGACAGAGATCTATAGATTTTCCTGTTAATTCTGACAGTATGATAAACAAAAATGTGTGTTTTGCATGAGTAAATGAAATCCTAACCAACGAAGCCTTTTTATTTTCAGCTCCTGTCATTTCTGCGTTGGCTGAAGCCTCTTTGGAAGCCGCCAGAAATTCCTCTATGCAGGAAAAAAACCCTGATCAGAAACAGAGCAGCCGTCCTTAGAAGTCAGCTAAACGCTAAAAAATCTTTTGTGTTTTTCCAGTCAGTGGTTTTGTCTGCACATGTTAGCTGCTGAAAGCTTAATACCAATAAATACCTGCATCAATTATGAAGAGAACAGCTCAGAGTGAACACAAAGGACAGGCCAAGGTGTTTTACTGTACAGTCTGATGGACGGTTTCTCACTAGTTGGAGCTAAGATGCTAAGACGATAGCATTTTAGTCCATAACATCATGAATAAATGTAATAACCAGGATCAACGCTGACGTTAGATCTGAGGGTTCAGTGTGTAAAGTCCTAGTTTAGTCAATAATGT
Organism: Dascyllus trimaculatus; assembly: GCA_024666655.1. Lineage (NCBI taxonomy): Eukaryota > Metazoa > Chordata > Actinopteri > Pomacentridae > Dascyllus > Dascyllus trimaculatus. The sequence continues at coordinate 2,191,092 of CM045461.1, forward strand.
GGTTTATGTAGGCAAAACTGCAAACTGATTTTCATTTTATGTCCCTATTTCTGAGTAAACAGCTCCAGAGATGTAAAACCAAAATATATCGACCTTCACGAGACGACTGGAACATGAGCTGCAAATTCTCACATTGGAGATGCAGAAACCCTGAAATGTTTGACGTGTTTGAGAAATTCTCAGTTTTTGTTGCAGCTAAATTGAACTTAAGGTCTCTTCAGCTGTCAGTTAATGAAGCGTAGCAGCAGAGTTATGTTCCTCTGAAGTGTAGTTAAGATCTGCATGAGGAGAATCAGCTACCTCAGACTTGTGCTTAAGTAAACTGACTTGTTAGACTCTGCGACTGCTTTATAATAACGTTTCTCGTTATCTGCATCTTAACTGTGTTCGAGGCTGGTTCACATATTTAGATCTAAACGCAGCTGCACTGTGTTAATTCGCTCTGACGGCTCTGGAAAGATGGAAAACAGCTCAGCAGATAAGAAAAGCTCCATTTCCAGCGAAGGTCAGCGGGTCGAGGTGAAGCTGCTCCCAATGCTTCACTTCCTGCTGGAGGAGGTGACGTTCTGACTCAACACACACAGCAGGATCCTTCGCTGAGCCCCAGGAGATCCACGCTGACCCACTTCTGGACGCTGATATCGATCATTTTCAGGTCCAAAGCTGAGCTCAGATTCTTACAGCCCTGTTTGCACTTTTCCTAATTTGTAGTAAACGTCTGATGTGGCCTCCAGGAAATACCAGTCCTGTTTGGTAACGTTACAGTATCTCCCATTAACGGTCCTCACAGCTGAATCATGAGGCCCAGAACCCAGTTTGGTCTCCAGCAGCCGAATTAAAACTCGCCTCGGTCGACTCTCTCCAGATAATTTCCTGCAGCGGCGGGAAGCGAGCCTCACATTTGTTGTTAAGTGGCGTAACACACATTTTGCATTCATGCCTCATTACTCACACACACCCCGAAGGCCCAACATGTGGAATGTGTTGCTGTTGCGAGGGCGAGCTCGCAGCCAGATCGCATTACGTAGTGGAGACGCTGACAGCCCTGGATGTGACTGCAGCCTGAGTCATGGCCGACATGTAACCTGGCGATGAGCTGGACGGATCCAGACGAGGAGGAGCCGAGGAAATAATACGGCTGCAGAAAAATGTACGAAATGTCTCCAAACCTGCACCAACAGTCTGTCATTAGCCATGAATCACCTGCTCAGGTGATAAAGTGAAGTCAAACATCCACACACACCTCAGCATTACATCAGAGACATAAACTGAACTAAAATATAATATTACATTCAGTTTTAGCCATAGCAGAAACACGGCGTCTCTACAACCAAACAGACGTCATATTTCACTCATATCGTCATATTTTTCAACATCAGTGCTTTCAAACCTGTGTTATGAATAGTTTTTACATTTAGCAGATTGTATACTGTCAGTATTTGTTCATATTAAAGAATCTGTGTAAAATACCAAACACACATCTTCAGCAGTTACCATTTACGACCACACAGCTAACGTGGCTACACTTGTTTAAAGTTTGTAGCATGCTAACACAAGAAACTAAGGTGGTGAACATATTGAACATTATATCTCCTGTTATGTTAATATCAACATATTAGCAAGCTTATGCTAGCATAGATGTCTGATAAGCCGTGTGCGATTGTTCATAGTCAAAGTTTAGCATGCTAACTAACAAATAGCACTTGTTTCATAGCATTGAATACACAGTACAGATGAGGCTGATGAGCGTCAACATTTGTCACACCTTACAATATTGCTAACATGGCTAAACCCAATAATACTGTTAGCATGCTAAGACAATAAACTAAGGTGGTGAAGTTAACAGCACTAACTGTTGCTGTGACATAATAAACTAACGACCATGCATGGCTAATCATATGCTTAATGCTAACATCAGCTTGCTAATATTAGCATGCTAATATAGTTTTTAATATGTATAGCACCTTAGCTTCTTGTGTTAGCATGCTAACATTTGCAAATCAGCACTAAATAAACACAACAGTTAAGGCTGATGATCAACATGTACCAACTTATCAACCCTGCTGATGTGGCCACACTGGTTTAATACTGTTAGCATGCTAACATTAGAATCTAAGTTGGTAAACGTATTGAACATTATGCCTGCTATCATGCTAATATCAGCATATTAGCATGCTTATGACAGCAATAAACGTATGGTTAGGAATGTTAGCAGAGTGGCTCTGGATGGAAGGGTCTGTAGATTCCACTATCAAACGTTAGTTAACGTGACAAACTAAGACTGAACAACTTTACATTACTCATCAGGTGTTTATTGCTAGCATCAACTTGCTAACATCAGTTAACATGTTGATATGAAGATGATAGCAGGCATAATGTTTGATATATGTACACCACATTAGCTTCTTGTTTTAGCATGCTAACAGTGCTAGCCATAGGGGTTGGCAATGTTCTAACACCCTCCAAAATGAAAGATGATTATAAATCATTTAAACAATCAGATTTCTGTATGTCTTCCTCCTACTGCAGCTGTTGGTTGTTGATGATGGTGATTGTAAAACTCTGGCATTTATAATTAATAACATTATTTTTACATGATTAATATTATGTACTGCAAGTTGTTTCAGACTTTCAGTTTGGTGTAACTTTAATTAACACTTGGTAATTCAGAGTTGGTTCAGTGCATGAATATTGCAAACACCCGTTCAGAAACATGTCGCTAACATTCTAACGTCTGCTGATTAAAATTCTGACAATTTACCCTGAACAAACATAAAGGTGTGCACCAGATCCCAGAACAAAACTAAGGTACCAACAGTCTGTGGTTCCACTAATTCTACCAATGTTCAGTACAGATTTTACTCCAGTCCTCCAGCAGATGTTGAGGTATTTCAGTTGGACTGGAGTCATGAACCGACGCTGTGATGCAGCTGAAGTCTGAGCGTCTGCAGTCGAACCAGTCAGAGTGTCATGACGGATGAAATGTGACTGTGGCTTGGAGCTGCATGAAACCCAGGAATGTTTTCCAGGAACGGACTCTTCAGTCAGTCTCTCCATCATGAGTGTTTGTCAGCAGCTTCGTGTCCTCAGGACGCCGTGAGGAGGCTCGGATCTGACGGATGGACCTTCTGCTGAGAGGATTTAGAGCCAGTTCAACCCACAGATCCACTCAGGACAGAACAGAGAGACTGCAGGAGCCCCAACGGAGCAGTTTAGCAGCTAATTAGCTTAGCATAACGTGCTAGTGTGGAAGCAGGGAAGCAACCTGTGGTTTTGTAGGAGGGTTTAGTGCTGGATTATCCTCTTCAGACTCAGGCTTCAAGTTTTCAGTTTTAACACTCAGCTGGTTCCAGATACATCATTAAAGTCTTCAGTGGTTTTCTTCAACCGTTCTGTTCACATACATGTTTGTTAAATGTCTGATATTGTTATTTTTAAACCCACTTTTCCAAACTTTTACAGGAAAGCAGGAACACCAAGTCTGAACAATCCAAGACAGAACCAGACCAACCAAACCAAGGAGTAAAACCTCCAGACCGTCTCCATCCACCTTAATACAGGAGGAACCATCTAACCTGCTCAGTCTCAGGTGGATCCTTCTCACATTCCTACACGCTGTAAATATTTCTTTTATCACGTCTATAGTAATAATAATCTATAGTCCTGCTTTTTAAAAACACTTCTCATCCTTCTCCATGTTCCCGTCACTGCTGACTGTCATCCTCTAAAACACAGACCCTGTAAGTCAAAACCTGCTCAGCTGTAAAACTGATTCCAAACTGATCCCAAACCTGCTTCAACTCCTCTTTTGTCCTCTTCGTCTGTTAAGAGAATGTTTGCACTTTTTAACAGGTACATCGTAGTTTTGATCTTAATTAGCAGCAACCATCTGATAAAACACTGAAACACTCTGCTGAATGTTGGAGTTCAATTAAAGTATCAGCATCCAGTGGAGACTAACTGAATCTTTTCAGAGGCGGTTTTGATCTTGAGGCAGTCAGAAGTTTTTCACCTGATAATTTCACCATTTTCAAGTCATTTCAGATTAAAACTAGAAAAGCCCTCAGAGATCCAGACCTCCTCCAAGCAGCTTCAGTCCACCTCCAACATGACAGAGTATCCTTACATTAAAATAAATCCTGGATCCAGACGGTGATCCGGATCAGTCCCAACATGTCATCATTTGTCCCATTTCACACATTTCCTGAACATTTCATCCAAATCCGTCCATGACTTTTAGGGTTAATTGAACACAAACCAACAAAAGAACAAACAAACCAACGCCGGCTAAAACATGACCTCCTTGGTGGAGGTAATGAAGGACGGGTGTGAGACTCGGTGCTCTCAGTAAAGTAGGATCATCTCACTTTGTTTCTGTGCCTTGGAGTTGATCTAGTTTATGATGGTTCCTGGAGGCACCAACGTTGTCTTTGACCTCTACCTACAAAGAAAGAACAGGGTCACATAGGGAAGCTCTGTTGGGTTGTTTCACCCCTTTAGGACGTGGATGAAGCTGAGCGCCAACAGATACGGACATGATGAAGGATGAAGGATGAAGGACGGGCCTGACTCTACACCACGGTCTCCCACCTGTTTCACCGTTCATGTTCAACACCGTGTTCACAGACACCTGGGCTCTTCTGGAGGGTTGTACCGAACAGAGGAGGTCCAAGTCCGACATGATCCTGAGACCCTGATACTCAGAACAAACCAGCGCTAAAAAGAGGAAGTTGTCCGTCTTCTGTCCCAAATAAACAACAACACACAACTCAGCAGTTTACAGCTTTAACCTCCTGAAAAGTGGCGTCATATTGAGAACCGCTGAGCTGGACCAGACTCACCAGTTAGTCTATTTTAGAGGTAATTAATGCTTATTTAAATTCTTAATGATAACTTTAACTCATAGTAATCTGGGTGAGCGACACGTTAAATAACCGGGAGAAGAGACGCAGGAGTCTGATAACACAAAACCCCAGTAAGTAATAATCAGACTGAATCTTTATAAAACATCCGCTGCTGCAGAAGAACCTCAGACACTCTGAGCTCCATCATTTCACCTCTAAACTCCTCTTTTATCTGATCGTACGGTCGAGAGGATTTTCCATCAGGTCCAGAGTTTCTACCATGAAGACATCAGAGGCTGCTGTGTTGCTTTGTGAATTCAGATCACATTAATGACGTCCACATCGTCAAATACAACAGAGTAGTTTAGTTTGACCTACAAACTACATTTAACATCACTACACTGCTTTTTACTGATGGCTGCTTTTATTCTTGTATATATTTTGTCTATTCTGCTCTTTTTCATCTCTTTAGCTGATTTATTGTTTTCTATTTGCAGGGTCTTTTCATGAACAGATGAATTTCTGGTGCCTCAAAGTGGAAAACAAAAAAACTATGTATATTTTTTAACCAGTTTTGTTTCATTTACTCAAGAATAACTGGCATGTTGTTCGTTAAATAGTCCGAATAAACAGGAAAGTGCACAGATTTCTGCAAAATAAACAAAGTCTTACTTTCTGCTGTACTTTTTATGCAGCTGATTCTGCTTTATGTCGTGTTTGTCGCCTCTAAAAGCTCCTTTTGTGCAGAAAAAACCCCTAAAAAAGTGACACCTCTGCTCGTCTTCCATATTTTAGAAAGCATTAATGGTGTCATCATCATGCCAGTTATCTTTAAGTGTAAAAGCACAACATAAAGTAGTGAAGAAACCTGAAAAACCAAGTGGAAACCTGCATTTAGTCGTTGCTCTGGCGCCACCTGGTGATCAGCTGAGACGCTGCAGCTCTAATTAACAACTTAACCACGTTTCGATGCAAACAGCTTTTCAAACATCAGATCTTATTCACAGATATTTCAGCCGACAGCAGAGAACCTCCCCGTCTGTCTCCCTTCACTTCTGTTTACTCAAATACTTTCATTAAACAAGCCGAGAGCTGCCAGAAGAGAATGCGCCGGTTATTTTCTGCTCCACTTAAGTAAACACTGACGACGTTTGGACTCCTAGAGCTTTTTACGGAGCTCATGTGTGGGAACTGAAGCCTGCGATGATCGACAGCAGAAACAACAAAGACTGGGTCCATTATTACAGTCAGAGTTCAGCTTTCAGCTAAACAAGGCTTCAGTAGAGGCGACTCCTCAGAGGCTTCAATAATCGACCCGATCACCTTCAAGTTACAAGTTTTTATTATTTTTTTGCAAAACAAACAACGTCATAAAAGAATTGGAGGCGTTCTGGGTTCTTCTTTTCCTTTACGGCTGAGTGAGTCTCAACAAAAAGGTCCTTAAAATGGGAAACATGAGAATAAATACAGTCTTTTATTTTCAGCTCTATACAGGATGTTACTGGAGGTAACATGCAACACCGTGACTCTACTCTAACTGGCAGCTCGAGTCTGAACCAGGACCGAAGGTTGGCGGCGACGGGGAATGTTTCAAGCGATACGAACAGTACAGGCGGAAATATGACGACAAAACAAAACAAAAACCAGTACAAAGTTCACAAAGTCCAGAAATGTTGTGTTTCTCTACACGTCTCCTGTGTCTGTCCAGATCTGTCAGGCAGCCTTAGGTGGAGTAATCCTGCATGGAAGGAGAACAGAGACGGCGTAAAGACATTTATCAGTTAGTAAGTAAAGACTAGGGGATCAATAGAAAACTAATCCAGTATTTTAAGAAGCAAAAGCTTGTTTCAGCCATTTTTAGGTCAGAAAGACAAAGACAGAAGAGACAGGATGAGAAAAAACACTTCATATATGATCACAGGGGAGATTCTGAGTCTTTTCTAAGTGAAAAGACGGACAATAAACAAACCATGAGATAAACTACTGAAGGAAAGACATTTATCACAGGTGAAACTGCATGAAGTTCATTATGGACTGAGAGAAAGTTATTTTAGTCATCTGTAAGTGAGAAAGACGGACAGAAAACAACAGATTAGACAAACTATTTCAGTGAAGATGCTGCAGAAAGCTGCAGTAAGCAGTCGGTCACTGGATTTCTAACATAAATATGATATTTTAAATAATTTAATACCCATTTTAGTCATTTTAAGGTAGAAAAAACAAAAGATGAGAAAAATGAGTTGAGCACAGACATTTATTAGTTAGAGCTGGTGTAAGTCATCGATTAGTGGATCAATAAATAATAATCAACTATTCTGAAGATCAAGACACGAGAAAGACAAAGACAGAAGCTGAAGAGTTACCACTGATAGAAGGGAATTAGAGATCAATCAATAATCAATCAGCTATTTGAGAAATTAATATTCGTTTTAGTCATTTTTAGGCAAAAAAGACGAAGAAAAAGGAAAAGAAAAGACATTTATTACAGTTAGAGCTTCTGTAAACAGTCAATACGAGGATCAACTGTAAACTAATCAACTGTTTTGATCATGGAGATGTTTCACCTTTTTAAATGAGAAAAAATAAAGAAAAAAGATGAAACATGACAGCAACGATGTCATTAAAGACATTTATCAGTCAGTGAACTGATAGAAAACAACTGATCTACTATTTCTACTATTTTAGAAACTAAATCCTTGCTTTAGTGAGAAAAACAAAGACAGAAGATGAGAAAGATCGTCTAAGTAACGACACTATTTACTGTTAAAGCTGCAGGTAGCTGATCAGTGGGTTTGCTGGATATTTATGACCTATTTGGTAACTGAATGCTCATTTTATCATTTTAAAGTGGGAAAGACGAGGACAGAAAAGCAAACGGTGAGAAAAACTACTGAAGTAAAAGCATTGATCACTGTTGGAGCTGCATAATGTAGCTGATCAGCTGATCAATCATGGAACTGATCAACTACTTTGATGATCAAACACTTGTTTAAGTTTTAAATGAGAAAGGACAGACAGAAAACAATCAATAAGACTAATTCAGAGCAGTATTGATTAGTGGACTGGTTGAAAATGAATGAACTGTTTAGATGGCTGAAGATTCGTTTTAGTCCTTTTTAAACGCGACGGTTCAGTGATTTTATTAACATACATGACAGAGAGGTGAAGCTTTTCAGCTCCAGATAGTTGTTCAGACCAAACAGAACCAAGAAGCTGGATTATGAGTGCTTCCGTTATATTTTCAGACAAAGTGGTGACACAGGTGAACATGAGGGGAGGATTAACTAACTGCTCATGAGGAGAACAAACAGAACACAGTGGACTTACAGCTCTGGGCTTCTTGTTCACCTTCATGTCAAACCTGCAACAGAAACAAAGCAGCAGCGTCAGACTTTGACACCGTGAACGTGGCTCTGATGGGATTTATGGTGAAGCGGAGCCACTACTGTACCATGAAGAAGCCTAAAGAACAAGCCCATAACAAGAACTCTAAATGGCCGAGTGCTCGTTCTTGTTCAGCTCCTTAACAAACCATCGTCTGACGAGCAACCAGCAATGTTGGGAGCGAATTGCTGGAGCTGAGGAAGCAAACTGGAAATGAATCTGAGGTAGAAAGACGTGAAGGTTCCCCGTTAACGAGCAGGAAAGTCTGATGGAGCTCAGAGCGCATTCAAACCAAAGGATGGCGTGTCGCACATGCAGGATGGAAAACAGGCAGAACAAATCAAATGTAAACCAGGAGAAGCAGGCGGAGAGCAGAGGTGGAGGATGGACGTACGGCAGGCAGAATGTAAAATTCAGACTTACTCAAAGTCATAATCAAACATGGCAGAAGGGCTGGGGGGGGCAGCATTAGGGGAGGAAGAGAGCAGCAGCTGTTAGTTCACCAACCTGAGCTACAGTTATGTGCTGAACACCTGCTGTTATATGAAGGTAAAACAGCGACATGTGGAGGCAGGACACTGACTTTAAATCACCTGTGGGCTGAGCTCACACAAACAACATTTAGACTGACAGAACAGGTATTTATGAACCGTTTGTTCACACCGACTCTGACGTCTATGGAACTGGGATAATTCAGTGTATATACAAGTCTGGAGTTAAGGTTCCTGTAATAAAGAGGCTTCTGAAAAGACGAGGAAGTCTTTCAGTCTGGGTTCATTATATTTTGCTGAATATGGAGTTATGATGTAGTGTTTGGCTTTTACTTGCAAACCTGTTTGACTTCTACAGAAACAATATAGTAGGACTGAACAGTTAATCAAAAACGTAAATCACAGGAGCTGCAAGTTTCTGATGAAGCTACAACATGTGTCACAGCATACTAGTGTAAACGAAGCGTTGTGATGCTACGGAGACGCCTCGGCTTTCAAATTATATCCTCCAGATGGAACAGAACACGCGTGTTTGCTAGAGACCGCAGCAGAAATCACATTTAATTCAGTTAAATAGAAATAAAAGCAAATAAATAAATCATTCCTACTAACTTTGTGACTCTTGCTGCAGCATCAACGTCGCAAAATGGTTCTTTTTGCACATCAGTCAGCCCTAGTTAATAATGAGGCACTAAACCGCAGTAAAAGACCACAAGTACACATGTTTTCAATTTTACAGTCAGAAGTATGTATAAATAATGAGAAGTACTGCCTGAAGTATTTAAATTATTCTGACTTCATGATAATAATCTGCACTCTGTCAGGAGAAAACTGATAATTTGACAACAGTGTGAGACGAGTGCTGCTTTTAACTATGAAGCTAATGTTGTTAGCGTTCAGTTGCTCCAGACTCTACTCTTGTGTCTTTACATTCATTGTTATGTGAGCAGCAGCTTTTCTAAAATAGGATTTCTACTGAAACACTTGTTTGTTTGTTTTTTGGATTTAACTGACCAGCTCAGGTTAGTAGATTAGAGAAACCCCACGTTCTCAGGCTAAATCTGTCCAAGAGAACCATCACAACATGTTTCTAAAAGGCTTTTTAACAACCGTGACACACGTTAGACAGACAGCAGTGCTAAACCAGACTGTACAGAAGAAATACACTCAGTCTGTAGAACACTTTGAGCCAAAGTAGTTGCTAATTCATTCACTCCCTTGTACAAACACATGCAGATAATAGCAAGAACAGAAGACGACCACATCGACTCAGCCACGACCACCTACTTACTTAATTACTTTAATTAACAGACTGAAGCTGAAAATCTGATCTGCATTGATTTTACAGTAACCAGGTTTTCATAGTTTAAACATGCAGCCCAAACAAACATACTGATCAGCTGTGAACAGATTCAGCTCCTTAATCCAGAGATCCTGGACCTGGATGAGGTTAATCAGCGCTCTGAAGTCTTAAATCTTGATTTTGTACCTGTGTCTGTTCTTGTTCTTCCTCTTCTTGTGGCTCCCGTGGTGGCTGCCTGAGGAGGAGGACGAAGCGGCCTTCTGAGGCTTCAGGTCCTGCAGCGTCGAGTCCACGTCCTCCGTGTCCTCCTGGCTCGGCTCGTTCTCCTGGTTCTGGAGGTCCGGAGACGTGTCGCTTTCCGTGCCGCTGCCTGCCTCACCTGAAGGAATCCAGACGTCAGCGAAGAAACAGAGTCAGGAACGACCACAGATTACAAAGGAGAAGCTTCACAAAGCTGCTTCAAAACCAACTCACGCTTTTCATTCATGTGATCTGGAATCCCACCGAGCGCACAAACGGCCTGGAAATCAAAAGAGAGAGCCGCTGCCTTAGAAGTTCTTTTTTAAAGCAGCAAATGTGACTAAAATATCGTGTACAACAGCCCAACAAGTGGAGGACTTACTGCAACTGATGTCACAGACGACTTGCTGAATAAACGCTCTGCTTCCTTGAACTTCCTGTTTCTTCTGTCAGTCTTACTGTTGGAGTTCCTGTCGAAAAACATAAAATAAAAACAGACAATGTTTTGGATAAGAAATGGCTTCAAACTCCCACGTTTGCCCTGATTTAAAATTCTGCATTTCCAATATTTTGGAGGCATTTTTAAACTCGTAGCAAAACAAAAAGACAAAAAAGCATAAAGTTGTTTTAACAACAGAAGTAATTATTTTGAATCTCAATGTTTTGGACTGATCCCTGTGAAACTCCTCAGTCTTCCACATCTTTCCAAATGCTTAGGACTTCTCCTCATTGTTCCCTCCTCTGCACACCTGTACATTTATACGAGCTGCTTACTTCTGGTTGGTGAGGTATCGGTCCCATCCTCTGATGATGTTGCCGTACATCTGGGTGTCTTCTAGGTAGCTGCCTTCAAATGCATATATTTGTCTTTCCAAGTTCACCAGCGTCTCCTGTGATATTAAAGAAATTAAAACAAATAGATGAATGTTAGAGGTTTGGGCCACATGACTTAATATTATGTGTAAAATAAACTTAAAGTTCTGTATCACTTAATAAAATCAGGTTGAGGTTACTGGATGAAACTGGCTGAATAACAAAAGATCCCTCCCCTACAGCAACATGCCTGGACAATTTCAGGCCATTAAGACTGGCATATAATATAAAAGGATGGATTTCATCCATTCATTAAATATATTCATAAGAGGACTTAATGCAAACATGTGTTAATATTTTGGAGCCCAAATAATATTATTTAGAGTATCACATATACAAAACTAATACAACAGCACAACAAAATGACTGAATATCAGATGTGACGATTGATTTATAAGGGAAACTTTAACATTTTCAGTGCTTACAGTAATTAGTATTTGACGTGTTCCTCTGCTTTGCTGTCCCAGTGTAGAGTTAAGAAAACCATGAAGCAACGCGAGATGACGCGAGAGAACGCGAGAAGTTTATCAAACCGGGCGGCGGCTAATACGTACCCATGCTAACTAGCTAGCATAATTGGTCAACACTGCTTTAATAATAAAGCGGAGTCATTTTCAAATAAAAAATATTCAGAAATCAAACTATCATAAACTGACAGTTGCAGCTAAACACTTTCAGTACAGTCAGTAATGTTAATAAAGCTAATATTGTGCTCGCTGGCCAAATTAGCTATAAGCTACATGGAGTGGTAGCCCCCGTTAGCAACTGTTAGCATTAGCTTAGCCAGGCCTCGGCTCGCAGCGCGCCGAATAAAACGTACCGTTAGCTGTTTTTCTACGCGACAAAACGCTAAATGTCGTTTTTATATTTTAATAAAATCGCAGTAACTCACAGCGAGTTCCTGTTTCCTCTTCACCAGCTCAGCCAGCTCCCGGCGTGTGTCCGGGATCTGCGGTGGAGTCGCCTTAGCATGCATCGCCATGATGGATGGAGCTCTGGAACAAAACACCGGCGGCTGGTCGCTGAGATCAACTCCCGGTTCGTTCAAACGCAGCCGGCAGATGGCGCTGAAGTCTCGCGATGCGATGAATCACGGTGTTTTCTCAGCACCATAGCAACCAGGAGAAATCCAAAAGGCTTCAGACTGAACTCCAACTTCATTTTCTGCTAGTTTTTCATTTGAATCATGGGCAACATGTACCGAGGACTTAATAAAAGTGAGTCTAAGTGGATTATTTTAAATTTAAAGCTCAAAATGTGACTTAATGGTTGTTTTTATGTTCCAGCAGGTCAGATTCCAGCTTCAATACCATCCAAATACCAGAGAGTGGTGATAATAAATGAGGAGAAGAAGGGCTTCTGCTCTCAGACCAGGAGGTTTCCTTCACACTTCTATCTGGTGGGAACTTTAACATCACTGTTAAACAGAAGCTGGTGGTACAACATGAACACATGATGGTTTCTGTTCCAGGTGAATGAAACTCCAGGACCAGGCAGCTACGGATGTGTTCCCAGCGCCGAAGTCTCCAGTCCGTCGTTCTCCAAGAAAGGAACCAGCGGCTTCGTTGCTTCAAAGGTCAGGAGACACTTCCACTGATTTCAGCCGTCAGGTATAAAGATATAAAGATACCACAGAAGCTGCATAAGAAGCTACAGCACTGAGCCTCTCAGACATCCTGATTTAAACGTCTCTGACTGCAGCTCTTGAACCATTTAAAAGCATTTGAATTAGAACAAATCTTTTGGATGCAGGGTGCGATCAGCTGTCTCAGGAGCTGTAAAGGATCAGTTAAAGGAGCCCTGTAGTGTTTCCTTCTGTCTGCAGCTACAGTAAGATCATTCAATAGAGCCTCAGCAGTGTCAGTGCATCAGCTGGTGTCTCCGTCAGGCTGCCAGGAGCCTTCAGAAGGACGTCCCCGGACCCAGCGAGTACAACCTGCAGAGCTCACTGATGAAGAGGAACGACTTCAGCACCGGAGCGTCCAGAGTGTTCAGACCTCCTGTAGCCGTGCAGCTGGAAGGTCCCAGAGATCAAACCCCAGCTCCAAACCAGTACGATGTGAGGAGACGACTACAGAGGCTTTAGAGCTGCAATGGTTTGAACAGTTTACTGTCAGTTTTAATACGGACAGTAACCAGTAACATCACAGAAATATATTCATCTAAACGTCAACATAAAAACAGCGTTTGGTGGTAAAATTACACTTCTTACTATTTCAATCTGCTCAAAAATGAACAGTGAACAGATGTTTGCAATTATTTAAAGAAAAATTATGTTTATTAGGACTTAAAAAAAATCATTTCTGAACTCTTATTTGACAGATTCTCCTTGTTTTATTAAATTACAGATAATATGAAGCACAACCACAGAAGAATATTAATTTTACACTTTGTAAGAAAAAACAGTGACACTATTTCGTTTTTATTTTAATTAAATCTGCTAAAAAATTTTATAATTATTTTGACTGATTTTTGCCATTATTATTTATTAAAGAAAAATATATTAATGATTAAAAATGGTAAATATTTCTCTTCACTGTTGTACCTGTGGATTTTTCCTGTTGTTAAATTCAATAAATAAAAAGGGCTAATTTAATTTAATTTAGTTTTACTGTAAATAAACAGGTAAAAACTGTAAATAATGTCCACGTTAACATTAAGTGTTTCTACAAACAGTAATTGTTCTTTTAATATGTGTGACTGTAATGTTACACAGCTGTTCTGTGTTTAAATAACCTCCACACATCATATTTTACAGATATTTTCAGGTTTTTTCACAGGTTTTATAGTTTTAAACATGATGTGATCCCAGTGTTTGTGGCGTCTTTGTCTCCAGGGTTTTTATCTGTTTATTTTTTACAGTGCGTGTCCTTCCTTCTGTCCGTACAGGTCAGCTCTGGGAACACAGTCAGATTCTCCTCGGTGGTCGGAACATCGTCTTTCCTCTCAAAAACTACACGAGACTCGATGTTCCTGAACCAACGAGTTCCGCCTCCGGGTGAGAAAAACCCTCCTCAGTCTGACTCTGAGCTCTGAGCTCGTCTCTCTGAACCCTCTCATGGTTTTCATGCTCCGTCCTAAAGGCCACTACAAGGTGGGCAGCAGTTTGATCCACAGCGGCTCCAGGGCCATTTTATCACCTTTCAAATCTAAAACTCAGAGGATCCCTGCCCTGGTGGATCGATGTGGACCAGGACCTGGAGCCTACAGTCCTCATCAGGCTCCGGCTGCGGTGAAGAGGACCGTCCTGCCGTGAGTTCAGGCTCCTGTCTGAGGCTCCAGGTGAGTTTGAACCAGGTGTTTCTAATGTTGGCTGTGGTTTTAGGAGGGGACACTATCTGGCCATATCAGCGCCTCCTCTGGTGGTTCCTAAGGACCCCCCTCTACCAGGACCAGGACAGTATGACATCGGGGATTATAACCGGGGGTCCAAACGTCTGAAGCCGACTGCAGCGTTTGCCTCCAGAACCGAGCGAATACTTAGAAACCCAGGAGCTGATCTGATCCCAGGACCAGGTAGAGACACTCAGAGATAAAACACAGTGAATAAAACTGGAAACGTGACGTAGAACAGCTCCAGGACTGGCCTGGATTTCCAGTAGAGTTTCCCAGTGGTATCATTGCTAGTGTTAAAGCATTAAGCTGAACGTTGTGTGTCTCCCTCCAGGTTTCTATGATCCTCAGCTTCGGTCCAAACAGTCCTTCTTTTACAACGACTCCAGAGTCTGGTTACCCGCCTGAAGCCTCCAGCACGACATTTAATAACCATAATAATAAACCTTACTTCTGTAGAACCTTTAAACTCTGGAGTTACAAGGTGATTTACATTAAAACTCAAGGATTCAAGGTTCTTCATTGTCATAGCAGCACACATGTACACAGAAGATCCAGTTATGAGTCTAAAAACATCAAATAAATATAGAAAAATAAAGAAAGGTAAAAGATAAGATAATTAATTAGCAACTTGGGCTTCAGTATCTTTCCCAGAGGGGCCAGGAATTGAACCTCCAACCTTGTGATCAGTGGACAACCTGCTCTACCAGCTGAGCCACAGCCGCCACTAGTTAACCTAATTAATTTACACATAAGGTTTAGACCTGGTAACATGAATATTCCTGTGGTTTAACCTAAATGATTCGAACTATTGACAGAAATACTCATGAAAACCCAGCAGACCCAAGGATCCCAGGTTCCCTGTGAACAAGCTCTGTTTTCATATTCAGTGTTTTCATCTCAGCGCCTCCTTCCATGAGTCTGTCGTCACCAGGAAGGAGCGTCTGGGTGTTTGGAGAACGAGTCGTCCTCAGTCTTGATCCTCTCTGGTGATGCAGCCGAAGCCAGAACATGTCTGATCCTCGCCCAGCAGCTGCCGGTCCGCTCAGAGCTCCACCACCAACAGCTGAAGCCTCGACACGACAGAACTCTGCCAACTGCTGGAGGGTGGAGAGGCTCTGAATGTGAGCAATGTGACCGACCGGACATGAGGCTGAGGAGCAGCAGAGCAGCAGTCAGCCAGTTATCACATGTTGTTGTGTCGCAGCTCAGACCTCTTTGTTCTGCAGAACCAACATCATGGACAGAGTTCACCTCCCTGTCAAGTCTGACCTTCTGGGTGGTTTTAAACATCCAGTCACAGCTGGATGTTTTATATAATGTGCTGGTTGTTTTTCCCACGTAGACTGAGATCAGTAGTTTCTTATAACCAACTAGCAGCTGGTTAGCTTAGCTTAGCACAAAGACTGGAAACAGATGGGAACCGTTAGCCTGTCTCTGTCCTCAGGTCATAAAATCAGGACTCCAGCTCCTTTAAAGTGAACTAATTCAGACGCTGCAGGTGGTTTCTAGAAACAGGAAGTCCTGCAGGTTAATGAGTCTGAGAGAGGAGCTGCTGTTCACCCTGTTTACGTCGTAACGTTGAGCTGAACTCAGCTGAGACACATCAGGTTATTCTACTGTCGATTCCACATGGAGATTAATTTGGAACAGAGTGGACTTTATCACATCCCAGGTAGAAACACAGAAACACACCTAATAATACACAGAAAATGCAATAAAACATCAGAGAGTCACAGCGCTAAATGTAAAAGTACACTGTAAAAATAATTCTGTAAAAACAACACAAAAAATTAATTAAAAATGTTGGAATAGTAATAAAACAAAAAACTGAAAATAACAGCAAACATCTGTAAAACTAAATAATATTTTAGTGGATTTAATTCAGTAAAGCTGTGTGAATTTTATGAGGAAGAACTGTATCTAAAAATGCAGAGTCTTGAGTGGACTTTAACTAGATGTAGTTTTGGCCTGTTTTGTTTTTGTTGTTGGTTTAATTTAACCTTCAACATGAAAATATTACCTTAAAAAATTAATGGATTTTATCTGTAAATTAACAAAACAATGAAAATTTACCAAATAACAGTTTAAAAATGATTTTAAACATTTTTAATCCTTAAAATATATGCATGTTTTCAAATAACGGAAAATATCTGTTAAACTTAATAATGTTTTAATGGATTTAATTCAGTAAAGCTGTGTGAATTTTATGGTGACATTGAGGAAGAACTATTTCTAAAAATGCAAAATTTTGATGCAGACTTTATTTACAGTTTTTGTTTTTTTTTTAAATTTTTTTTATCTTCAACATGTAAATATAACTTTAAAAGTGTATACATTTATCTGTAATTTAACAAAACTGTGAAATTTTTACCAAATAATAGTTTTGAAAGTGGTTTAAAATAATTTCAATCCTTAACATACATGTATGTTTTCAAATCAGGGCAAATATCTGTGAAGTAATGATATTTTTGTTGATTTAAACACAGTAGACCGGGTGTATTTTTACACTAAAACACAGTAAAAAAACAACAAATGATCATGTCATACTGATATGCACCTTATTATCATTTATTTATGTGATGTTTTGGTTAAAATGTGAATTATTCCTGTTTTTCTGTAATTTTACAAAACAGAGAAATTCCATAAAAATTACAGTAAAATGATTTTAAAAAGGTATTATTTTTACAGTGTAGATAAGATCAGATATACTTTTGCTGTCCCTGTGGGGGAATGTTTTACATCTAGTATGGATATTAATCACAGTACAGTCTATCCATTAGTTCTGTCTGAGTGTCCAGAGCTACAGTCTATCCATTAGTTCTGTCTGAGCGTCCAGAGCTACCATCTATCCATTAGTTCTGTCTGAGTGTCCAGAGCTACCATCTATCCATTAGTTCTGTCTGAGTGTCCAGAGCTACCATCTATCCATTAGTTCTGTCTGAGTGTCGAGAGCTTCAGTCTATCCATTAGTTCTGTCTGAGTGTCCAGAGCTACAGTCTATCCATTAGTTCTGTCTGATTGTCCAGAGCTTCAGTCTATCCATTAGTTCTGTCTGAGTGTCCAGAGCTTCAGTCTATCCATTAGTTCTGTCTGAGTGTCCAGAGCTACCATCTATCCATTAGTTCTGTCTGAGTGTCCAGAGCTTCAGTCTATCCATTAGTTCTGTCTGAGTGTCCAGAGCTACAGTCTATCCATTAGTTCTGTCTGAGTGTCCAGAGCTTCAGTCTATCCATTAGTTCTGTCTGAGTGTCCAGAGCTACAGTCTATCCATTAGTTCTGTCTGAGTGTCCAGAGCTTCAGTCTATCCATTAGTTCTGTCTGATTGTCCAGAGCTTCAGTCTATCCATTAGTTCTGTCTGATTGTCCAGAGCTTCAGTCTATCCATTAGTTCTGTCTGATTGTCCAGAGCTTCAGTCTATCCATTAGTTCTGTCTGATTGTCCAGAGCTTCCAGCTGCTCCTGACGTTCATCCAGCACTTAGTTTCCACCAGATGCTGACGTGGAAATGAATCGATCTTCTCTCTGGAAACGATCCAGAAGCTCCAGAACCTGAATCAGGGTCGTGGAGCCACGTGGTTGCTATGGAGACCGGTTCACGTCCACAGAGGACCTGGATCTGGATTTGGAGGTTGTTCTTCCTGTGCAGCTGGTAGAAAAGCACCAACTGCAGCAGCTGTGGTTAAATCCAGACTCTGATTCAGCTCCAGACTCGTGTCCTGAAACCAGACCTGGGAGGAGAAGCTTCGCTCTGTTCAGACCAACTGGAGCCTCCAGACAGCTGAGATGTTTGCAGGAGCCTCGTCAGCTTCATGCCTCTGGCTGCTGGAGGTTCAGACGAGTCCAGACATGAAGTCAGAGACGGAGCTGCAACACTGGAGTCAGACCGAAGCAGTCGATCTGAGTTGATCCCTGATCCTCACTGCTTCTGCTGCGGCTGTGGAAGGACTCCCCCCCTTTTATCTGATTTAGTTTAATTTAATTTTAGTTTAGTTTAGTTCAATCAAATTTAATTTACTCAGTTTAGTTTATTTTTAACTTTTACTATTTTTATTTAATTTCACTGAGTTAAATTGATTTAATTTTATTTGTATTATTATTTACTTAGTTTAGTTTAACTGAATCCAATTTATTTTAATTTAATTTAATTTAATTTAATTTTAGTTTAATTTAATCAAATTTAATTTTGCCCAGTTTAGTTTATTTTAACTTTAACTCATCTCCATCAGTTGTGACTGAGCAGCTTCTATTGGCTTCGTCTCCATCAGATCATTGATTGATCAGCAGCAGCAGGTTTCGTCTATTTTTAGCTCCATGTTCTGGTTTTAATGATTCCTTCATGTCAGCAGCTCCGATCGTCTGCTTCACTGTTTGATGAAGATTAATGAAGCTGATTCCAGGCTGAACCAGGAGGAGGAACCCCTGGATGATGTGACGCTGTGGATCCTGAGGGTCTCCATGAATGTTTCATCTCCTTTCAGCCTTTTAGTTTCTGACTTCCTGTTGAATCTCTGAAAACAGCCTCAGATGAGCAGCAGGAAAACAGACCTCATCCAAAATTAATCTGGAGATTTAATTTAAATGGAAGAAAAAAGCAGCGTGGCTGTGATTCTGACCAGGACTGCACTGTAAAAAGAAATCTGTAAAATCAACAGTAACAATCCAACAGCAAGGCGCCAGAAAATAATATTTAAACAAGATTTAAAACTGTGGAAATTAAAAAATGTCTTTAGCTGATTTAATGCAGTAAAATGGTGTAACTCTGTGGTATTTGTATTTGTAAAAATAGAGATTTTTTTTTTTAAATTAATTTTTCTGGGAGAGATTTTTTTGAAGCTTTATTGATTGACAGGGTGAGAGGAGGTAGAGAGGAGAGAGACGTGCAGCAAAGGGTCATGAGCCGGACTCGAACTCACGACCGGCTGCTGGTGATCTGAACCCACGTGGCAACGCCTGAACTCAGTGAGATCATCATCATCATTATTATTATTATTATTATTATTATTAGAATATTTACAGTTTTGATCTGTTTTCCTTTTAAAGTCAAAATATAAATTATTACTTTTTTTCTGTGATTTTACTAGAAATTTTCTGAAACAGTGAAAATCTGTAAAATAAAAAATAAAAATATATTCACCATTTTTCAGTCCTTAACACGTCATTTTTCTTTTAATATATCTGTAAAATATAATATTTTTGCTCATTTTAAGACAGTAAAAATTCAAAAAATTATTCCAAAAGTTTAAGTCAAAATGTAATAAATTATTATTATTTTACTGTGTATATAATGTGAGGTAGTTGCTGCTCTCCTCTAATTTTTGACATGCAGACATTAAACGCCTCCTGTTGCTGCTGCTGGGTGTTAAACTGAAGGATGAGTCCAGCTCTGAGCTCTGAGCTCTGACAGCTCGGAGGCCTCGGGCTCATTTCAGCTGCTGGAAATCATCTGATGGATCAAACCATTCACAGTCCGACGGGTAAACACAGCGATGTTTGTTTCTGCGGATAAAACCGAAGGTAGAAGCTCTCTGGTGGATCAAATGTGATGTCTGACATCTTAAATGTGACTTATGTGGAGTTTTTGTTCGCTGTTTAGAGGATAGATGAGTTTCTGTCCTGTAGAATCAGTTGGTTCAGTCCTTCTGTCCGGCATGCGGGTTTTCACTGCCGTCACGGTGTCAAGTTACAAAGGCTGAGAGACGGAAACTAAGGCTTCCGGCCTTCAGAGTAAAATCCTTTATTCAACATAACAGTCTGGAAGACCTGAAATCAAAGTTATTTAAAACATTTTTAACTAATATTTGATAATTTCATCATATTAATTAGTATTTTAAAGATGAAAGGGATTTGAATTAACTGAAAGGAGCGTCGGTTGAGATGCAGGTTCAAAGGAGAGACTAAATATATAAAACACATGAAAACAACATTAATAGATGAAAACACAAGTTTATTACATACAGGCAGATTCTTCATGAACGTTTCACCAGTTCTTTTATATTTTTTCTGTTTTCATCTCTTTACTGCTGTGCCTCATCGTCTGTATGACCACTGGTGAGTTTGTCGTACGACATCATGGTTCCTGACTGTGACGCTACCGTGGCTGGAAATAATCAACACTGAGCGTTAATCTGGGCTTTTAACGTGGTTTTATTACAACATACATTTGAACATACTGAATATTTTGGTGTATATTACTTTGGTGGAGAAAAGCTCCGAAAATTAAACTTTTTCCGTCATTGTTTACAACGTTTACTGAATATTTCTGTGGGAATGTTCATTTTAACCTTTCCAGTGATATAAAAACCAGGTTTCGAGACAGTGACTGTGTTTAACCATGAACATAATTAACTGGTGCAACTTCCTGTCTATAAAATGTGTCTCGACAGATCATTTATAATACTGCAGTCTGTCATCACATCCTTCAGACATGCAGCAGATAAAACCATTTTAAATTTACTTCAGTGGACAAAGAAATGAAAAATGACCATTTCTATTAAAACTGACTCAACATCCTTCAGAATAACAGCCATGGGGTGTTTTTACATTCTGGTCATTACAGCAGTTTCATGTTTCCTGCTGTCCTTTAATGTTTGCTAAAGAGGTTAAAATCAAACACTTTCTAGGATTTTAGCTGCGTTGCGCTGACTTCCTTTACTGGATATTTATTCTGAATGTACGCTGTAGAGACACACATACTTTTATTTTTACTTTCACTTGTACTCATTTATCCCTTTTTATTAATATTCCTGATGGATTTTCAGGCTCATCTGTGTTCTTTGTTCTTGTTGTAAAGCTTCTCTGTTTGCCGTAAAATAAAGTTTTTTTGAATTTGAATTTAAAATGAAGGTAAAGGAGGATAAATGCACCTTGTTGATTATTTTCTTGATTAATAAAGTTTAAAAAAGCACATCAACCCAAGAAAACATCCTCAAATGTCTAATAGTATTCAGTTTACTGCCACAGAGAACAAAAGCAGCCAGATTATTCATTTAAGAAGCTGCAACTAGAAAAAAAAAGCTTTTTAATCTTAAAAATGACTCAAAGTAAATAATCAATAATCAAAACAGCTGCTGATCGACTCAGTAGTTGACGTCTAATTGATTGAAGGTTGCAGCTCTGTTATAATCGGTTATCAGTGGATCAACAAAAGTCTGATGTTTCCCTCGTAGTTTGGGTTTTCATGTCTGATAAATGCTCCTGTACAGGCAGCATGTGTTGGTTTTACTTTGAAAAGTGTCTCCGGAAGTGCCCCCTCCCCGCCTCCAGCTTGACTTCGCTCCAGCTGCAGCTCTTCATTCTCAGTCCGGAGCTTTTCCAGCAGAGACGCCCAGAGCGCTGCTGGATCCACACGGTCGTTTTCACCAAACTGACGACGTTTTATTCTCGTTCGACTCGTTTTTAATCCGCTGCTGTTTGTGAAAAACGGAGCCGGTCTGATTTTCCTGTTTCTGAACCCACTTTGTCTCGTCTCGGGGGGATTTACTGAGGGCGTTTCTGAACCGGGACTCCGAGGCTCTGAGGAATGACAGCAACCGGAACCGGATCCGCCTGAATGGAAACAATGGATTATAAGGAGCTGGACGTTCACCTGGAGGAGAAGCTGAAGATAACAGACAAGAGTGAGTCTGACACACAACAACACACAACACAACAACACACAACAACACACACACCAACACACATGAACACACATTAACACACACACCAACACACACACACACACACACACACACACACACACACACACACACACACACACACACACACACACACAACAAACACACACAACACACACACACACACACACAACACACACCAACAACACACACACACACACTAACACAACAAACACAACACACACAACAACACACACAACAACACACACACAACAACACACACAACAACACACACACACACACACACACACACCAACACACACCAACACACACCAACACACACCAACACACACACCAACACACACACACACACACACCAACACACACCAACACACACCAACACACACAACACACACCAACACACACCAACACACACCAACACACACCAACACACACCAACACACACACCAACACACACACACCAACACACACCAACACACACCAACACACACACACAACAACACAACAACACACACCAACACACACACACCAACACACCAACACACACCAACACACACACACACCAACACACACACACAACAACACAACAACACACACCAACACACACACACCAACACACCAACACACACCAACACACAACAACACAACAACACACACCAACACACACACACCAACACACAACAACACACCAACACACACACACCAACACACACCAACACACACCAACACACAACAACACAACAACACACAAAAACACACAACAACACACACCAACACTCTGTCCTCCTCTGAGAGGGGGGTTTAGGTTCAGGTTTAGGTTCAAGTTTAGGTTCAGGTCCAGGTTTAGGTCCAGGTTTGGGTCCAGGTTTAGGTCCAGGTTTGGGTCCAGGTTTGGGTCCAGGTTTGGGTCCAGGTTTGGGTCCAGGTTTGGGTCCAGGTTTGGGTTCAGGTTTGGGTTTTTGGCTGCTGCTGGTCTCTGAGGCTGGTTTAAATCCAGCAGATCAGATTGAACAGCTGCAGGTTTCATCCAATCAGGCGGAGGTTGATCAGGAAGCAGGTGAACGAATGAATCCAGGTGACCCAGCAGAGCTTCAGGACTCAGGAGGACCAGGAAGCTGATGGTGTTTCTGATCACTCTGATCGATCTATTAATCATTTCCTCCTTTAATCAAGTAAAAAATGCAGATCGACCCAAAAAACCACCTAAAACCATTCAGACTGTTGTCATACAGGAGGAGAGAAAACCGAATATTCACATTTAAGAAGCTGCAGTTGGACAAATTTGACCTTTTTCATCTTTAAAATGACTAAAATCACTGCTGAGGATCCAAACAGTCGTTATTATAATTCATCAGTCGGCAGCGAATCAGTTCAGCGACACTCAACAAGCTGCAATCAGAGAATAATCTGGACTTTTATCTGTTTAAAAATGACTCAGACTGATGAGTTTATTAACAAACAGCAGCAGATAAACTCATCAGTCGACGTCTGACTGACTGAAGGTTGCAGCTGCTAAAAACACAGAACTGGACCTTAAAGACCTCAAAGACCTTGAAGACGTTTCTACTGGTCTGATCTACTGGTTTCCTCCCAGCAGCCTGTTAATGGTTTCTTCCTCTCTCATGTTCTCTGAAGATCTTTGACCTTCTGTCCTCTCTAAAGTCCAGGCAGCTGCTTTTAGTGCTTTTAGTTGGAACCAGTTGGTTTCTGGTCCTTGTCCTCCCATCCTCCCGTCTAAACTCCTCCTGCTGCTCCTCCATCCCTCGGCTCCCCTTGACCACCGCTGGAGGTGACTTTGTGCTCCTCCCTCCCCTCCTCCTCCCCTCCTTCCCTCCTCCCCTCCTCCCCTCCTCCCCTCCTTCCCTCCTCCCCTCCTCCCCTCCTCCCCTCCCCTCCCTGGTCGTCTGCTGCAGCTCTTCTTCTTCTTCTTCTTCTTCTTCTTCTTCTTCTTCTTCTTCTTCTTCTTCTTCTTCTTCTTCTTCTTCTTCTTCTTCTTCTTCTTCTTCTTCTTCTCTGTAAAAAGCTGCTGAGCTGCATCTGTGGGCGTCTGAGTCCTCAGCTGTACAGGATCAGATGGGCCCGGTCCTGGTCCTGGTCCTGGTCCTGGTCTTATCATCTGGTTTTCTGGGTCTCTGTTAGCTAAGAGCAGGACGAAGCGTGTTGTGGTTCGTCTGCAGCGTCGAGCAGCACGTGATGTTATCAGACTGAACAAAGCAGGGCGGTGGATCAACACCACATTCCTCTGAGAGTCCGACCAGAGAAGCTGCTCTGAGCTCAGATCACAGTACACCAGAGTATATCAGAGTATATCAGGGTATATTAGAGTATATTAGAGTATATTAGAGTATATCAGGGTATATTAGAGTATATCAGGGTATATTAGAGTACCAGTATATTAGAGTACCAGTATACCAGGACATCAGGTCCCAGAGGGGTGTTCAGGTCTGCAGATGCTCCTCGTCCCTCCTGATGCCTGTAAACCGTCTGAATCTTTAACATTCTGACCTGAAACCAGCCGATTGTTGCTGCAGAGAAACTAAAGTCTAAACTCTGGAAAAGTAAAAATAAAATCCATCAATAAACTAAAAACTGGCAGCAGAGAGTCAAAAACAAACGTTAGAGACGTGAAGAACTGAGAGGCTGTAGAGGAAAGACAAACTAGTTTATGGTCACACATAAATAAATTTAAAAAACTGTTTGTAAAATATGTAAAATACAGGTGTTTAATTTTTATACTTTGTAAGAAGAATTTACTTGTAAATAAATGATTTTTCTGTGATTTAATTGGTTTTATTTAATTTAACAAAATAGAAAAAAAATCTTACAAAAACCCAGTACAGCATTTTTTATATTTTCACTCCCTGATACAGTAAATAATACAATAATATAGGATGTTTCCTTTAATGTGTGTAAAAGACTCATATTTTTAGCTGATTTAAATAAAATAAAACAGCTTCACAGCCACTTTAAAAACTATAAATCTGTAAAAACACAGATTTTAGATGTGGACAGTTTTTACAGTTTGACCTGTTTTCTTTTTGCAATAACTTGTAAAATTTGTAATATTTTTCTGTAATTTAAAATAAAATATAAGATCTTATATAAAATAATATAAATATTTTCTGCTGTTTTAAATCAAGTTAAAAATGTGTAACTTTGCATTTAAAAGTTGTAAAAGAACAAATATTTTAAAAAATACAGATTTTTGAATTCTGAACTTTGTTTATGTTTGTGGCTGTTTTATAAATTAATATTTTTCTCAGATATAATAATAATAATAACAGTATTTTTTAAACCATTTTCAATCTTTAATAGACACAATTTTAATTTCTAATAACCACAAATATCTGTAAATAATTCTAATTGTTTTTTTTTCTGATTTAAATACAATAAAATGGTGTACTTTTATTGTGAAATGTCGTAAAGGAACCAGTTTTTATTGGTAAAGTATCGTTTGTTGTTGTGGACATTATTCACAGCTTCAACATGTAGTTCAGACTGTTTCCTGGACGTGTCTGTGATTTAGCAGAGCAGGGATCAGGTGTGAAACAGCAGCAGGTTCCTCTTTAAACTGCAGTTAAACTCCTCACAGCGACCGGACTCAGACTCTGGTCTGGTTTGGAGTCGATCCAAAGACCGACTCGTTCAAAGCTCCTCTGTTCGCCTCACAAAGGCAGCAGCTCTGCAGATGTGATTCATTAGTGAGGAGCCTCAGACTGAAAGCGTCGCTGCGACCCGTCGTCCTGAAGCCGCCTCAGACCCTGCAGAGTTCCTGGACCTTCTGTGGAAGTGACCCTTTGTTCTGAGAGCTTCGGTCTGCTGACGTCATGTTTCCTGGTTCTGGTCCAGGAGCCTCGGCTGGTCGTTACTCAGCCTGCAGCAGTGAATCCAGAGCCTCGTCTGGAGGCTGGAAATAAAGAGGAGTTCAGCTTCCAGACGTCACTTTTATTCAGACTCGACCTTCTGGGCTCATCTCCAGCTCTGGGTTTTATTCTGAGGCTCCTCTACAGCAGCTTGTCATTGATCAGAGGAGCTGATCGATTATTGGAGCCGATAATCAGCCTTTTACACATCATCAGTACCAACAGAATAAACAGGTTGTAAAGTCCTGTGGCTCTGATGCTGCTGCCTCCCTGTCTGTAGTCTGTCTTTGTAGCCTCGAGTCACTTCCTGCTCTCATCTGATTGGTTAAACGTCTCGACTATCAGCCAATCAGCACTGAGGGACATATTTAGAACAGAAATAAACACAAGCATCTTCACTCATTTTTACATGAAGTTCCTGTTTGTCTGTTTTTTTCATTTCTACTGCCAGTGGTTATAAATATCAGTTATTGATCTAATTGATTACTAATGATTCTGAAAAACGACACCAGTCAACCCCTCAGCTCTGAAACATTCTTAGTGTTTAATGTTATACTGATGCTTTAGGTGGCTTTATGTGTTAGCTCCTGTCTCTTTAAGGCCTCCTTTCATCTGATTGGCCGGCTTCTGGAAGCCTGCAGCCAGTGTTTGTGAGCAACGCTGCTTGTACTTCATTAGCTTTGAGAAGAAGAAAGCCTGATTGTCACAAATGCATGTTTACAGACTGTGAAATGTTGTTTTCTCATGTCCCAGTTGGGGTCAGAGTCAGGGTTGGTCATGGTTCGGCCCCTGGAGCAGGAAGGGTTAAGGGCCTCGCTCAAGGGCCCAACAATGGCCTCACTGGGGTTCAATCCTCAGACCTCCTGATCAGTAGACCAGAGACTTAACCGTTGCTCCACCACTGCAGCAGATAACTGCATAAAGAAAACAGACAAAGCTACAGATGGACTGAGCCGCTGAGGTTCACCCAAATGAAAGCTGCAAATGTAAAGAAAACAATCAAATAAATGACTCGGTTCGCTGATTAGAAATGATTTATGATACAAACAAACATGTTCCAGCCTCAAAACGTAATCGACAATGTGGTTTGTTTTGAAGGAGTGTGGTTAAAATAGTTTAATGCCAAAGTGAAAACAGATTTCTACAAAGTAATGTCAGTCAGAAACTTAAAATGTAAAATAAACGGTTGCACAAGTGTTTACCTGCTTTAGTGACTCACCTGATCGAACTCAGGAGCAGACAGTTGGTGCTAGAAGTCACAGAGTTAGTAAATGGACCGTCTGAGTGGAGGGACTGTGTTGGAAGCACGGTGGTGGCAGCATCATGGTGTGAAGCACGGTGGTGGCAGCATCATGACGTGAAGCACGGTGGTGGCAGCATCATGACGTAAAGCACGGTGGTGGCAGCATCATGATGTGAAGCACGGTGGTGGCAGCATCATGATGTGAAGCACGGTGGTGGCAGCATCATGACGTGAAGCATGGTGGTGGCAGCATCATGACGTGAAGCACGGTGGTGGCAGCATCATGACACATGGTGGTGTGGCAGCATCATGATCGTGGAGCACGGTGGTGGCAGCATCATGATGTGGAGCATGGTGGTGGCAGCATAATGACGTGAAGCATGGTGGTGGTAGCATCATGATGTGAGACGTGGTGGTGGCAGCATCATGATGTGAAGCATGGCGGTGGCAGCATCATAATGTGAAGCATGGTGGTGGCAGCATCATGATGTGAAGCATGGTGGTGGCAGCATCATGATGTGAAGCATGGTGGTGGCAGCATCATGACGTGAAGCACGGTGGTGGCAGCATCATGACGTGAAGCATGGTGGTGGCAGCATCATGATGGGAAGCACGGTGGTGGCAGCATCATGATGTGAAGCATGGTGGTGGCAGCATAATGACGTGAAGCACGGTGGTGGCAGCATCATGATGTGAAGCATGGTGGTGGCAGCATCATGATGTGAAGCACGGTGGTGGCAGCATCATTACGTGAAGCATGGTGGTGTGGCACTCACGAAGCACGGTGGTGGCAGCATCATGACGTGAAGTATGGTGGTGGCAGCATAATGACGTGAAGCACGGTGGTGGCAGCATCATGATGTGAAGCATGGTGGTGGCAGCATCATGACGCAAGTACGGTGGTGGCAGCATCATGATGCAGTTACAGGTGGGCGGTGATCATGGCGTGAAGCATGGTGGTGGCAGCATCATGGCGTGAAGCATGGTGGTGGCAGCATCATGACGTGAAGCATGGTGGTGGCAGCATCATGACGTGAAGCATGGTGGTGGCAGCATCATGACGTGAAGCATGGTGGTGGCAGCATAATGACGTGAAGCACAGTGGTGGCAGCATCATGATGTGAAGCACGGTGGTGGCAGCATAATGACGTGAAGCACGGTGGTGGCAGCATAATGACGTGAAGCATGGTGGTGGCAGCATCATGACGTGAAGCACGGTGGTGGCAGCATCATGACGTGAAGCACGGTGGTGGCAGCATAATGACGTGAAGCACGGTGGTGGCAGCATCATGATGTGAAGCATGGTGGTGGCAGCATCATGACGTGAAGCATGGTGGTGGCAGCATCATGACGTGAAGCATGGAGGTGGCAGCATCATGATGTGAAGCATGGTGGTGGCAGCATCATGATGTGAAGCATGGTGGTGGCAGCATCATGACGTGAAGCACGGTGGTGGCAGCATCATGGTGTGAAGCATGGAGGTGGCAGCATCATGATGTGGGGATGTTCCTCAGCAGCAGGTCCTGGAAGGCTTGTAAAGGTAGAGGGTAAATTAATGCAGCAGAGTCTAGAGAAGTCCTGGAGGACAACCTGATCCAGTCTGATGGAGATGAACCAGAGGAGTTCTCACTGATCTGCTGATGGTGTCTCTGGACTCTAGTCTGGTTCCTGCTGGTGTTACTGGTGTTACTGGTGTTACTGGGATTACTGGGTGTGGACGAGGTGGTCTAGAATGAGGGAGTGGAGGTTTTGCGTCCTGCTGACCAGATGGAATAAATCACTTGATGAAAACAAGGAAACTGTGCAGCTGAGTGTGAAGAAGGAATCACTCCGTCATGTTTCCTCCTCTGAGTCGTCGCTGACGGTCCTGATCCTGTTTGTGGTTTAATCCTGTCAGCGTGAGCCAGAGGTTCGTCATAAAACAGCTGCATGTTGCATTTTATAGAGTTTTAAAGGTAGAAACATACGAGGCTCTACGTCTGACTTTTAATTTGAAGGATTAGGAGGAATCAGAGGCAGAAACACGTCTACAGGTTTAGATGAACATGGATGAGACGTGTGTGAAACAGTTCTAGCTGGTGTTCAGTCCAGAAAAGCAAAACCATCAACCCCAAAACCTGCTGCTGGGTTTTAAAGGCATGTCCTTTAAATATTACACCATTTATCAGAGCTGGAAACTGTAAAAACAACTTTCAACTCTCCTGAACACTTGAACTGATCATGTGTCACGTGCAGTTTGGGAAAATTGACCAAATCTGAGTTTAAAATCCTGATAATTCATCAGAATCACTTTATTCTACTTGTTGTTTAACATTTTTTGGGTCAGATTCTGTAAAAATATAAACAAAAATAACTGGATGTTCAGTTTTCCGACGGTCCTTGAAGTAATCATGTGTGACTTTATGTTACAGAAATTTAGGGGTTTTTCGGCTGAACTGCAGGCTGTGTAAAAATTAGCCAAAAATAAACCGGTAACCAGATGCTGTGAAAAACAAATAATTTTACGCTTGTTTGTGCAACTATGAAGATATTCTTGACTCAGCTGAGACCAACAGTCAGGCCACAAAAATTCTGGGAGTTTTCGGCTGAACTGCAGGCAGTGTTTCCACGGAGCAGAGGAGACGAGTACAGATATAAATAAAAACGTAGATAGTAAAATATCTGTACTATGCGGAGTCTCCATGTCTTTTTCCAGTGTTGCTAACATCTGTGGACACTAGGAAAATATTTTACACGTAGATTCTGGGCATTTTTCAGTTTTTATAAACACATAAAGAAATTCTACTTGATTTTCCTCTTTTTAAAGTCATTTTAGACATTTTATGAGTAATTTGGGAAGATTTCTGAGTTGTTTTGTTAATTTTTGAGTAATTTTAACCAACATGAGTGTTTTTGTCGGCTTTTTGTAATAAAAATGGCAGAAATGTAGAGATTTACCCTAGAATGATGTTAAAATTATGATATTTGAGAAGCTGCAAAATAGAAAAAGTTAGTGTGTTTTCTTCAAAGATGACAGCAACAGTTAAATAATGTAGTTCATCTATGAAAGCTGGGTTTAGGTGCCAATATCCCAGCATGATTGTTTTCTATTGGTTTCTTTGGCTTGTTGTGACTTTTTAAATTAAATTAAAGCAACATCACTGATGTTAAATGTTGTCCAAAGAGAAGAAAAGGTCTTGGATTAAACTTGGATTAAAAAGGGAGAAATGTTGATTTAAACCAGAAAACGATGGATCAATCAGGGACGTACTGAAGGTTTGGGATCTTCGCCGACTTCCAGGGACGATTCCATGAATTTAGCTTTGAGTTTGGCTCCGTGCTGCACTTGAACGCAGCTTAAAGACTCACTTTGATGCATCAGATGCAGCCCAGCATTGATTCTGTCCTCGGGGTGTTTCTCCAAACCCAGAGGAGCTTCTGAACCTTCAGTCGATCCAGTCGGACTCATCAATATTAATGCGGGGCTTCGTCTTTAATGGAAGCCAGTGGCGTTTTCTGCAGAGGAGGAACCAGGATCTCCTTGAAGGAGGCGACAGAGACGACCAGGAGCAGCAGGTCTGTGTTGGTCCTGAGCGCCGTTACCCAGAAGGCTTTGCAGCACGTCCTGGATGTTCTTGTTGATACTTGAACCTCGAGGGGAACAGGAACAGATGTGACTCTGCTGCTGCTTTGAAGTGTGTGTCTAGAACACACACACACACACACACACACACAGACACACAGACACACACACACACACACACACACACACACACACACACACACAGACACACACACACACACACACACACACACACACACACACACACACACACACACACACACACACACACACACACACACACACACACACACACACACAGACACACACACACAGACACACAGACACACACACACACGTGTCCACCACCGTCTACAGACTCTAATATTAGAAGATTTTAAAGTCCATGTTGCTGCTGTTTCATCCAAACAACAGAAACCTACTGCAGAGGAAACCTTCACTGTAAAAAATGTAAAAAGTAAAAAGTGTAAAAAAGTTTTTTAACTGTAATTTCTTCAACATTTTGCTGTTGTTGGTTAAACTTTGCTAAATTACAGTGAAATCACAGAGAGAATACAACAGTTTACTAGTGAACAGTTAAAAACTGCAAATAATCTCCACATCAAAACTCAGTATTTTATAAATACTATTTTACTTTTTTACAGTGTGAGACCATAAAATTATGTAGTGTTTTAGTGAATTAATCAACAAAAATATTATTATTATTAGGGAGGGGCAATAAAATCAGCGTCTGATAATTATCAGTTAATTTAGATAATTATGACGTCATTCTGACAATAAAATGAGCCGATAATAGTAAAGACTTGAATCTTGGTTTTTCTCCGTTGGTCTGTGTGTTGTGGTTTGTCCTCATGGCTCCTCAACCCCTCCCCTCCCTGACGGTACTGTCGCATGTGTGTGATGTCATCAGACTGCGCGGGCAGAGAAAACCAGCAGCATGGTGGCACTGACCAGAGTGGACTTTGTTTACTGTGTCAGAAGATGACATTTGACTAGGGCTGGTCCTGAATATTCTAATATCTGAATATTGGTTGGTTGTGTGAGGCTGTGGCTCAGGTGGTAGAGCAGGTTGTCCACTAATCGCAAGGTTGTTGGTTCAATCCCCGGCCCCTCCACATGCCGAAGTGTCCTTGGGCAAGACACTGAACCCCAAGTTGCTCCCAGTGGTAGATTAGCGCCTTGCATGGAAGCTCTGTCACCATTGGAGTGTGAATGTTTGAATGTGAACCACATTGTAAAGATTTTTGGAACCACTAAGGTAGAGAAAAAGCGCTATATAAGTACAGACCATTTACCTTTTACCATTTGTGGTGGTATTCACATAATAATTTTGATATTCGAATAGTCGTGTGTGCTGCAGCCGGGCGTTGCTGCTGCTGAGCGTCACTGAGTGCTGCTGAGCGTCACTGAGTGTCACCAAGGCTCTAGAACGCTGCTGTAGTTGTAGTAAGTTGACCTGCCAACTCTGGTGTCACGCTCCGGTGTCAAACCCCCGACACAAACCCAATCAGTTGACATCTTCGGTTATCGGCTGCAAGAAGTATAAAACTACCGATAATTGGTATCGGTTCAAGTTTCAAGTTTGTCTCTCTTGCTGCTGGACTCTGTTTTCCTTCGTGACTTTCTCTCCAACCTTCTCTTCGTTGTCGTGAACCTTCATCATGAGGTTCGTTGGACGTCGTCACACATCTGTTTGTGAGCTGCAGTGTTTCCTGTTGAACAGCCCACTGATCTGTGCTGCCTCATCGTCCTCCTCCTTCCTTCCAGCAGCCTCCTTCCTTCCTTCCTTCCTTCCTCCGTCATCCTCTAAGTGTAAAACCTGCAGCAGGACCTCCAGACAGGTCCTCGTCTCGCCTCCATCCTTGTGATCCGATGCTGCAGGAGTCACGCTGAGGCCTCGTGACCTTTCATCGTCATCCTCTCTGTCCTCCGGGAGCTTTTTCTCCGAAATGATTTAACATCTGATGTTTTCGGAGCAAAACTGCGACGTGGAGTCGATGCTGCAGCACCGAGTCCTCGTCTTCATGTCATTTATGGAATGAAGGAGCGGATTAAGTCCAGCATTTAATTCATTCCTGTGGAGGGTCAAGCTGTCCACTCAGAGAGTGCTTTAAAATCAAAAACAGTGCTTTAGAACAGGAAGATTAGCAAATGATTGCAGCACGCAGCAACATTTACATACAGTTAGAACCATGTATGCAACATTTGTGAACGGATCTCATCGTTTTTAGTCTGGTATCTTAAAATGTGTTGGTTTGTGTTGGTTTGTGTGTTGGTTTGTGTGTTGGTTTGTGTGTTGGTTTATGTGTTGGTTTATGTGTTGGTTTATGTGTTGGTTTGTGTGTTGGTTTGTGTGTTGGTTTATGTGTTGGTTTATGTGTTGGTTTGTGTGTTGGTTTATGTGTTGGTTTATGTGTTGGTTTATGTGTTGGTTTATGTGTTGGTTTATGTGTTGGTTTGTGTGTTGGTTTATGTGTTGGTTTGTGTGTTGGTTTATGTGTTGGTTTATGTGTTGGTTTGTGTGTTGGTTTGTGTGTTGGTTTATGTGTTGGTTTATGTGTTGGTTTGTGTTGGTTTATGTGTTGGTTTGTGTGTTGGTTTATGTGTTGGTTTGTGTGTTGGTTTGTGTGTTGGTTTATGTGTTGGTTTATGTGTTGGTTTATGTGTTGGTTTATGTGTTGGTTTGTGTGTTGGTTTGTGTGTTGGTTTATGTGTTGGTTTGTGTGTTGGTTTATGTGTTGGTTTATGTGTTGGTTTATGTGTTGGTTTATGTGTTGGTTTGTGTGTTGGTTTGTGTGTTGGTTTGTGTGTTGGTTTATGTGTTGGTTTATGTGTTGGTTTATGTGTTGGTTTGTGTGTTGGTTTGTGTGTTGGTTTATGTGTTGGTTTATGTGTTGGTTTGTGTGTTGGTTTATGTGTTGGTTTATGTGTTGGTTTATGTGTTGGTTTATGTGTTGGTTTATGTGTTGGTTTATGTGTTGGTTTGTGTGTTGGTTTATGTGTTGGTTTATGTGTTGGTTTGTGTGTTGGTTTATGTGTTGGTTTGTGTGTTGGTTTGTGTGTTGGTTTATGTGTTGGTTTATGTGTTGGTTTATGTGTTGGTTTATGTGTTGGTTTATGTGTTGGTTTATGTGTTGGTTTGTGTGTTGGTTTATGTGTTGGTTTGTGTGTTGGTTTATGTGTTGGTTTATGTGTTGGTTTATGTGTTGATTTATGTGTTGATCTGCAGCACAGAACAGGTAAAATAACTCGGACAGACCAGAGGGGTCAGTTTCATCCAAGCTACGGCTCAAACTCAAATTTATGAAGAAAATCCACCAAATATTCACATCTGAGCCGCTGAAACCTGTGATTTTTACTCACAGTTACAGTAGAAATGACAGAAGTGAAGCAGCCGACTGGTTTCACTGCTCCTGAACCAGCAGCTGATACTGAACCTTCATCTCACCTCGCCGAGCTGCCAGACGGAGCTATGTCCTACTTTGGGATCCAGAACAAGGAGAGCAGCTGTGGTCTAAATACTCTCCGTCCATCACAAGTTTCCATCACAAACACAGAAACTCAGTCGCACAGTTCAGTGGGAGCTCCAGGAAAACGACATGAAGGAGCAGCAGACCTGCAGAACAATCAGCTGGTTGGTCGTTTCAGTAATGAACACATCAGATCAACAGACCACATCCACTTCCTTCCAACACGTTCAGTCGTTCCCTCCAACAGTCTGAACCCCAGACGTCTGAAGGCTCGGGGTCTTTCATTAAAGTCGTCTTATTCCACTCGTCTTGTTTAGAAGCTGTTCTGTTCGTCTCAGTTCATCTAACTTCAGTGACTCGGCTGAAGACGGTGACGATGATCTGTTTACAACCAGGGTCTGATTTACTGGATGTTGTCTGTAAATGAACAAAGCTGGGAAAGTCAGTAATAAACCAACATCTTCTGTCCAATAACAGAAAAAATCTGTCCAAGAATTCTGATTTAAATACAGTAAACATGTCGTGGTTTTACAGTCAGTCACCATTTAGAAAGATACACATTTCTGATGCTGATGTTATTTTCAGCCAATAACATTTAATTTAATAAATAGCTTTTGGACATTTTACTGAACATTATTTTTAATTTAACACAACAGGAAAAATCTGTGAAACAGCTTTTAAAACAATTATTTACCATTTTCTTTTTTCTAAATAACAAAAATCTGTGATATAATTTAGTTTTATCTGATTTGAAGGCAGTAAAAATAAATTGTCCAGTTTTACAGCGATGCACTGTAAAACAATGAAATACTGTTTGTAAAAATTATGGATTTTTCACTGTTTTAATGATAAATTATACATTTTCTCCTGTGTTTTTACCAGATATAATCCTTGAAGTCAATCATTTTTTCTTTTAATTTAAGACAAATATCAGTAAAAAATAATTATATTGTTTTTTTCTGATTTAAATGCAGTGAAAACTGTAATTTCATCATCAAACATTTTAAAAAAAATCATTTAAAAATACAAATTTTTAATGTGGCTGTTCCACTGTCTGTCCTCTGGTGTAAAATTAAATCCTTATTTCTGTGATTTTATTAGTCACCATAAAATATGTAAAATCACAGTTTTAACAATTCTTTACTATTTTTCAGTCTTTAATATAAATATTTTTTCTTTTAAATAGCAGCACATATCTTTAAAATCCATTTTTTGCTGATTTAAATACAGTAAAAAAAAATTACTGTCAAATGTCCAACAACAAATTAAAAAAACTCTAAAAATACAGATTTTTGATGTGGACATTGTTTTTTACAGTTTAGATCTTTTTTTTTTTTACAGTTAAAATGAAAATTAATTAATACTTTTTATCTGTAATTTTAAAAATAGCAGAGAAAATCTGTACAATGACAGTAAATTGTTAAAAAACTTGTTTAAAATGTGTAAAAGCTTATTTTTAACGGACTATATTTACAGTGTTGTACATTCTGTTCTGGACGTTCGCAGCCTGCAGACTGAGGTTATGACTCAGAAGGAGGCCTGCCTTCGTTTTACGGCTCCTCCATGAACACAAACAGATCTTATTTACATCGCTGCAGCCGTTGCCATGGCGCTGGGGTGATGTCATGATGAGGTCACCGCTGAGGAAGTGAGGCGGCCTCAGACACAACAAACCGGCTTTAAAGGCCTCAGAGATCCTTCCTCTCTGAGTCCGACCTGGTTTAGACGTGAAGCAGACGAAGGACCAGTGGATGATTCACGTCTGATTCTCACTCTGAGCCTCCGAGACTCGGTAACAGACTTTACCGACTTCATCCTGGGAGTCACATCCGCTCTTCTGCCGGCTGCAGCGTCCAAGTTCAGTCTTTTAATGTCTGTTTTATTTCATCTGTTCAAATACCGAGGAAAAACTCCTTCAGTGATTGTTGTAGAGAAGCATCAGGTTTCCTGTTTAACTCTCTGAACCTGAGCAGCTTCTGGATGTTTTCTGCTCTCGTCTCTTTTCTTCTCACTGTGGTTCATAAAACATAAAACCTAAAATCCTGCAGCTCAGTGGAAACAGAAGAACCATGAAGGAGAAACAGCTCAGACATGTCTTCTGTGCAGGAGAGCAGTCTAAAGACAGAAATCATAGAAATGAGGCAATAAAAGTTGAATTCTTTGATTATTTATTTTACAAAAATGTGAAAACCCTGGAATCAGCATCACAGCAGCAGCTGAACAGGTGCTCACAGGTGTTTTACCTGGTGTCTCCACAGACTGTAGGTGACGTCTTATCTACGTTTTAATTTGTCTCCTCTGCTCTGTGGAAACACTTCCTGCAGTTCAGCTGAAAACTCCATGAATTTTTGTCATGTGACTGCAAGTTGCAGCTGAGTCACTCATGATTTCTTATTTGTGTAAATGTGTGCAGAATTTTTTTGCTTTTTACAGAATCTGGTCGGAGCGAACGGCTTGTTTCTTGCGAGTTTGTAAAAAAAAAAAAAACACACATTTTACTATTTACATTTTTAATTCAGACTCGTCTCCTCCCTGTTCTGTGGCTTAGAGTCCATTTTAATTATATTTTAACCCTCTGGACCCCAAAACCCACTGAGAGGTTTAAAATTCATGTTAAAAAATGCCAAACTTGCAGCATTTATCAGTTGTAAGTGTAAAAACAGAAGGAGTGATTATATATTCAGTTTTCAGGTGGTTCTTGAACTACTCATCTGTGACACGAAACCAGTGCAACCAAGATCCTGGTGTTTTATCAAAAATCATTTCATTCTACATGTTTCGTTTAAAAATCTGCCAAAAATAAAGAGTTTGTCCAAACCAGATTCTGTGAAAGATAAAAAATTTTGTGCTCTTTGATGCAACTTTGAAGCCATCAGAGACTCAGCTGTGACCAACAGAGACGTCACAATAATTCAGGGAGTTTTCGGCTGAACTGTGGGAAGTGTAGAGAGGAGACCAGTAAACAGTAAAATAACTACAGTCTGTGGAGATGATGTTATTTTCTCAGTGCTGGTAAAACCTGTGGACACTTGGGAAAATGTTGTACATGCTGATTCAAGGTTTTGTTCTTTCTTCTGTGTGATTTCCATCATTCTAACGGTGTCCTACTGACAGATACGTGTCTGAGTCCTCCATCCTCCTCCATTCTGCTCCCAC
Source organism: Dascyllus trimaculatus (assembly GCA_024666655.1). Classification (NCBI taxonomy): domain Eukaryota; kingdom Metazoa; phylum Chordata; class Actinopteri; family Pomacentridae; genus Dascyllus; species Dascyllus trimaculatus. The sequence continues at coordinate 2,228,491 of CM045461.1, forward strand.
TGAGCTGCAGGGCTTTAAACTGTGTGAAAAATGAGCCACAGTGAAGAAAAACTGCCCAGCGACTGTTTGTGGTTCACAGGGTTAATTTATAGAACCGTCCTGTAACACTAGATGGGCCTTAGCATTAGCATTAGCTTTAGCATTAGCATTAGCATTAGCTTCCAGCAGCTGACTCCTGCTGTGACTCATCGTTTATAGAAGGTCAAGTGTTTGTTCATAACTCTACCAGTTTAAAGGCTGAACACAGGAAGTTCAGGAGGCTCGGCTCATTTTTGAAGGGTTCTCAGATAAAGTCTGAGGCCTCCGTCAGGTCTGAGGTCTCCGTCAGGTCTGAGGCCTCCGTCAGGTCTGAAGACTCCGTCAGGTCTGAGTCCTCCGTCAGGTCTGAGGTCTCCGTCAGGTCTGAGTCCTCCGTCAGGTCTGAGTCCTCCGTCAGGTCTGAGGTCTCCGTCAGGTCTGAGGCCTCCGTCAGGTCTGAGGCCTCCGTCAGGTCTGAAGACTCCATCAGGTCTGAGGTCTCCGTCAGGTCTGAGGTCTCCGTCAGGTCTGAAGACTCCATCAGGTCTGAGGCCTCCGTCAGGTCTGTGTCTGTCAGGTCTGAAGACTCCGTCAGGTCTGAGGTCTCCGTCAGGTCTGTGTCTGTCAGGTCTGAGGTCTCCGTCAGGTCTGAGTCCTCCGTCAGGTCTGAGTCCTCCGTCAGGTCTGAGGCCTCCATCAGGTCTGAAGACTCCGTCAGGTCTGAGGTCTCCGTCAGGTCTGAGTCCTCCGTCAGGTCTGAAGACTCCGTCAGGTCTGAGTCCTCCGTCAGGTCTGAGTCCTCCGTCAGGTCTGAGGTCTCCGTCAGGTCTGAGGCCTCCATCAGGTCTGAAGACTCCGTCAGGTCTGAGGTCTCCGCCAGGTCTGAGTCCTCCGTCAGGTCTGAGGCCTCCGTCAGGTCTGAGTCCTCCGTCAGGTCTGAGGTCTCCGTCAGGTCTGAGGTCTCCGTCAGGTCTGAGGCCTCCATCAGGTCTGAAGACTCCGTCAGGTCTGAGGTCTCCGTCAGGTCTGAGTCCTCCGTCAGGTCTGAGTCCTCCGTCAGGTCTGAAGACTCCGTCAGGTCTGAGGCCTCCATCAGGTCTGAAGACTCCGTCAGGTCTGAGGTCTCCGTCAGGTCTGAGTCTTCCGTCAGGTCTGAGGCCTCCGTCAGGTCTGAGGTCTCCGTCAGGTCTGAGGCCTCCGTCAGGTCTGAAGACTCCGTCAGGTCTGAGTCCTCCGTCAGGTCTGAGGTCTCCGTCAGGTCTGAGTCCTCCGTCAGGTCTGAGGCCTCCGTCAGGTCTGAGGTCTCCGTCAGGTCTGAGTCCTCCGTCAGGTCTGAAGACTCCGTCAGGTCTGAGTCCTCCGTCAGGTCTGAGGCCTCCGTCAGGTCTGAAGACTCCGTCAGGTCTGAGGTCTCCGTCAGGTCTGAGGTCTCCGTCAGGTCTGAGGCCTCCGTCAGGTCTGAGGCCTCCGTCAGGTCTGAGGTCTCCGTCAGGTCTGAGTCCTCCGTCAGGTCTGAGGCCTCCGTCAGGTCTGAGGTCTCCGTCAGGTCTGAGTCCTCCGTCAGGTCTGAAGACTCCGTCAGGTCTGAGTCCTCCGTCAGGTCTGAGGCCTCCGTCAGGTCTGAGGTCTCCGTCAGGTCTGAGTCCTCCGTCAGGTCTGAAGACTCCGTCAGGTCTGAGTCCTCCGTCAGGTCTGAGGCCTCCGTCAGGTCTGAGGTCTCCGTCAGGTCTGAGTCCTCCGTCAGGTCTGAAGACTCCGTCAGGTCTGAGGCCTCCGTCAGGTCTGAGGCCTCCGTCAGGTCTGAAGACTCCGTCAGGTCTGAGTCCTCCGTCAGGTCTGAGGTCTCCGTCAGGTCTGAGGTCTCCGTCAGGTCTGAGTCCTCCGTCAGGTCTGAGTCATGTCATGTTGGTGCAGATGAACACAAACACAGCTGCTGCCTCTGACCTGCTGCTGAAACCGGAGGAGCTCAGTTCAAAGGTTCTGCAGGTTGTTTGAGTCTGAAAATAGTTCACACGGTTCAGTGGTCCTGGACAGGTTTAGGGTTAAACCACCTGTGAGATGACAGAAAAGAAGGATGGAGTAACACGTTAGCCCCAAAATAACAGCCAAACTACAAACACTGTCCATTAATTTAAATTACAGATGATAATTCATTATTTTATAATGTTTGGCAGGAAAATTCTAAAGTTTTATTGTATTTAAATCAGAACAAAACCATTATTTTTACAGGTATTTGCCATTATTTTAAAGAAAAAACATTTAATATTAAGAACTGAAAAATGGCCTTTTAAGTGTTTTTTTCCTCATTTGTTCAACAACAGATAAAATCTACAACGAAACCAAACAAATACATCAAGATTCTGCATCTTTACAAACTGATATTTCTTCTTTTTAAATGTTTTTAAATCAGCTAAAAATATAATTATTCTACGGATCTTTGTTTGTTTTTAAGCAGGTTTTTTAAAGTATTTATTCTGGCATCGTTGACTGTGAAAAATGTTTTAAATGGCTTTTAGCAATAATTTAAAAACAAATAATTCTGAACTATTTTTTGTTAAATTACAGATAAAATTTACTAAAATCACAGAAAAGAAGTGTTAATTTACACTTTCAACATAAAATAACAGGTGAAAATTGTAAATAACGTCCACATAAAAATATATTTATCTTTTGCAAATGCTAATTTATAGTTTTACAATGTTTGATAATAAAATTTCAGTAATTTTACTGCATTTAAATCAGCTAAAGTATATTATTTTACAGATATTTCGTGTTACTTGAAAGAAAAATTACATAAATTAAGGATTAAAAATAAATAATTTTTAAACTTTTATTAAAGGTTTTTTGTGTTTTGTTAAATTATAGGAAATATATAGTAAAATTTAATATAAAGAATATAATTTTACAGATATTTGCTGTTATTTGAAAGAAAAAATTACATATATTAAGGATAAAAAAATTGTAAATAATATTTTAACTGTTATTTTAGAGTTTTTTTGTGTTTTGCTAAATTATAGAAAATATATAGTAAATTTTAAAATAAAAAAATGTAAATATTTTCCAGATATTTGCTGATATTTTCACAGTTTTTACAGTTATTGAACATGAACACATCCCTTTGTTTTTAATGTGTTTTCCTCCCCTTGCTGCCTGTGTTTTTTAGTATTTTTTACGGTTCATCCTGTCGTTGACGTTTAGTCTGTGCATCCATCGTGGTCGATCCTGGACTCGGTCTTTGCTCCGTTCTGTAGCTGCTTGTTGTTGTTAGATGGAGTTAGAGGGTTTCTGCTGAAGTCGTCTCAGGAATGTGTTTCCTCTGTTTCTCCCGGAGGCCTGTTGACCGACAGCACTTCCTTTCTTCTATAAAAAGAGGTGGAGGCCATCGTCGGGACACGTGTGCTTCGTTTGGGGTGAAGAGTCGTCAGAGTTCAGTCGGTCTGAGGAGTTAAAGCAGCAGATTTCAGATTTCATCCTGTGAGTCTGAGAGAGGATTCAGTGATTCATTGGTTCCCTCTGAGGACGGTTTAAAGCTGCTCCTCTTCAGCATGAAGTCACTCATTCGCTGTTTAAATACAGCAGAGAGAAACGTGGATGCCTGAGATTCCTGAGGTGGATCTGACCCACATCCAGCATGTCCCACTCTGCACACACACACACACACACACACACACACACACACACACACACACACACACTCATGTAGATGTGTGTGTTTGTGTGTTGAGAGTCTGACCTGATTCACACAACATGAGGAGTCGCTCTGGAAAACTTCATTAACAAGTGTTTCACATTAAGCCTCTGAACACACAGCAGCAGTTTCTGGGTGTTTTTATTTGCTCCCGTCTCATTTTTACTCTAAAATAAAGTCCTGGATCTCAGTGGAACCAGAACAACGTGGAGAAGGAAGACAGTTTAAAACCATAAATCATAGAAAAGTTGAATTTCTCTGATTATTTATTGTATAAACATTGAAAAGTAAAATGGAGTACAGCCTATTCCAGGTGCCCACAGCTGTTATAACACTGGAAAACAAACAGTGACTCCACGTGTTGTAGACGTGTCACTGTGTGCATTTTAATTTGTTGGCCTGCTTGTTTCCTCCAAACACTTCCTGCAGTTCAGCCGAGAACTCTGTGAATTTCTGTGACATGAGTGTCAATCACAGCTCGGTCAGTAATGGCTCTATAGTTTTATTAAGGAGCACAGAATTTTTATTTTTTTGCAGAATCTTTTTCCAGCAAACTGTTTATTTTTGGTGAATTTTTAAATGAGACATGTAGAATAAAGAAATCGTGATCTTAAGCTTTGATTTGTTTTTCTAAATGAACCGAACGTTACAGATGAGGTGTTCGGGGGCCGTTGGAAAGCTGGAAGTCTGATGATTTTGTCTGATTAGTGGTTTGTTTACACATAAATCTGTTTGATTATATAATAAGAAGAGTAGAAAAATTCCCCTGGAGTTTTAAAATGACTCCAGTTAGCCGTCAGAGGCCTCCTTGGGTTGTTTTGCTGTGTTTCTCTGAAGGCTCCAGTCTGACGTTGGAACCAAATAAAAACACAAATCTGGAGTAAAATAAGCCTAAAAATGTGATTTATTTCACATTTCTGAGTAGATTTCATTCATTTGTAGCTGTTTTTCCAGACCAATCAGTGTTTCCTGTCTACAAACAGCTGTTCTGAGGCCTTTCAGACGGGGATTCTGGGAAACGTAGTGCTTTAGAAACCAAACTAGAAGCTTGTAAGCATCACTGTCCTCTGAGGGAGACGCTGTTAGTGTCTGAAGCATCATGTGGCAGTTTCCATCTGCACTTTAATGTTTGTGGCAGGCGACCAGGCCTCAGCCGTCTCCTCCCCGTCTGTCCTCTCTGGTCTGGGTTCTAGAAACAAACAAACATGGAGTCTCTGAGCGTCGAAGGCTGCAGCGTCCCGAAGTGCCTCGACAGAATCCAGCCCCTTTTAAGGCCGACATTCTCGGCGTGGCGCTTCTTCTATTTATAAGCGAGTGTGACAGTGACACAGAAACCCGAGGAGGCGACGCCATGGATCTGTGTTTCTGTGTTAGACGGAGCCTCGATCACGCGTCACCAGTGAATCCAGAGAAGCTGTTTCTGCTGCTGGACTTGTGTCGCTGTTGAAGGCAGTTTGTGGACGTTTAATTTACCATCTAAAAACTGAAAACCTGAAGTTTCCACGGCTGTTAGAAACTCTGGAGAGACTAACCAGCCTCTACATGCTGCAGTTATTTTACTATTCACATTTAATTAGTTTCCGTCCCGTCTCCTCTCTGCTCGCTGTAAACACTGCCTGCAGTTCAGCTGAAAACTCCATGAATTTCTGATTTACGATTATTTCAGTTTTTCAGTTTTAGTCTCTGATAAAAGCTGTGAGTTTAAATATAAATTTAAAGTTAACATGCCTTTTAACTTGTCTCCAGACTCGTCTCCTCTCTGCTCCGTAAACACTTCCTGCAGTTCATCAGAAAACTCCCTGATTTTTTGTCACATGACTGTTGGTCACATCTGAGTCATCAAAAAGTTTCCTTTTGCACTGAGGAGCAGAGAATTTTTAGTTTTTTACAGAATCTGATTTGTACAAACGGTTTATTTTTGGCTAATTTTTACGACGCCTACAGTTTAGCCGAAAAGTCCCGAAATTATTGTAACTGAAAGACACACGTGATTACTTCAAGGACCATCGTAAAGCTGAAAATCCAACATTTTAAAAATGTTTTTACAAAATATGATGCAGACAATTT
>CM045461.1:2236763-2514263 GCA_024666655.1 Dascyllus trimaculatus
GTCGTAGGATCTCAGACCCCTGGACCTGATCGACCCACAGGAAGTGATCAGCCCTCTGCTTTTACTCCACCATGACCTCCTCTGTGGATCCTGGTCTCTTCCTACAGCTCCGATCGGCTCCTCGTCTCTCCCTCTGCTTCAGTCTGCAGCCGGTCTCCAGTCAGACACAACAAACAAAGCAGCTCTTCTTCTCCGGCTGTCAGCAGGTCGGCGTCATGTTCTCAGTCTGAATGCTGGAATGTGTCTGCAGAGCTCAGACTGGGATCTGTTGCTTCCACCGTGGTCCCTCATGGGGATAAACAACAGCAGCATCTGGCGGTGACGGACTCTTCATCAGCAGTAGTGGAACACAGTTTACTAGAATGTCTGATGGTTTCACCGAAATGCATCAGATACAAACCGCCATGAAACAGTAGAAGGAAAACTGGAGTTGGATGATCAACAATAGGGGTTGGAATCACAGGTTCCTCAGGATACGACACGACCTCAGTCACTCTCCGTGGCTTCATGCAGGTTTACTGGGGTGAACTGGTGTCTTGTAGCTCTCAGACCTTCTCTGGTGGAGATCAATGGTTGCCGTTGCAAACTGTCTGGACCTGGTGACCTCCACCAGCACTGAGCATGGAGGTCGGTGGACTGGACCGTTAACCTCTGCTGGGTGGAGCAGCTTCACCCTGGTTCTGCTCCTTACTAGATCTTTCCTTTATCCTTATTAACTAATCCAAGCCTTCACTCATTCTTATGTCATTTTATTTCACTTCCAGCTGTTTATGTTTTAGTTGTTTCTAACAGCTAAATGATCCTTCAGACAGTCTGAGTCCCTGTAAGCAGCGATGTTCAGCTTCAGTGCTGTTTTATGACGTCTACAACAGTCTCTTCATGTTTTCTCTGTAACTGTAAGCATCTTTTTTATCCTCCTTTTATGCTCCTGACCCCAGTCTGAGTCGTATTAGAGCTTTTCTCCTGACAGATGCTTTGACGTCTCTGATCTCAGCTGTTGTTCCTGCCTCTGTGCGTCTTCCAGCCGTATAAGGTTCATTAAATTCCAGCTCCGCTCTGTGAACACCTAATCTGCTCGGCTGAGGAGGAGCACCGCAATCCTCTTTTTACCAAATCCTAATCCTTTTTTCAACATCAGGTGCCGTCCTGTCTGAACACGACTCTGCATCCTCTTCCTCAGCGCTGCCTCCTCCTCCCAGCTCGCTCTGGGTTTTAACTCCCGCCCTTCTACTGCTGCCTCATCGTTCTGTGTACGGAGAACAGTGGTGCAGCTGGAGAGCAGCCCAGCGTTGATCTGTGATTTATGCGGTTCGGTGAGCGTTTGGACGGGTCTGAGGAGGCGTCACGCTCCATCAGCTGGATCCTCGTATCTCTGATGTTCCTCTGCATCTCTGTTCATCTCCAGTCCTTCTCTGCCTCCTGAGATCCAACGGTTCACCCCTGAACCTTCCTGCTGCATCCATTCATCGTCCTCCTCCTGCATAAATCTGCTTCTCACTCTGAACTCGTCCTTGTAGAGGAGAACAAACTGTCCTGCGTCGAGTCGCATTCAGACAGGATGTATGTTGGAGGTCAGAGGTCGGGAAGCTCGGCCTCGTGACCGGATCTGTGAGGAGACGTGAAGAAATCTCAAGTTTCTATCAGAATTCTCTTTTCTGAACCCAAAAACCTGCAGCTGGGTTTGAAAAGCATGTTGTGGTTTTAAAAATCACCAAAATTACTCCATTTATCAGAGATAGAAGCTGTAAAAACTGAAATATGGTCAGGTTTTCACCTTTCCGACGGTCCTTGAACTCCTCACTTGTGACCTGCTGCTCATTTAGGAAAATTAACCAAACCTGAGCTTAATATCAGGATATTTGATCAAATCAGTTCATTCTGTGTGTCTCCTTTAGAGTCTCTGGTGGATCTGTGTGTTTGTGTGGTTTAGTTATGCAATACGACCGCTGGGGGCGTTTTTATGGTTTTATTTGTGACGTTACAGTAAAATATGAGCAGAGATGAAGCCACAGAGAGGTGAGAGTGACTTCAGGCAGCTGGAGGTTCGTGTTTGAAGCTTTAATCCACCAAAGCAGAAATAGTTCTGGACTTTCCAACAATGATTCAGACTCTCTGACAGTCTCTGATGTCAGCTCAGTGCTGTGATACTGGATCAAAATCTCTTTAATCTACGTTTAAAGAGTCTCTGGTGGAGCTGTTTGTTTGTTTGTTTGTTTGTTTGTTTGTTTGTTTGTTTGTGGAGCTGCTGAGATCCTGAGTTCACTTATGCAACATGGCCGTCGGCGATCTCAGGGATGTTTTTCAGCGTTTTATTGTCGTTATTTATGACGTTACGGTTAAATATGAGCAGAGATGAAGCTGCAGAGAGGTGGGAGTGACTCCAGGCTAAAACTGGAGGTTCGTGGTTGAATTGAACCTTTAAAACTTTCTGTTTCTTCCCTTCAGGTGTCGATAATTAGCACGAAGCATCTCGATTCAAACGGCGTAAAAAGTTTGAGACTTCAGGATTTTCAACTTTCCAACAGTCTGAGGTTTTCCCAGGATAATGAACCAAATCTGAGCTTAATATCATGATTTAAAACTTTACATTGGTTTGTTTTTCCAGTGAAGCAACATGTTACAGATGAGTAGTTCAAGGACTGTCAGAAAGTTGAACATCCAATGATTCTTTCTGTTTTTACAGTTTCTGACTCTAATAAATGCTTCAATTTTGACAATTATTTAAGAGTTAACATGCATTTCAACACCTTCAAAGGTTATAATTTAAATACAAATTGTTTGTTGCACCAAAAACTGTAAAAACAAAAAGAACTGGTGGACTTTCAACTTTCCTGCGGTCCTTAAACTATTCATATGTGACCAAATCTCAGTTAAATCACTTTATTCTATGTGTCATTTAATAAAATGCCAAACATAAACCTTTTGCTCGAATCAAATTCTGTAAAAAACAAAAAATTCTGCACTTCTTCCTGCATCTGGGAAACCTTTAGTGACTCGGCTACGACCAACAGTCACATGACAACAATTCAGGGAGTTTTAGGCTGAACTGCAGGCAGTGTTTACACGGAGCAGATAGGAGACAAGTGTGCAAACTAATTAAAACTGTATTGTAAATAGTAAAATATCCATAGTATGTAGAGCTTTCATTGTTTTTGCCAGTATTAGTCACACCTGTGGGAATTTTGAATAATGTGCTCCATGTTGATTCCATTTTTCTCAATTTTTGTAGAACGAATAATCAAAGAAATTCAACTTTTTAAATGATTTTCCATCGTTCTGACTGTGTCAAACTTCACAGCAGACGTGTCTGAGTTCTCTCTTCTTCTTCATTCTGTTTCCATTGAGCTGCAGGATTCATGAAAAATGAGCCACAGTGAGGAGAAATGAGACCGGAGCTAAAAACACACCAATAAACTGGAGTTCAGAAGGTTCAATTGTTTGAGAGGCTCTGAATCAACTCCTGCTGATTTTTGTTTTGAATATTGGTTTTCAGTCTTGACGTCTTTCAGATCCGGTTCTCTCCTCTCAGGGACGAGGTCTGGGAAACTCCTGAATCTGTTGTATAAGAAGGTTCAATGCTGCCTTTGAAGGGTTTTTAACCGACAGACTGTGACTCGAATCCGTTTCAGTCAGGGAGGTTTTGTGCTGCGTTCAGGTCACATGAGACGGACAGCAGAGATGAATGTTTTTCACTTGTTCCCTCCAGGAGGCTGTAAAGCTGAATTCAACAACACAACACTTTTATTAGGGAATTAAGGCTCTTCATTTTTCTAACCTGGACACCAGCACAAGGTTTTATCAGCAAATCATCGACTAAAAGACCTTTTTCACACATTTAATTGACAATGAGGCACTAAATGCATTAATAATGTCTGTTTTGATCACTCCTTTATTATTCAGTCAGAGTTTATTAGTTATAAACACAGCTTGGTAAATGGTCTGTACTTATACAGCATCTTTCTCTACCTTAGTGGCACCAAAGATCTTTACAGTGTGTTTCTCATTCAAACATTCACACTCTAATGGAGACAGAGCTTCCATGCAAGGCTCTAATCTACCACTGGGATCAACTTGGGGTTCAGGGTCTTGCCTAAGGACACTTCGGGGATCGAACCAACAACCTTGTGATCAGTGGAGAACCAGCTCTACCACCTGAACCACAGCCGCCCGCTGGAACGTTGGTCAAAGTCAGAGACTGTTGTTTTCAGTCATTTAACTCTTAGTGTTACCTAGGGGTGTAACAGTTCACAAAAATCACGTTTCGGTACGTATCGAGGTACAGACGTCACAGTTCGGCTCGGTTTGGTTCAATACAGAACCCTCTGGAGTCGACAGATGTGTCGGTGCATCAAAACGACATGACTGATTTAAGATGACGTAGCAGCAAGACATTTCAACTCATGTCCAAAGTGTGGATTTCTAACTATCTACCGGTCTTTGAATTGTGTTGATCGGTCAAATAAAACCAGAGTTATGACAGATAATAAACATTTGGAGCTCCTTACAGCTTTGGTCTGCTCCACTGGTTTTACTCCTTTTTCATACTTTAAACCCAAGTGATCCCAGACGGGTGGTTTTAACCACGGCGGAGCGTCTTCCAGCTGTTAGCATTAGCATCCCATTGGCTAGCCATACGGTCCGTCACATCCTGTGTTCCCCTGGAAACTCCTGCTTGTTTTTAGTTCCTCAATACTGTTAAACTGTGAGACGGAGAAGGTCCAACACAACTGTGGGCACAATGAGGTTCACATTAAAACTATTCTGTACATCGGCCGTTCTTATTAGTCTTAAAGTGTTCATACGGCGGTTCACCTCTGGACCAAACGGTTTGGTTTGATGTGTTGTTACGGCCCCAGGATTACTTAGTTCTTCATATAACATGAACAAAGCACATTGAAATAATCAAGTTGCAGGATAACACATGGCAGGTTTCAGCTCTGGAGGTTTGTGGACCAGAACCAGAACCAGAACCAGAACCAGAACATGTCGGCTAATAAACACAAACTGCCATCAGCCTTTAAAGCCCTCAGATGTCTTCATGTCGTCTGGTTGACCTCTGATTAAAATGAGTATAAAAGCTCCTCAGGTCAAACTTTCCACTGTTCTCTGTTTGTGTCTCGTTCATTTCTGCAGTATTCTGGACTTCCTTATCGACTTCAGCCCGTTTCCCTGACTTTGTTTTGTCACTTTCTGTTCTGGAAACCTGCTTCTTGGGTCTCGTTTTGAGCCCAGGTGTCTCTGATCCATGAAGCTCCACTCTGTTCTACAGCTGTGAAGACGTTCATGCAGTTTGTGAACTTTTAGGACAGACTCCTCATGGTTTGGCGTCTTCAGCTTCGACCGTCTCAGTCTGTTGTGTGAACTCGGCCGTCGTCTGTCTGCGAGGCTCAGACTTGTTGGAACTCGTGTGGAACTTTGTGATGTGACTCTGCAGGATTGTGTGAAGCATGTCGGCTGCCTGACAGACGATTTATCAGAACCTTCTTCTGCCGTAGTCCATGAAGAAGTCTGGATAATGAAACACCCTGAGAGAACTGAGAGGAACCTTCTGTATGCATCTTTCTATCTCCTTCATCCTTCTTCTTCTGTGGTTTTTGCTTCTTCTATTTGTGTTTTCCAGCGTTCTCTCCTCCATCCGTCTTCATGTTATAGTTTGTCCTTCTACATCCTTGTTTACCTCCCGTCTCTCCTTCTTTAGTGTCTGAGCTTCTTCTGTCAAACCTTCCAGCTTCCTCCTGCAGCTTTTGTTGTATTTACTATTTATTTCTTCACCTTAAACTCTTTGTTTTCTGTTTCCTGTTTGTCTATTTTCATATAAATGAAGTCTGTTCTGTGTGGATCCTGTTTTGTCTTCGGCCACAGAGCTGCCGGTTGTTCGTTCTGCTGTGGAGGTGTTTCTGACTCAGTCCTCAGAAGTTTCTTTTTTAGTTGAGGAAATCCCCCCAAAATAGCCTGAAGCTTAAGAAGTGAAACTCTCAGACACACGAGCAACTAGAAAAGCCCTCAGAGATCCAGACCTCCTCCAAGCAGCTTCAGTCCCCCCCAACACAACCTACCAACGACACAGTATCCTAGATTAAAAACATCCTGGATCCAGACGGTGATCCGGATCAGTCCCAACATGTCATCATTTGTCTCATTTCACACATTTCCTGAACATTTCATCCAAATCCATCCATGAGTTTTATTTTGAACACAAACAAACAAACAAACAAACAAACCAACGTCGGCATCAACAGAACCTCCATGGTGGAGGTAACTAGAGGTCAGGACAGTCGAGCTTTTACTTCATCTGTTTGCCTTTTGATGTGTCATTTGTGACTTTATGCAGATGCACGACACTGAACAGTGTCTAAATCTAAATTTCCCACCACGGCTGCTGTTTTCTCCCAAACACAGAGGAGAAGCAGATTATTGGGTTCAGATGAATTAATGTCTGTATGATCAAACTTTTCAAACAAATGAATCAGTTCAAAGTTCTTTACAAGCAGCTGGGGTGTTAGAAATCACTAAGACAATCAAACAAAACCAGAGATAAAGATAATGAAGACAATAAAAGACAATAGAAGCAATAAAACAGCAGTAAAATGGACGTCAGTCTGTGAGCAGCTCAGATGTGCACTCAGGAGTTTTTTGTCCCACATGAACTTGAGAAAGTTTCCTCACAGTTAGATTTATAGAAGATATAAAGCGGCTCTGTGGGTGTAATTAAGGCAGTTAAACACTGATTATCCCCGTGGTGGCAGCTATGCAAACATTCCTTCCCTTTTATACACAGCAGCCTCCACTGGCTGCTGCTTCCCCTGCAGGAGGATGAAACCTCTCTAAGCTGTGAGTCTCACCTGCTGCTGCAGCGTTTAGCGCCGTCGACAGCAGCTTCCTCCTCTGCAGCGTCGACCGACGTGTGCAAACTGCGAGTGACAGAGATGTTAATTATGTTTAATGAGGCCGGAGTGTGGCGTTAATGAAGCCGGTGGAGGTGTGCAGGCAGAGTGTCGCCTCGGAGGCTGAACTGTGAGCGACGTGACAACGAGATGAGATGCGTTCGACAAAAAGAAGCAGCAACATTTACTCAGACTGTCAGGAGGATTTCATAGATTAGTGCAGAAACCCCTTGTTGCTCTGATCTCTGGGTACTGAAGTCTCTCTCCCTTGTTTCCCTGCAGCCCTGCCCCTGCAGACGGACCCTCAGTCCATCCAGAATGGAGACAAGTCTCTGGGGAAGGACCTCCTGACTCCGGATGATTCTGCCGTCTCAGATCTTTCTACTAAAACAGAATCCAAGACCGAGACGCCCTCCAAGACCGACGCCTCCTCCAAGACCGACGTCCGGCCGTCCACCCCCGGCAACAGCAGCAGCCCTCAGCCCAAGAAAGGTGACTGTGGAGCCGCTGAGAGGCTCCAGGCTCAGTTCGGTTATGCAATGTGGTCTTTTTTTACTATTTCAAAGACGTTTTTATGACGTTATTCGTGACGTAACAGTAAAAATATGACCGCAGATGAAGTCAGAGGGAGGTGGAGATGCCCTCCAGCTAACTGGTGACTTCATGGTTGAAGCTTTGTTCCTCTTTTGTGGATTGTTAAAGCATAAAGCATAAAGCATCACAATTTAAATGGTACAAATTAATGTAAGATTCCAATACCACAATAAGTAGTTCCTGACTTTTAGGATTTTTATCTTTCCATCAGCCCGACGTTGTCTCTGGAGAATGAATGAATCACATCTGTGCTTAATGTCGTGATATTTCTTTAAATGTCACTCAAAAATTCACAAAAATAAGCCCTTTGCTTTAACTGGATTCTGTAAAAACATGTCTTGTTTAAAAATTTGCCAAAAATAACCTGGTTGGTCTGACCTGATTCGGTAAAAAGCAAAAAATTCTGTGCTCCTTTCCGCAAATATTAAACCATGAGTGGCTCAGTTGTAATCAAGAGTAGCTTAACAAAATTCATGGAGTTTTTGGTTGAACTGCAGGCAGTGTTCAGTTCTGAGTTCTCTCCTTCTCCATGGTTGTTCTGTTTCCAGACTTTATACTGCAGTAAAAAATGAAACAGAAGGAGAGAATTCCTCCACTGTTCTTTCAGCCTCTTTGGAAACGTCCTGTCTTGTCAGTTATTGTGACTTTATGTGCAGCTGAGCTCAGATCTCTGCAGTTCTGAGCGCTTCAGCTGCACGAAGGGGAATTCCACTGATTTGACTCATCACAGGCGGTTTGCAGGTCTTCGGGGAGCTCAGTGTTACTCATGTGAGGAAGATTGTTTAAAGGCTTTTGTGTCTCCAGAGGGAGTTGCATGAAGTCTGACGGTGTGAAGTTTGAAAGAAGTGAGATTACCAGGCGTCTGCAGCCTCTTAGCATGTCTGCTGCAGGCTACGTTAGCGGCTGCTAGCATAACACACCTGAATCTACGACTTAAAGATCCCGGATGATGTTCTGGGGTGGGGTCATCTTTCTGTTGGTGTCCTATATCTGCTTTTTGTGCATGTAAAAGGCCTGAGAACTTGGAAAACTCCTGCCTGAAAAGCCCTATTTGGAGTCCAGGATTTTCCTCTGTTACTTATCGATGTCATCATGTCACACATCTGCAGAACGCTCTCAGACAAACAACTTTTTTTTCATCCTAAAAGCTGCTTCTGCTCTGGCTACATTTCTATACTCTTAGCTGTACGTAACCCGCATTTCCTTGCTTTCCTTGGCCCGGCTGGCCAATCAGAGCAGACTGGGCTTTCCAGGAGGCGGGGCCTAAGGAGACAGGAACTAAAACTGAGCTTAAAAGAAGGGCTGCAGCAATGTGAGAAAAATATGGTTTTTGAACATTAAAGCATGTAAGTGAATTACAGTAGTACTCAAAAACAGAGTTAGAAGCCTGTGAATGTGCATCATGTGGGCTCTTTAACTGTCTGCAGTCAGGTTGCATTGTGGGTAATGTAGTACAAGACGTCCACTGAGACTCTGACAGTATTACAGGAGTTCAGTGCAGCATGAGAAGGCTGGAGGATAAATACAAGCAGCAGATGCTGATTCACACAGTTCTTCCATTTGTTGTGTGGTTTTTCTGCCCAGACAGTGAAGTTACACTTTGTAGTATACAATAGTGGAGTATGTTGGCTCTGGAGAGTAAATTTAACCCAAGAATGCCTTGAAATGACTTTAATAGTGAATATGTAAACTCCTGTGATGGTAGAGCAACACCACCACCTGACATGACCCATATTTATTCAATAGCTGTGATGTAAAAGATAAGATGCTGGTTTTAGGTGTAAAAATACAACTTAAAGCAGAGTGAAGCCCATAACTGTGCTGATGTGGTGGTAAGATGGCAAATAAACAACAGTTACCACTGATGGAGGAGGACTGATGGAGGAGGACTGATGGAGGAGGACTGATAGAGGAGGACTGATGGAGGAGGACTGATAGAGGAGGACTGGTGGAGGAGGACTGATGGAGGACTGATGGAGGACTGATGGAGGACTGGTGGAGGAGGACTGATGGAGGAGGACTGATGGAGGACTAATAGAGGAGGACTGATGGAGGAGGACTGGTGGAGGCTCAGGAGGTGGAGGAGGTGCATCATGACGTCTCGGGGCTTCGGGACCTGCAGACATGAGATTTATTTCTCTGCATTCAGCCGTGTAGAAGCTCTGCAAGGTGGGGAGGGAGGGAGGAAAGTCAGGTCGCCATGGAGACGGGGCTGAAGTGCTGCAGGCTGCTCTGTGATTGGCTGAGACCGTGCAGCATACATATTACATATCTGAAAAGGAGACGGCTCAGAGAGAACCTCAGGGGTCCTGGTTTATAGCAGCGCTGCGTCTCCTCAGTCGTTTCACAGCTGAACAAATGAGGATGAAGAGGATGAAGATGAAGGAAAACAACATCACATACGGGAGTTTAATGTTGACCTTGAAGCTGAATCACTGAATGAATTCAAGTCCTCCTTACATGTTAATTAGCTCTGATAATCATTATGATTCTAACATGAATCTGACACATAGTAAGAGTCAGTTCATTAAAAATACATGCAGGTCATCCCATGAAAAATCAATCAGTTCCTCCCCCTGACCTCTCAACCAGCTGATCCTTCATCCGCTGCAGCTTTAGTTCATTTGTGAAGCCATGCAGAGTTTTACCTTCATACGATGAATATTTTCAGTTACAGGCTCTTAAGGTCCTCATTTATTTGTGTTCCTGTTCCCATCATTTCTGAGCCTCATGACTTCATCAGTCCAGCAGATAAACACAGGACATTTAGGAGGAACAACACACTGGAGTTCTGGTAGAACCTGGACCCAGATCAGTTTACATCCATCCAGGAGTCTCAGTCTGAACACTACACCTGGTTTAGTTCATTACCAGGATACCCTCTACCTTTACAAGCCTTCCAGGACCTGCTGCTGAGAAACATCCCCACACCATGATGCTGCCACCACCGTGCTTCACATCATGATGCTGCCACCACTGTGCTTCACACCATGATGCTGCCACCACCGTGCTTCACATCATGATGCTGCCACCACCGTGCTTCACACCATGATGCTGCCGCCACCGTGCTTCACATCATGATGCTGCCACCACCGTGCTTCACATCATGATGCTGCCACCACCATGCTTCACATCATGGTGCTGCCACCACCGTGCTTCACGTCATGATGCTGCCACCACCGTGCTTCACACCATGATGCTGCCACCACCGTGCTTCCCATCATGATGCTGCCACCACCGTGCTTCACATCATGATGCTGCCACCACCGTGCTCTCCCAAATGATTCTTTTTCAAGGCCCATATCAGCATGTGTGATAAGTGGTTGGTCAGACCACGTTAGAGATAATGAAAGGATCATTTTTACCTACATTTGATATCAGGATCATCTTCTAGACATGATTCACTCCCTGGCAAATAATTTAAAATACAATCTTTCATTTGCTTTAACTTGTTCTGACCAACCACCTAAAATTAAATCGGCATTCTCAACATTTATATTAACAACACTGGATAAAATGGTCCCTCTATATAGTGAAGATATTTTACTATTTATATTTTTAATTTGCTTTCATACTTGTCTGCCCTCTGCTCTCTGTAAACACTGCCTGCAGTTCAGCCGAGAGATTTTGGACACTGTTGGTTGCAGTTAAATTACTAAAGACTTCTCAGTTGCATTACAGAATCTGGTGAATGCAGGCTGTTTATTTTGGTGAATTTTTAAATGAGACGTGTGGAATGAAGTGACTTTGATTAAATATCATGATTTTAAGCTGAAATTTGATCAATTTTCCTTAATGGAGATGCACATTACACATCATGATTAGTTCAATGACTGTCAGAAAGTTGAAGATTCTCTGTGTTTTTCTGTTTTTCTGGCTGATAAATGATGTAATATTGGGCATCTTCTTTTAAAATACAGCATGGCTTTAAACGCTGCTGTTGGGTTTTGGTCTTCAGGTGCATGTTTTAAATGAGAGGTTAAACTAGAATCTTCTCTCCCACAGATTCGATGAGCTCAGAACAGCGACAGAAACTCGCCAAGGAGCGGCGGGAGGAGAGAGCCCGGTACATCGGTAAGAAACGACAGAACGCTTTGTGCTCGGCTCCCTTTTAGCTGAGCTGTTGTTGCATGAAGCAGGACTCTCTGTAACCCACTTAAAGCATCTTTTGTCTGAGTCTGTTCTAACCAGTTTCCTCTTTGTATCTCTGTCGCTCTGCTCTGAAGTGACTGACGGTTATTGACGTCTCTTATTGTTTCTCCTTGCATGGCTCTCAGAACAGCAAACTCAGCTGCAAGGTAAGAGGCTTCACTAAAACCCTCAGCAGCAGCAGCCATGTGGGACTAATCAGCCTCCCATCTTCTCCTGCTCTTCTCCATCTATCGATTATGTTTGGTTTTCTGTTGTCATCCTGTGGAAGCTTTTGAACTCAGCCAACCCTCTGCAGCCTTAAACGTCTCACATCCCGACATATCTGAGTTTATTTTGACTTTATGTTCCTGTGCATTCCCTCCCAGCGTGCATGTCCACACCTATAATCATGGTTGCGGCTGCAGAATGAGCCTTATCCTTTAGTAAACATTGTGCCAACACGTGATTCCTCCGTGCAGACGAAGGCCGAAGTGTCCGAGCTTTGCAGGCGTTTCCCTGCAGGAGCCGACGGCGCTCGGTGTGAAAAATGAGCCGTCATTACCGTAAACTGAGACCAGACAGATTAGATTTAATTACTGCTTTCATTAGCATCAATAATGTGGTCATGCTGCTGCAGTTGAAGGGGAATTCTGCCTCCTTTTTATCGGTACAATCTTCCCTTTGCTCGGCTCCAGCTGCCCTGAGATAAGTTTGCAGCACTCGGCCTCTTGTCTTTTGTGTAATTATATGGTGCAGCGTTTTTCATGTGGACTGTTTTAGCAGATAACAGCATTTACGTCCACACGACAAGAGTCATGCCTGAGTTTCTCTGCAGAAGATGTGAAAAGCATTTTTCAATTCTGCTGAACATAATTGGATTTTTTCAGGAATAGGATTCATGCAGGAGCGAAGACGGCTTTGTCATTGTCGCTGAGGCTCAGGCTCGTGTTCCTCTTTGGCTCATTAGCAAACATGAGCCGCCGAATACTGAGCTAAATACAAAATACAAGGCCGCTGCATCCTCTCAGAGCCTAATCCACTGAGAAGTATTCCTAAAGCCGTCTACCTCACAGCAACAGAGGCCGCATTCAGACATTTCATCCCATTATTTTGCTTGGATCCAACCAGTAACCCAACATTTCTTCACCTCTTCATCGTCTAAACTCTCCACCATGTTTAAGAAATGCTATAGAAGCTGATGGAAACATGTAAATCTATGAGGAAAAGGGAAACGCAGCTGCTGTCCAACATGAAGCCACTTTAATTTGATTTACTGCAGTTTAATTGTGACTCAGAGAAATGAGGCACAGCAGCGAATGAGCAAAGAAGAACTGGAGGCTGCAGTAAAACGCAGCAGGAACCTTCTGCTTATTTACTGTTATCAGGATTATAGCGTAGTGAACACTGTGTCTTCCATCTGCTTCTCTTGTTTGGGTGTCGAGAGATGTGGGTGATTATACGCTGCTACATGTGAGGAATTGGCTTTAGAATAACCTGCAAACGTGGTGTTTTCTTTCTCCAAAGTCACTTATTGATCAGTATATTAACATAAACTGGCTTTAATGTGTTTTCTAGTCATGCCTTTTGATAAATCTTATGTGTTTAGACGTGTATGTGGATCCAGACGTAAATAATTTGTAACAGCTGGACAGATTGCCATGAAATTTGGTACAGATGTTCATGGTCCCCAGAGGATGATCCGGTGACTGTAGTGATTCCCTGACAGCAGAACAAAGTCTGCACTTTAATAATGAAATATTTCTGCATATTTTGTACAGAACTTTATGGTTCCCACAGGATGAATTCATGTTGGATTGCCAGGAAATTTAAGACAGACTTCTGTAGTAACTGTAACGTTCCCATCTTTTTTAAATCTAGAACCATCATTGAAGCAAAAGTTACATTATAAATTTTAATTTTGGGTGGGAATGTCATTAGTTTTGAAATATTGAACACTAAAATATGGCACAACAGGAAGCTAACTGACATTGGCTAGCATGCTAATATGCTGATGTTTAGCAGGTATAGTGTACACAATCTTAGCTTACCTTTATTATGCTAGTATTTTTTATTAGCTTAAAAAAGAGTACAGCTACTTTGTACCCCACTAACCGACTTATTGATGTCAGTTACTGTCCAACAACAATTATGTGAAGTTAGCTGATGTTAGCTAATTTAAGCTAGCGTCCAAACATTGATGTTTGGCAGGTATAACGTACACCATCTTAGCTTAGCATGGTGATAGACTAGCATTTTTAGCCTTAAAAATACGGTACTTGTAAGTTTGGTGGGAATGTTATTAGTTTTTAATGTTAAATGCTTAAATGTAGAGCGGCATTAGCCCACTCACTGATAATGGTAGCAACTGTCCAAAAATTATAAGAAGTGAACTCATGCTAGCTAATGTAAAATGCTAACGTAAAATGCTAACATGCTGATGTTTAGCAGGCATAATGTACACTATCTTAGCTTATCATGGTGGCATGCTAGCATTTTTATCAGCCTTAAAGCACTAAACAGCTGAGTTTGAAAGCTAAGTTTAGTGGGAATGTAATTAGACTTTTAATGTTAAACGTTAAAATGCAGCACAGCAGCAACCAGCTAACCGATCTAGCGAAAGCAGTTACTGTCCAACTACAGTTATGTGAAGTTAGCTGTCTTTGCTAACGTTAGCTATATCATCCATCTTGTAAGATTTTAGATGTTGTAATTATGGAAATGTTAACACCAAGAAGAAGGTAAATAGCATTTCACAGGTGGGAAGTTATCTGACAGTATTTTACTGTTTTAAATGTGTTGAATTTGACCAAAGTGTAAACTAATTTTGTTAGATTTGTGTTACTCTCAAATATCAGACTTTAGTTTGTTAGCGGTTAGCATGCTAACAAACTAAGACAGCAAAATGTTGAATTCTGCTTCAAAGAAACCGAGATGTTAACTTTGTTAGCATGCTAATTTACAACCCTGCAGAGCTGCCAGCATGGCTGCAAACTCTTGTTAACAATTTCTTTATTTAAAAAGGGACTATTTACATTAATCAAAATTCAAATAAATGTAAACGTATGTGAATTTTACTTAATTATGAGGATAAAGTCAGGAAGCAGCTAGGAAAGGCTTTGTTAGCAGTAAAACAACATGACAACAGCAGCTAACACATGACATGAAAGAAGTACGCCATCATTTTTCATCACTGTGTGTTTTTCTGCGGCGCCCTGCAGCAGCGAAGAAGGCCCAGTGGCTGGAGAAGGAGGAGAAGGCCCGGCGGCTGAGAGAGAACCAGCTGGAGGAACGAAGGAGGAAGCTGGAGGAGCAGAGGCTGAAGGCCGAGAAGCGCCGAGTGCTGCTGGAGGAGAAGCAGAGACAGAAACTGGAGAAGAACAAGGTGAGGAAGAGGAAGGTCCAGTCGAACATCTACCTGTTTAGTCCTCACAGGCCTTTTAAAGGTTGTTTTAATTATTACCACCCAGCTGTTATTGGTGCTCACTTCTTATCTGAGGCCAAATATTCACAGATCAGAAGGTTAGTTTTACTTGCCTGTCACAGAAATAACATTATACCACAGTTTATTTACGTAAAAATGTCCTTGAGCTGCAAGCACTTTCTACTTCACATTGATGTTCTCTTTTCACTTTGTGTTATTATATTTTAATTTAAAGAATGTTTTTTCCTGCTAAGAGGTAGCTGTCCATACAGTCTAATATCTGCTGATACTTGGCTGAGCTTAAAGACTGGAGGCAGGAAGAAGACGGGATTTTGTGTTTGTAACTTCAATCAAATGTCGGCTGTGAACTCTTGTTCGACTGTTTGTCCTGCAGGAGCGATACGAGGCAGCGATCAAGAGGTCGACCAAGAAGACGTGGGCCGAGATCCGCCAGCAGAGATGGTCCTGGGCCGGAGGACTGAACCAGACCTCCCGCAGAGAAAGTGAGTCTCAGATGAACCACATCCAGCCAAATGCAGTGAAACACACCCAGATATGTGAGATCCTCAGTGTCAGTCAGACCTCTGCTGCTCAGGCTGTGACTCACTGCTTCTACTGATGCAATCGGAGGAAATAACTGGTGGAGGCTTGCTGTGATGAGGGCGGATAGATGACCTGCACAGTCCATCATGACGTTAGCTCCTGTAATACTTGTGTTTTTAGGGGGAGGGATTGGTGTTGAGTGCCAGAGTTTCTCCTTTAAACTCGTGAAGGTATCTGTGACCAACATGCTTCATTAGACTAGACGAGTGAGGAGTGTTTTCAGTGCACTCACTTGTTTTCTGTTGTATTTTACTGGACAAAGCAGTAAAAGAATGAAACCTAAGTTGGGAGACGTCTTAATGTTATCAATGTACCAGGTGGTGCTGGAAGAAGTTACCATAGGAAGATCTGCAGTTTACGTAATTTCTAATTGTTTTATGGATGATTCAGGAGAAGAAAAAATTAATAACTGTTATTTTGGTTCAGTCTAAAGGACAAACGTTCCTTGGAAACCTGATGAATTGGAGCCCATTCATCTTTTATTTATTGAGAGAAACTTAATTCTTCATGTTTGTTGTCAAAGTGCACGTTTGTTCAGTATAAAACAATTTAAGTGAGTTTAGGCGACATTATCTTAGTGTTTTAATGTAATTACTGAAGGACAGATTCGTACTATTGACTTCCTACAAGAGGAATCTTACTAAGGAATGAGTTCAGAGTTTATTTATTGTTCACGTTTTCAGACAAATGTTGACCAAAGCGCTTTAATAAATCAGAACTAGCATTTTTCAGTCTAGTAAATTAAACGTCAGGTAAATTACTGTTATTACTACTGATGCACTGACATGTAAGAAGTGCTGTCGCCTTTCAGCTCATTTTAATAGCTTTATTTATTGTTCGGCTTTTCTGCAATGTTTGAGTGACTGTTACTGTCAACTAAATAATCAGAAGTTAAAGTTACTGTATTTTACACAGGTATAAAATAAACGGCCCAAGTAAATATTCATTCATCTTTTATTTATTCAGGGAAATTAATTCTTAATGTTTGTTGACACGTTGCACATGTTTGTTCAGTATAATACAATAAAAAAGAACAGAGGCTACATTAGCTTAGCGCTTTAATGTAATGCTGGTAAAGAAAGATGACCTACACTGATATTTATGATGCTACGTCTTGTAATTCATGTTTTTTGGAGGAAAAAATGGGTTTTTAATGGCAAAGTTGCTGATTTAAAGTCAGGAAGGCAGCTTTGGCCGACAGGTTTCATTAGATCAGAGGTGTGAGGAGTGTTTTTCAGAGAGCTGTGAGCTAATTTCACCCTTTTAACTGTCCTCTTGTCAAACGAAGCAGTAAAAGAAATGAACCGAAGTGACTTTAAAGGTTTTGCTGGAAGAAGTGAACATAGCTTTTAATGATTTTATGGATAATTATGATAAAGAAAAATTGAATTTATTAAAACAAACTGCTCAGTTTAAGCCCTTATTCTTCTTTAATTTATTCGGGAGGCTTAATTCTTAGTGTTTGTTGGCACGTTGCACATGTTTGTACAGTATAATACAATACAAATGAGTTCAGGCTACATTAACTAGCGGGGTATTAAAGGCAGATGACCTTCACCGTCATTTATAAAGTCAATCTCTTGTATTCTCTGTGTTTTTTGGGGCTAAAAGTTGGTTTTCAGTTCCAACGTTGCTGATTTAACTCAGGAAGAAGCTGTGACCAGCAGCTTTCATTAGATCAGAGGTGTGAGGTTGTTCTTCAGAGCGCTGCGAGCTCATTTCCTGTTTCAAACATGTGACGAGCTGCTGTTTGGACCTGAGTTCCTTCAGAGTGTGAAAGATCCTGAGTGTGTGTGAAAGCGTGACGTTTGATTCCAGGTTCTGCAGCAGGAAACCCTTTACTCTAAATGTTTACTTCTAACTCCACCACCCCTTCCCATGCTCTCCCTCAAATTCCCTCCCTTTCCCCCTAAAGTCTGACTGAATGCTGATGAGTTTGACCTCAGGGATGGTGAGTCCTGTTGGCAGCAGCTCTGCCCGGCCCTCAGCTGCCGCCGGGCGCCTTGTGAACAGTTGTTGTGTGTTGCGTTCTCTCCGGTGCAGGCAGATGCTCGGCCTCCACGGTCAACTTGCCGAGACAGGTGGACCCTGTCATTAACAACAGGCTGTCCAAGTCCTCGGCCACGCTCTGGAACTCCCCCAACAGAAGTAAGGACGAGCCGACGTCAAGGTCCTCCAGGCTTCCCCTTCCCTTCCCTTCCTCTTCATCCTTCCTCCCACCTCACCCCGACCTGGTTCTGTTTGGTTTACTGTCGTCTCTGGTGGCCTGCCTGCCTGCCTGTTGCTTGGTGACTGGTCATTTACTCCCTCCTCTTCTCACGCTCTCGGTCTCGTGTGCATCGTGGTTTTTCTTTTTAATTTCAGTTGGTGGTTTGTCATTGATTTGAGTCTCCTCTGCATTTTTGATCCCTCTCACATCGACATCACTGAGCCATATTCTGTGGTTATATTTTGGTGTTTCTAGGTTTATGAGTTCGCATCTTGTCACGACACCTTCTCTTTGGTTTCCCCTCCACTGTACTGTTGGTGGTTTGTTGTGGTGTTGGTGGTGGATATTACTGTATAGTGTGACTGTTATAAGTGAATCATGTACAGTAACTAAATGTACATTGAATAATATTTCTGATTTTACAGTATATTATTGTAAGCAAATACTGTATATAATCTGTTTCCGTAGAGATCTAACCTGTCTTGCTTAGATATTTACATGAAACATATTTTCTCAGTTTCTTTAGTTTTTTACATTCTAAAAAGATATTTGTCATGATTAAGGTGATGACATATAAATGACTACACACTTAATTATTCCACTTTCACAATCAAGATTTCCACTTTTACACAAGTTTTCCTAAATTTAACAACTATTGTGGTTAAAGTCAACTTTTCTCTTAATTCACTCTTATGTTGTATAAATACTCTGAGACTCAGCTTAAAAACAGCTAAATGCTAACGTAAGCATGCTAACATGCTCATAATGACAAAGCTAAAAGCTAATATCTAGCAGGTATTATGTTCGCCATCTTAATACTGCATGTTAGCATGCTAATATGTTTAATTGGCATTGATAATACTGTCCATATAAGTTTGGTGGGAATGCCATTCGTTTTTATTGTTGAATGCTAAAATTTAGCTCAACAATAACCAACTTACTGACTTACTGATTTATAATTATTGTCCAACAACAATTATGTCAAGTTAGCTGACCATAGCTAATGTAAGCTAGCATGCTCCATGTTAATGTTTAGCAGGTATCATACACCATCCTAGTTTAGCATGGTAGCACGCTAGCAGTTAATTTTATCCTCAAAAACACAGTACTTGTACGCTTTTGGTGTATATGCTGTTAGTTTTTTTAAAGGTAAATGCTAAAATGGAGCAACAGTAGTAGCAAGCTAACTGACTTAGTAATGGAAGTTACTGTTCAACAGTAATATGCTAAGTTAGCTAACGTTAGCTAGCATTAGCTTACATGCTAACTTGCTGATGTTAGCAGGTATAATTTTCAAACCTTTACTTTGTTAGCGTGCTATATTTTTTTAATCGTATTAAAACACAGTACATAGCAGTTTGGTGCTACTGTCTTTAGTTTTTTTAATGTTAGATGCTAAAATATAGCCTTACAGTAGTCAGCTACCTGACGTACTGTCCAACAACCATTATGTAAAGTTGGCTAACATTAGCTGATGTTAGCTAATTCAAGCTACTGCCTGTACTGGTACATGAACGTAGATTCATCAGTGGACTTGTGAGATTTTAGATGTTTTAAAGATGGAAAAGCTGAAACAAAGAAAAAGGTAATGACATTTAGCAGATGAGAAGTTAAGAAGAATCCTAGCTGAACTTGGCATTTGAAGATAAAACAGAATTTAATTGCTTAGAGTTAGCATCTTAAATACTATAGAATTATAACTGCTACAGTCTACAAAAGACAGTGTTTGGTTAATAACAGCTGGATAATAATTTATTTTAACTGTGGCTAGGGCTCCTGTTCTGACAGACATACATTCACACAGATCAGTGTGGGGTTTTAACATTAAACATTCAGGTTACAGCTAATTAAAATTACAAGTGTTCATAATAATAAAATCAGAATGACATGGAAATTATTTCTATAATATATGTATTTTTTTCATTCTATAACAAGAAACTGAGGAGATATCTTTGTGTCGGGGCAGCAGCGATACACTTCAACACTGAATTAAGTAGCTGTATCGGACTCATTCCATCTGACTCCTGAGTTTCCACATGTGCATAGAAGCAGCACCGTCTTCATCTCAGATCCGTCTCGCCTCATAACGTGTCATTATTGATCGTATCACCCTCAGTGCAATCAGCAGTTCGGCTCTCGGCTCCGTCGTCGCCACAGACTCAGATTTTGTGCTTGATCATCACTAAAGCTCCGACACTGCAGGCACATGAAAGGACAGTCAGATCTCTGCAGAGTCGATAGCAGAGCTGCAGCTGTGGCCTCTGGGAGCAGCTCTGCTCAGTGAGCCAGCGATAGTTTCCAGGGAGGGGGTCTGGTGACGTTTATAGAAGCATCAATCTACCTTCAGGTGAACAGTCGATCACCAGGCAGCAGCTCGGCCTCCTCTTCTTGCCGCATTGGAGGAGGAGGAGGAGGAGGAGGAGGAGGAGGGAAACCACTGTTGCCTGGCAACAGGAGGTAGTCGGGTTATCAGTTAGTCATAAAACATGTGGTGAAAATGTCCAGCCGAGGTGGAGCCTTCACGTCAAAGCAGCAGAACCTGCAGCTGGTCTGCTGTGATTGCACTGTCCTCATGTGTACGTGTGGTTTGTGTCATACATACGTTGGCGTGTGTCGACAGGCGATGCTGCAGTAGAGCTGAAAACAAGCTGAAGTTGTCGTCACCAACGTGGCCGAGCCTCACACAAAACAAACGGCATCTTTGCGCAGCACGTTGTCAGCTGAAAAGTCCACACCAACTGGAGCAGCTGTCGAGATTCATCAGATCTGTCAGATTCTGTCCATCTGCGTGTTTTCTGTGCACTCGCTTGTTTTCTGTTGCATTAACCGAACGAAGCAGTGACATAATTAAACCTACATGGCTTTAGGGAGATGTTCTAACATTACCAGGTGGTGCTGGAAGAAGGGGCAAATTCTGCAGTTAATATAGTTTGTGGTCATTTCTAGGATGATTCTGGTCAAGAACAAATGAGACGCAGGAACATATTTGTAGTTTTGGTTCCGTTATTCAGTCTAAAGGACAAACGTACCTTGAAAAACTGTTTAGTTTAAACCCAAGTAAATATTTATTCTTCTTTTATTCACTGAGGGAAATTTAAATCTGCATCTGTGTTGTCTAGTTGCACTTATGTGTCAGGATAAAGGAATAAAAACAAGTTAGCTTGGTGCTTTAATGTAATTATTTAACTGGAGGAGAGATTTATAGTGTTGTACTTTAAATTACTGACTTTTACATGGTTCTTTAGAGGAATTTTGCTATCAGATCATTATAATATGCTTTTGTTATTATTATTAATTGATTATATATTGAGACATTTACCTGTAGGAACAAATTCACCTGATTTTAATATTTGTTTAGCTTTGTTTGGGTGTTCATTATATAACAACATTTGTACGTTTTTTCCTGCAAAGATATGACTTATTATACCTGTCAGATAAATAAAGTGGAGTAAAAATACAGTATTTAGGATGGGGAGGAGAGTAAACATGCAGAAAATGATAAGTATAAATCAAATTGAGTGAATATAATATATTATAGCAGTATCGTTAGTAACTTGATGTCTGTAGGTGTGAAGTTTAAATTCCATGGAGGAAACAGCCTCAGATGACATTATTTGACTCTTTGTCTTCATATTTAAGCCTTTTAAAATAATTCACAGACGTCTAACAAATATTTCCAGACAGAGTTTTCCTTGAATCAAACGTGGCACCAAACTCTGGTGAAAGCCGAGTTTGCTTTTCCTCATGAGAGAGTGTTTTATTGGTGTGTGTGCCGTTTCTCACCCGTCATCACAACACATTGGATTCTATGCTGCTGCTGTTGGACGTCACGTGTGCTGATTCATCACATAACATCAGCAGGGTTCAGGTTAGAGGATGCAGAGTTCAGGTCAGAGCGTCTCTGCTTGTAGGACGACCAGCACTAATGCTGAACTCACCTCAGACTGACCGTCCTCTGCTCTGCACCGGTTTAACAGGGTCAGTGAACGCCTCTCTGGCTTTAACATGATGTGTTTTAGTGGTAAGTAGTGAGAATTAACTCGGGATGCTCCTCTGTGTGTTTTGTAATCTAATGTCTGGTACAAACATGTTGAGCAAAGTTCAGACGATCATCCTGAATGAATTTACTGAGTCTGATGGCAGAGTGGAGTTAAACAGAGCAGAACCAGTTGGCTTAGAAGCTGGATGTACTGCATTTTACTTACAGGCAACAAATCCCATGAAAAACTAAATTATCTTCTTTATTGTCCAAAAACATCTTTAGTATCAACATTTTGCTGCAAACGTTCCCTCTAGAGCATCAAATGTGTATTAATCCTCTTCTGAAAGTAGTCCCTGACAGATGCACCCTATTCTCTAGTTTGAGTGACTTTTCTCTTTCTTAAAAACCTGATTAGATATTTGTGACCTGCTTTTATTGATTTGCATCTTGAGCAAGAAGAAACTGGAACGTATTGGTAAAGGATAGCAAAGATATTTACAGCTTCAATAACGACACATATGTCAACAAATATAATACAAATAGCTCATAACAACCATCAAACACAGTAATGGGGCATTCAGAGTCAAGCTGTTCTTCCTGGCCTGTACCAAGTTCAGTCATTTTGCAGCTGGTTAGCTACTCGCTAACTTAACGTCATATTTGCCAGTTAGCTTCCCTCTAAGAATAACTTCAGTGATCAATAAAATCAGTCAGTGAGAGTATTGATCATTCTAGAGCTGCTGTGCCTCCTAGGCTGATTCTTGCTTTTAGAGGTTCTTTGTCTCACTACATAAACACGTGATTAAGGTGTTTATTAGTCGGAGTTTAACAGGTATATTTCCTCAGACTGTCCAGCTTCACCATCTGCTGTGAATCAGTTCAAGTGTTTTATGAGGTTCTCAGCAGCAAATGTTAAACTTCACTCTGCATCAGACGAGCAGCTTCCTGCAGACTGAGTGTGTCACAGTGTGTGAGGTTGTCCAGTGAGTAACCGACTCTGACGGCGCCCTCTTGTGTCAGCCCGCAGTCTGCGTCTCAGCCCCTGGGAGAGTCGGATCGTGGAGCGGCTCATGACGCCGACGTTGTCCTTCCTGGCCCGAAGTCGCAGCGCCGCCACCCTCCTCAACAACAGCGACTCCCGTGAGTGTGACGGCCTGTGTTCACCTTTACACTCAAACACTCTCATCTGGTCTGGACACAAGAAGTTTGGGCTTCTGTGACTCACTTTTAAAGGCATTTCATGACAGTTTGTTTGTTGCTGAGGTTAGAAGTCCACCGATGTGTTTCTCAACATGATTACTGATTATGACGATTAATATTTGGAGCCAAAACGAGAATATTGGTGTCAAAATTGGAAAAACACAAACTACAAACTAAAACTTCATTGAAATGCTTTTGTTTATGTTTTACACATGTAAACTGTTTTAACAACTATCCTTAAGTGCTGATTGGCTGTTACTCATGATGTGTTAGGAAGTGTTCAGGTGCAGACTGGCAGGTGAGACTAATATAATAAAGCCTTGATCAAAAATGAACAGGGTAATGTCAAAATAAAACAGGAAATAAACACAACAAAACCCAGGACCATGACACAAAACAAAGTTATCACAATTCCACTAAATGCAGCATCGATGTCTCTTCTGGGATGTTAATGGATATCGATTAATTGCTGTTAGCAATTCAACCGATTACAAATATACTAACCGATAAGACAGAAGAAGGAGGTCATGCATGTTAGTAAATGTAGATCAGCTGTAGTTCCTGGTTGTTCCACCAGGTGGAGCCTCTTACTGTTTAACACTGTAGAGACCAGAGGAGGCGTCACTCAGACTACAGTTCATGTTGGAAGCAGAGAGCATTGTGGGAGTTTAGCTAGCAACGGGCACCATGACAGAGACTCCTGTGGAGGTTAATGACCTCCTACCAGAGCTCTCCTGTTGGAGCTGCGTTGAGGCGTACTACGGCAGCATCATTGTGGTTCAACAGCTGATAATCTGGACTGTTGGAGTTCTTTTTGTGTGTTTATTAATCAGTTACTGATTGATAAAGCTGTCAGTTATCGGCTAAGAAGTTTGTAAAATATTTGCACCTGGAGCCAATTAATGCATTACAGAAACAGTAAATTGCATATCGTATTGTTTTAGTTCACTGCTGCATTAAAGAAGAGAGCTACTAACTAACAAATAGGTAGTTTCAGGAATACTGGTTGAGTGAAATCAGTAGATCTCCGTCTGCTCAAGGCTCCATCTGTCAGTCAGGTTGTGTTCATCGTCCTGCATCGTGTTGTTTCCACGGCGTCGCCTCACCGTGACGTTTTCTATCTGCATGGTGTGAGTGTTTGTGGGCCTGACCTCGGCCCTGCTGCCGTTCTCTGCATGTCTGTGTTGCTCAGACTCTCACCACTGCTCCCGTTCAGCCTCCGCCAGCCCCCTGAACGCCTACTCGCATCACCACCCGCATCAGAACGCCGCCGAGCGCTGGAGGGTTTCCTCCGCCAGCACGCCGGACATCACCCAGCGGCAGCGCCGGCGAAACTCCACACCGGTAGGTTCACATGTACAGGATGAGTCTCAGTAGATTTTTGAACTCGAGATTCATCCTTGATTAAGTTTAAGTTTCCGTTGTTCAGCTTGTTTCCATCTGATGGAGCCATGTAGTTTTCTTTAAGTGTGTCTGGTTTCATTGCATCATTAAAAACCAGGTGTGTCCCTCAAAGCTTCTCCTTTAATACAGAAAACCTATTAAATGCTAGTTTGAAGCTACATGCAGTTATGTTCAGTGTAAAAGGCGACACCCGCTGTATCAGATCAACTGTTGGATTCCTTTCTGCATTCATGAACTTATTGTTTTAGTTTAGTTTACATGATGCAGTCAAAAGGTTCTGAAACTGTTCTTATAAAAATCCAATATCTGGTCACCAAACTCCAAACGTACCTCTAAGGTGCTCATTAAAGTTTTAAATCTTTAAAACTGCAGCTGACCAGGATACAGATGATGGAATTGACATTAAGTGGATTCACTTTTTGGATTTAGTGAGTTTAGCTGCAGCTTTCTGGACCAGTGATACAGCAGTTAACCGTAGAGGTAAACAACAGCAGCTAATCATTTATAACATGTATGAAGAGCAGACAAAGCTCATGACAACTGGCAAACTCCAATCTGTCAGAAGATTCCTACAGAAAGTGACACATGGTTGATCTTATTATGGTTATTATTATTAAGTTCAGTTCAGCTCTATTTTATTTATACTGCATGTCATCTAAAAGCCCTTCACCCAGCAGTCTGAGGACCTTATCACCTTTAAACAGAAACCCAACAAGTCCTTTGGGTTCCTTTTAACCAGGCGCTTGGCGACAGTGGAAATAAACGCCAAACCTCCCCTTTAAGACCCTCGACAGTCTCCAGGGTTGTGTGGTGGAGCAGCCACATGTCTTCACGCCACAGCTCGGGTTGTTGAATGTTGAGCATCAAACATCTCAGGATCTCACAGTAGAAATCTGCTCTAACAGTCCAACTCTGGGGGCTAAACTCAAGGAGCTCAGCCATGTGGATGGGTTAGCGTTAGCTCTGGTTCTGGAAGCTGCAGCTCTTCCATGGTAGAAACTGCTGTGTCTTCTTTTGATGGTAGCTGCAGACCCACTACCGCTCACTAGGATGTTCCTCCACATGAAGGCTGGACCATCCAGCCGCTGAACATGATGTCGTGCTTCAGTTTGAGCTCCATGAAGCATCAGAAACCTCCACATACCAGTGGTCATGAACACGTGTAGCCCAGGTCCTGATGGTGATGATGTGGTTTCAGGAGGCAGCAGTGCTCATGAGGCTCACACATGTTGGACGTCCATCAACACAAACAGCCTCAGAGCCTTTTAATAGCAGCACATGTGCAGCGTAACTGTTACCAGTTCACAGCTGCAGCAGAAAGACTCACTGGGAGCTGCAGTGAATGGATGGACGTCCTCAATGCAACATTCAGAAAACGCTTTCAGAACATTAGTCATTAATGGTCTAACAGTGTCTTTAAAAATGCAATTCCACCTTTAAGAAGAACATTCTGGGAGCTAAAGATGAAAGATTGTGGTGACAAACATTACTGGAACTTTGCAGAACTTTCTCAGAACCTTTATAGAACAAATAAATGCAGGCAGATGGCAGAAAAAGAGACATCCTTCTCACTTAGTGGAAAATAAAAACAGATAAAGTAGATTTTGGGCAAATGAGAGCCTAAAACGACTGATATTGTTGCTCTGTGGTCAATAAATGCAGATTTAAATGTAAAGAACCAAACAGTCTGATTGTTTTATGGCATGTGAAGGAGTTAAGCTGCTTTCTACGGTGGTTCTGGAGGCGCTGACCTCAAACCCTTCTGTCCTCAGTGTTCAGTATCAAACCTCAGGTAATGGCTGGTTGTCTGTGTCACTTTCCTGCTTTAAGGTGGATAAAAAGAAGAAGGAGAAGAAGGACAAGGAGAGGGAGAACGAGAAAGAGAAGAACGCTCTCACAAAAGAGAAAGTGCAGAAGAAAAGACAGACGGCGTCGCCGACGGCCACCATCCAGAGATCCAGGCCAGAGGCCAGGTATCACCTTCACACCTGAGCTGCACCTTAACACATGTCAGAGCTCACAGACTGAACTCAGAGACGTTGATTAAATCTATTCTGAGTTAATGTAGGAGCTGGAGCAGGTTAGCGTCTCACAGATGGTCTGAGGGGTTGTAATCGAACCAGCAGCAGCCGTCAGACAGAATGAGGTTCAATCTGACTGACACAAGCAGGAAAAGACGTCTGCTCCTCGGATCACGTTTCAGCCCTTCAGCCAAGGAACGATGTGGAGTTTCACACGGAGTCACTCATATCTTCCACCTGACCTAGTTATGGGCTTCATGTAGTTCACTTCTCTCTGACTCGTCCTGCTGCTCTTCAATAATCACTCAGATCCATACGAGATAGAAAAAGTCTGATCTAGTTAATAATACGTTAAATCTACGACCATTTATAGGTTCAAAAACATTAGACTGTGTCTGCAGTCAGTCACTACTAACTATCTAGATCATGTGTTTGCCATTTTATGGTTCTGTCTGAATGTTTAGGGACATTACACCCTTTATCGTCACTCAAAGTTTCCCACAATGCACCAGTGAAAGTAGTGAACAGCTGATGTCACTGACCTGCAAAATGTACCATCATGCATTATGTCAAAGGAGAAGGACAGACGGACGAGACGATTGAGGACTGAAGATTTTTTCATTTTTACAGATTTCTGACATATTTAATAGTGTTAAGGTGTGTTTTATAGTGTTAAGGTGTATTTTATAGTGATAAGACTTATTTTATGGTGGTAAGATGCTTTTCATGGTGTTAAAACATATTTTCTACATATATCTTTTATATCTTTTTCTACAGAGTTTATCTTTTTATTGTGTAATTTGTCAAAACATGCACAAGAAAAGTAGAAAATACTTTCTTCATCCCAGAGGGGAAATTTGGTAAATCCATAAATTGTGGCACGAAAATGTTAAAATGAAAAATATTAATTTGTATTGATGTGTTTAATGGAAGCAGAGCCTCAGATCGTCTGACCCTCATGTCCACTCAGAGTCTCCCTCCTCTCTGCTCCTCAGCACCCCGAAGCCCAGAAACAGACCTCCGTCTCCGGCCGCCCCTAAAAGTCGTCCCCTGTCCCCGCTGGTGCCGGCGGCCCCCAAGACGCCCGCCGCCGGTAAGAAGACTCCGCCTCCTTCTGGCACCAAGACGAGACCCAAACGGGCCCAGACGCCCGCCAGGGTGCAGCCCCAGACGGTCGCCGCGGTCGCCGTGGAAACAGGCCACGAACCCCAGCAGCCCGACGAGGAGAAAAAGAGTGAGTGTGGTTGCCATGGCGACCAGAGCTTCAAGGTGACCTGGAGGATTTGGCCGACATTCAAGTCGGAGAGTAAATTCAGTGTGAACACGTGGTGACTGGGTCGGAGCTGGAAGACTGACGGGTTTTATTTGTTTACTGAGGTCATCAGGTGTCACCGCTGCTCTTTGTTCTCCAAGCTAACAGTCATGTTGTCCACATGATGCTCACTTTAAAAACACCTGAAGCCTTAAATCCTCAGTAGAACACTCATTTCTTCTCAGGCTCCTTCAGCTGGACCGTCTCTGATTTGCTCATAAACTCTGGACATTTAAAATGATATCTGTGATGTTTTTGGGTTACCTGAGATGGAAGATCTGTGTTGTTTTCTTCATCTTCTTCTGTTTTTAATGAGTGTGTTCCTGCTGAACCAGATGATTTCTTCTCACCGTTGTCTTCATAGAATCCTGATCATCTCCTTTTCCGTCCCTCAGCCTCCAGTAATGTTCCTGCCATCGTGGTTTCCTCTGCACCGGTTACTCCTCCGTCTCTCAGCCCACTGGTTGTATCTGCAGCTTCTCCTGTTCTACCCACTGGAGATCCTGTTGCAGCTCCTCCTGCAGCAGCTCCTCCTGCAGCAGCTCCTCCTGCAGCAGCTCCTCCTGCAGCAGCTCCTCCTGCAGCAGCCCCCATCAGTAGCCCAGCTCCTCCTCCTCCTGCTGCAGCGCCGACCTCCACCCCGACAGCTCCGACCAGCAGGCCGTCAGCCGGGACCAACGACCCGGAGGAAGCTGCCCGAGTTCTGGCAGAGAAACGCCGACAAGCCCGAGAGCAGCGAGAGAGAGAAGAACAGGAGAGAATAGAGCAGGAGCACAGGAACAGGTCGGACTCACAGTTTACAGTCACATCTACTGTTTATCTAATAACAATGTCAACAAGGTGGGAAGTTAAATAGAGAAGAATCAACCTGACCTCCTCAGGATCAGCTGCTTCTTCATCCACAGTAACTTTATTAATGATCAGAGCTTCACCTTCATACTGTGAATAGTTCCAGAGTTCCAGGTCCTTCAAGTCCATAGAGGAGGGTCCACATTTATCACTTTAATGGACCGTTTCCTTCATTTAGAGCCTCAGAACCTCATCAGTCCAGCAGACAGACTCAGGACATTTAGGAGGAACAACACACTGGAGTTCTGGTAGAACCTGGACCCAGATCACCCCTCCAGGAAAACTGTCTCATAAAGACAAAAAAAAAATCACAGAAAGGTGCTAAATTACTACAGGAAGACATAAATTACCTTAAAAAAGATGCAAAGTCAACAATAACCCAAAATTACCACAGAAAGAGGTGGAAGTAGCACAAAAAGATGCAAAATCAGTAGAAAAAAAGACAAATCACTACAGAGCAACCCCAAAATAACCACAAAAACATGAAAAATCACAAGAGAAACACACAAAGTCACTAAAAAAGAAGCAAAATCACCACAAAAAGACACACAAGAAGGAACTGTGAGCATCAGTATTATGGGATGTCTCCTAGTGTGAACAGTCTAATGTCTGACATAGAGTCCTAGAAACCATCAGTGGTTCCTGGATGTGTTTCTGGTTTCTGATCATTCACCAGAGGAAACTTTAACAAGTGCATTCTGGGTAAACTTTAAGGCTCCTATCAGCATGTTGGTAGGAGGTTGGTCAGAACGGTTAGAGACAATGGAAGGATCATTTAAGGATCATCTGTAGACAGGATTCACTCTGTGGAAAGGCAGTTCAGACCCCAAATGTGTTTTATGTGGACTTCAAGGGCCTGGAACTCTGGAAATATTAGTAGTATGAAGGTAAAACTGTGCATGGACTCATTAAATATACTAAAGTTAGTGTCGATAAAGAATCAGCTGATTCTGAGGAGAACTTTTGTCAGATTTGATTGATTTTATATGGAATGAGCTGAATGTGACCTTTACAGAGACAGAACTCCAGAAGTCCTGATCCAGTCCTCGTGGTTATTTCTTAGTTGCTTTGCTGGAATATTTGGTGACGTGTTTTTTAAACTAATAATTTCCTGGAAGAAGCGACATCAGAACCGTTTAAACCCAAATAAGCAAATAAAATGCATTAATTATTTATTGGAAACGATTAGCGCTAATTATCATTAGCACTGCCTGGAGACAGTTCATGCTTTCATTGACCTGCCGCTGCACTAGAAGTCAGTGGAATACATTATTTGCTCGTGATGCATCTGAACAGGTTTCTGCTTCAGCAACAAGAGATAAACTTCTATTATTAGTCTGTTTCCATGGAAACGCTGTAGAAAATATTTATACATGCTCTACCATACAGGGTTCAGGAACGTGTTTTATTGCTGCTCCTACAGCGGATGTTGTAAATAAATCTGAATGTGTTTTATTAAAATCTGCTTCAGGTTTATTTTAAAAACTGGATTTATCTCAGCAAACATCCATCATGGTAGAGATGAAGCAGCAGCTCTGTGGACGGAGAAGTTAACCTGGAGTCAGTCTGATTAAAGCGTGTTGTCGCTGTGCAGATTTAACATTCAGACAAACTGCTGATGTGAGACGGTCTAACACAGAAACGTCCCTCCAGGGTCCTGAGGGAGGAGGCCATGGCTCGGGATGCCGAGGAGAGGAAGCGCCGCGAGGAGGAGGCCCGGTTCATGGCCGAGCAGCAGAGGCTCAGAGACGAAGCCCAGCGAGCTCAGGAGGAGAAGGAGGCTCAGCAGAGAGAGAAGGCCGAGCAGGAGGAGGCCGAGAGGCTGCAGAGACAGGTGAGATACACCTGTAGGGTCAAATACAACAACCAGAGAGGCTGCAGAGACGACAGGTGAGATACACCTGTAGGGTCAAATACAACAACCAGAGAGGCTGCAGAGACGACAGGTGAGATGCCTCCTACCTGAACTCTCTCACTCGGCCAACATAAGGCGTCTGATCCAACCACGACAGAGCCCAAGGTCGGTAGCTAGACTCTCCTCTGTGGTTCCCCTGTTGTGGAACGAGTTACCAAACTCTGCAGAGTCCCTCTCAGTCTTTAAGGAAAGACCAAAGACCCAGCTCTTCACCTGTAGGCACCGAGGTCCCTAAGAGGTCACACCTGAACTGGTTTTATGGCACCGATCCAGGTTGTTTCCTCCCGACTAGATCCTTGTTTGTGTTGTTTCTACTCTCACATATACGTCGCCTTGGATGAAGGCGTCTGCTAAATGAAACTGTAGATACACCTGTAGATTAAAGTACAACCAGAGAGGCTGCAGAGACGACAGGTGAGGTACACCTGTAGACACAAACACAACCAGAGAGGTTCATTCTTGACCTGCAGACGAGGACCTGGTTCTTCTTGGTGGAGGAGGGCTAAGAGAGGTCCAGGAGGGAAACTGTTCTGTTGAAAGATTTATTAGAAGGTTTAAACCACAACATCCTGACAAAGGACTCTTATTCTGAAGGAACATCTCAGTCTGATCCACTGACCTGAAGTTTTACTCTAATTTAAACTAAGTGTCCACAAGTTTCTCCAACACTGTAAAAAATGGTGATTCTACTTAATACAGACACTTGATTTTTAGGCATCAGTGATGTTTAAACACACCAGAGTCGTCCTCCAGCTCTTTGATCTCACTGCTGTAATCTAGTGGGAATCAAACCCTCATCAAACCCTGATGCTGAACTGTAAATACTGGATGCACTGAAACCCTTTAATTTTCCATTAACCATCTCGGATCCCAGTGATCCCACCAGCATTTACCATCTGGGCAGATTAGAGCTGCTGCCAGGCCTCCAGCTGCTGACCTCCATACTGTGATGAGTCTTTGTGTTTGGGTCTGAGCTGCCTCTGGATCAGCAGATCTGCCCTCAATCGGACCTTTGTTCCCCTCAGAAGGTCTTTACCAGCTCCTTTCGGCCCAGCGTCGCTCCAGACACTCTGGAAACGTTTGAATCGGAGGTTAAACGCTGCTGCTGGATCCATGCAAACATCCTAATTGTGTTTCCACTGTCGACCCTCAAACATCTGCCTGGTTGGTGTCAGTCTGAGCTCCCAGCGAGGCGTCTAATGGAGCTGAAGCCTGGAGGCAGCAGAGCTTAATGAGCTGCTGCTGCCCCCTGCTGGTCGGAGGATTTCAGTTACACAATGTTCACATGGGAGACGTCACTGGTTTAAATTACACAGAATAGAGGAGGAGGTTGTTATTGTCAGGTTCTCCATATATCCAGGACATAGAGAGGAGCTGAAAAGGTGTTTCTCTCTCACCTTTGGATTAGAGCCATATATAAAAAAATAAAAATAAAAGAGGATCAAAATACAGAAAGTAAAATAAAATATATAAAAATCAACTGATGTACAGTCGGGGTAGAGCAGAACAGTGAGAGCTTATATAAAAATATAATAATAATAATAATAATAATAATAATAGAGTTTTTCTCTTAAATCCAGTCCAATCCCAGGATTGTTTTATCTCCATTATCAGACTCCTTGACCCAGAAAACAAACCCTTAGCATCTGGATTCACACTGATCTCATCATTAGTTCAATAGTTCTTCACCAGAACCTCTTTCTGGGTCATGGTGGTTTCTTCTGGATCAGCTCCATAGCTGTTGATTCTACAACAGATCTGTTGGATCCTCCTGATCCAGCAGAGTCTCAGCTCCATGTTGGTGTTGGCTGCATGTCTGGATCTTCATCTGGTCCCTTACAGTGATGACCA
Organism: Dascyllus trimaculatus; assembly: GCA_024666655.1. Lineage (NCBI taxonomy): Eukaryota > Metazoa > Chordata > Actinopteri > Pomacentridae > Dascyllus > Dascyllus trimaculatus. Next base: position 2,269,140 of record CM045461.1, read on the forward strand.
TTCCACAGGCCCTCTAGTCCTCCTGGTCTGGATCCTAGGATCTGGACTTCTTCCTGGATCCAGATCAAATGTTGACATGTTGTAGAAATGAGCAGGAACTGATCCTGGATTTTTACCAAGCAGCCTGGACATTTGTTGAGGAGCTACATGCACATATACGTGCACACTGCCCTATCTCCCAATGCTGAAGGATCCTGGAGAACATTCCTGGATCCAGACGGTGATCCGGATCAGAACCAAGACCTGATCCTCTGGTCCTGGTCCCATGATCCACCTTTCCTGGACATTTCATCAGAATCTGGTCAGAACTTTTAGTGTAAAGTTGCTAAAAAACAGACAAACAGACAAACACCAGCAGAAACACGAGCTCCTTGGTGGAGGTAATAATAAAAGCAATAAAGATACCACAGCATGTTAAAGAAGCACAATAAAATAAAATAGAGGATAAATACAATTTTAAAAACGGGGTAAACATAATAATAATTTAATAAATATATATAAAAGTAGACTAAAATGGGTTTTAGCAAGTGATTTAAAAGAAAACCCTGATTCTGCAGCGGTTGTTCCAAAGCTGACAGGAACATCTTTATCTGGGAACCTCTAACTAGAAAAGTGACGTACAAATAAGGTGGTTATTAAATTCTTGATGCTTATTTTATTTCTACCCACTGATTTGTGACCACTGTGCTTCTTTATCTTTGGTTCTTCACTGTTTTTCTTTGCAGTCATGTTGCATCTCTTCTGTTCTGTATGAATCTGACCTCTGTCTCTTTCATTTCTCTATTTTTATTTTCATATATTTCTATGTTTTACGCTGTTTTTCTCATTTTTATTGAGCAAAACTGTGTGATCTAGTGCAATTTAACATCCAGCTGCCACTAAATCTGTACTTTATGATGCCTTTAAGAATCTGTTTTTGTTGGCGCTGTTACGTATTTAGTCCTAACTGTCAGGTTTAAGGTGGTATTAGGGCAACGTTCTCCCTCCGTCACCGGAATAAACACCACCTTTAACTCCAACCTCAATAAGAAACTGAAATAATATTTAACAAATAATTAAAAGCTCCAGTTTCTGACAGTGTTAATAGAAAATGACATTATGAGGTTTGTAAAGGTGTAGCAGAGCTGTTGAGTGGGAAAACAAGCAGCTGCATCTATGAGGAGGTTTAAACTCTAAATCGGTTTTTAGTTTTCTAACCTTCAGGTTCTGGTGTTCTGTTCCAGAGGGAGGAGGCCGAAGCTAAAGCCAGAGAGGAGGCCGAGCGTCAGCGCATCGAGAGGGAGAAGCACTTCCAGAAAGAAGAGCAGGAGCGACTGGAGAGGAAGAAGGTGAGAGCAAAGAGGATGAACTTCATTTTCAGAGTTTAGGATCATCCTCCGCTAACGTACCGCTCTCCTGTTCACAGCGCCTGGAGGAGATCATGAAGAGGACTCGTAAGAGCGACGCCGGAGAGAAGGTCAGTGATTCATTTAAACCAGAACCCAGACTTCCTGCTGTCTTTGAGGACTAACATGACGATGTTTGTTCTTTGTGATCGCAGAAGGACGTCAAAGCTTCTCCTCAGGTCAACGGGAAAGACTCAGAGCTCAGTAAAGGTAACGACACACCCCAAGATACCTGGTTTAACCTACAGGTGGAGAGTCACCTTTACATCACCTGTTAAATCAGCTGGTTCTTCATCTACAGTAGCTTCAGTCTATCCAAGGGCCTGGAACTCTGGAAACATTCACAGTGTGAAGCTGAAACTCTGCAACCAAAGGTTCACCTTCCACCTCAGTTCCAGGTCCTTGAAGTCCACAGAGGAGGGTCCACATTCATCACTTTAATGGACTGTTTCCATCATTTAGAGCCTCAGAACTTCATCAGTCCAGCAGACAGACCCAGGACATCTGACTTCTGTTAAAACTGAAACCAGATCACCATAAAAGATGAAACATTACTACAAGAAGAGACCAAATCACTGCAAAAAGGGCCACAAAGAGACACAAAGTCAGCACAAAAAGACAGAAAATCACCATAAAAATGACAAAAATTACCACAAAAAGAGGTGAAAATACCACAAAGACTCAAAATAACCAAAAAAAAAAGGTCCAAACTACCACAAAGACACAAAATCACTACAAAAAGGGGCAAAACTACCAAAAAGAAGCACACAATCACCATCAACAGACACCAGATCAGTCCTAGAAACCATCAGTGGTTCCTGGATGTGTTTCTGGTTTCTGATCATCCACCAGAGGAAACTTTAACAAGTGCATTCTGGGTAAACTTTAAGGCTCCTATCAGCATGTTGGTAGGAGGTTGGTCAGAACGGTTAGAGACAATGGAAGCATCATTTACTACAGAAGATACCAGGATCATCTGTAGACAGGATTCACTCTGTGGATAAACTATGAAGCTATATGACTGCAGTAATCCAGTCTTCCACTGGTTCTGTATACTGGTTCCAGTTTGTGTATTAATGAATCCTCTGGTCTCCTGCAGCTCCTGGAAACCCTCAGCTTCCTGCTGCAGGTGTCTCCGGCCCCGTCGTGAACGGCGTCCAGCCCAACTCGCACCAGAACGGCGTGTCGGCCAACGGAGAGTCTGGAGACTTGGAGGAGATGATCCAGCTGAACAGCAGCAGTAACCCCGGCCAGCAGCAGCAGAGCGGGATGGTCGGCGAACCCATCCTGGCCTTCGAGGGAGGAGAGCCTTTCCTGATGAAAACAGGCCCTATGAAGCCTCAGCATGTCGCAGGTAGATGAACCCAGGCAGCCTGGAGGGAGGACAGAGGATTAACTCTGTAGTGGAGGTGAACTAATCTGTAATAGGAGGACCTGGGAAACATATCAGGCTCCATCCTCAGGGTTTAAACATGTGAATGTAATATTTTAAATCAGAGCGACTGAAGCTGAATCACTGAGACATGATCTGTGAATGTTCTCATTCATCCAGGTCAGAGTCTGGGCTTAGTAATATGTAGTATTACTTATATATTATTGATTACTGAGCCCAGTTGCCTTCAATTGAATTTCCCAGAATGACTGTGACATGATACAAAAACAGGATGTCTTTGCTTTTCTCTCCAGTGTTGTTGAACAAACTAAACACTTTCACAGTTTCTAATAAAATCCTGAGATGTAGAGTTAATTTAAGTGAAGTCCTCATACGACCACAATGTTAACTATGCTAGGAACAGTATTACTGAAGCTTCATGAGAGCACTGAGAGGGTTTAGCTAGCAACGGGCACCATGACAAAGACTTCTGTGGTGGTTAATGACCTCCAACCAGAGCTCAGGTGTTCAGGACAAACTGGAATCAACAGGTCTGTGTTTTTATATCTCAGCGACATATGTCTTGATGCAGAGGTCACCACACATTTAATGAATTATCCACTGTTCTAACCTGTTATACTTTATATATTTTATATTTAACCTTTTATTTAATGTTCTATAAGTTAAAACAAGGGCAGATTTACTAAACATGCGTTTTGAACAGGTTTTATCCCTCAGAAGATCCTGTGACAACCATTCAGCTTGAACTGATGCAGAAAAGACAAAGATTTGAGCATAAAAGTTCACCTGAATGAAGGAATTCCACTGTTTGATTTGACTTTTTCTACAAAAAAGTATAAAAAAAAGACTCTTTCATGTCAAAGTGAAGCACATTTCTGTAAAGTCATGTCAAATTATTACTATTTAAAGGTAAAGTCAGTGATTGTCTGAGGATTTACCCACTTCAACGTGACTCTAACCCTCTCAGGTGGAGTCTTACCTGTCTTGGTGGCCGGCCTCACTGGGTCTCACTGTAAACCAGGATCAAAGATGGCGTCCTGCTGTACTGAACCCTTCTTCCTTGTCTGTTGTCCTTGCAGAGGTCCTGTGAGTCGCCACACATCCTGGAGCCTTACGTCTGCTCAGCTTTGAGATTCATGCCACCACAGCGGCTTCCACAACGTGCCAAACAGCCAGTGTTGACCTGAACTCACGTCTGCAGTGTGGGAGGAGCAGAACTCTGCCTGCAAACTCATCTGAAACATAAGAAATATTAAAAAAATGCAAGTATTCTCTGTCTTCACCGCGTGTTCTGGTGCAGCATCTGTCGAGTTTTATTGAAATGTCACATGCAGATTTTATGGTGCACCTTAAAGATGACTGACTGTAACAGATTTTAGAAAATACAGTATAAGACCCTGGAAATACGTAATATTTGACAATGGTTGTTCTTATTACCGTCGCTATGATGTTGTTATTGTTACCTTCAGTTGAACAATGTGTGTGTGTGTGTGTGTGTGTGTGTGTGTGTGTGTGTGTGTGTGTGCGTGTGTGTGTGTTTGCTGTTTCTGTCTTGAATTATTATTGAGTTATTTAACATGGGGAGCATCTTCAGGCCTGGCCACAGACGTGTATGTAAATGTATATGAGCCTGGCTGCCTCGGCCTCCTGTTACAGGGGATCTGTGAAATAAAGCTTTATGAAAGGGAACGAGCTCCGTCTGAGTCTGTGCTGCAGGACATGAGGTGCTTTTACTACTTTATAAGGCACATTATACACTGAACACAAATATAAAGGCCCCATGTGAAATATTGATGCCACATGAAGTGCACCACCCAAAGTGAGCGTATACTGTCTGGTACTTGGACTAAATGGATGTTTCTCTTGATTAATGTCCCAAATCTGAGTCCACCACTGCCTCAGTGATGCATTAATTCCATTCAGTCCATGGGTGTGGCATATCCAGACGCTGCTCCAACACAATGAGCAGTACTCAGACACTCCTTATACTGGGGACAATAAAAGGCCACCCCAACATGTCACATGTTGACCAAAGCAGCAACGCCTCAGATGACTCCGGTCATGAGGGAACGTGTCATTGGCATGTTGGAAGCAGGAATGTCCACCAGAGCGGTCGCTGTGCAGCTGAATGTTCACTATCAGACGACAGGACGTTTGAGAGTTGGTTTCCAACAGACGGGCAGTACTGCAAATCCACCTCATCCACGTCGGCCACGTGTGACCACCCCAGCACAGGATGGACACATCCGGCTGGTTCACTTGTGGGATGGTCTCAGACCAGCGACACGTACAGCAGATGAAACCTTTGGTCTGACAACAGACGCATCACACCAACATGACACTGACAATCAGGCAATCTATAAAGACAATCAACAGTAACATAGTCTAATATAAAAAATCTAATATTAGCTTATAAAAAATAGTCACAATGGATGTTTTCCTGCTGTCAATCTGCCTCATTACTTAAAGTACGTCTTCTTCATTATACGTTCAGATACTTAGATGAGTAACGTTTTACTTAATGTGTCTCAGGCCCTTAGTTTAAGGACAAGACTAATTATATCCTGTAATTAGACTTTTGAAATGAAAAACACTGTGTAGGTGTAACTTTCTGGACTTTCTAAGCAGGAAATTAAACTATTATTTATGTTTAAATCCCATCAGACACATTTCAGAGGATGTTTGAAGTGTTTAAGCTGTGATTGCATTCAGCTCCAGAAGGTGGCAGCACTGACGAGGGAATCTCCTATAATCATTTCTTCTTTCTGTGCATTTGAACTCAGCTTGACAGCCTTTAATAGAGGAACCAGCTGACAGATAGAAGAGTTTGTTTGTTAACTGTATTTGTTCCCAGCAGAGGCCCTGAGGCCTTGAAGCACCACGAATAGACACAACTAGAACATGTTGTTCTGCTGTTGCAGCAGGTTTGTCTTAATTTACTCACATTTATCTGTTTGAATGTGTTTTCTCAAGCTGCGCTTCACTGAGCTCTCAGAGTCTCTGGGATTCCTTCAAACTCTGGACTTTTTACCCAAAGTATACTGGAATAACTCTGGATGTGACATAAAACACTCCTGTAATTCATACATTTGGGGAGAAAAAGCTCCTGAAGTAATGAACTCTGCATCAGTTTTACACTGAACAGAAACATAAAGGCCCCATGTTAAATGTTGATGCCTCATGAAGTGCACCACCCTGAGTGAGCGTATACTGTCTGGTACTTGTACTAAATGGATGTTTCTCTTGATTAGTGTCCACGTTCCCTCATGACCGGAGTCATCTGAGGCGTTGCTGCTTTGGTCAACATGTGACATGTTGGGGTGGCCTTTTATTGTCCCCAGTATAAGGAGTGTCTGAGTACTGCTCATTGTGTTGGAGCAGCGTCTGGATATGCCACACCCATGGACTGGATGGAATTAATGCATCACTGAGGCAGTGGTGGACTCAGATTTGGGAACTAATCAAGAGAAACAACCATTTAGTACAAGTACCAGACAGTATACGCTCACTTTGGGTGGTGCACTTCATGTGGCATCAATATTTCACATGGGGCCTTTATATTTTTGTTCACTGTAGATGGAGGAGGCTCAAATATTCAGACTGGAACATCTAAAAATTTGAGATTAATTAAATTATAGGAGATTTATTTCAGGATGTGATTTTAAATGTGAGCTGAGGTGCCACTAATAAGTTCATGTATTACAAACCTGAACATAGTTATTACAGATGTGCTGCAGACTAGATGTTGGCTCGGGGATGAGGATACTTTCCTCATCTTCTGCTGTTGGTTCACATGTTTCTGCCTTTTTGAACTGAGGTGCTGAAAACAGCTGAAGGACGATTCAAACAACCTTCAGCTGAATCCAGAACATAAATCTGTTCTGAAGGTTTGGTAGGGGTTAAACCCACAGCAGCAGCTCTGGCTCTAAATAAATCAGCCCAGCTTCTTCATAATTCACCTGTCGTATACGGGTTAGAGCTTCACAGAGTAAAGTGATGGTAGAGTGGTCATGGAGGAAAATAAAAATGAAGATATATTACTAAAAAATATCAAAAAGATAAAATCCCATAACCTGAACCCTAAAACCTACTTTAAAAATTACATTAAATAGATTGAAAAGACAAAACATAAAGAATAATGTGACATAATAATAATAATAGCAAAATAGATTGAAAAGGTAAAACAAAAGTAAAATTAAAAGATGAACAAAATAAGAATAATTATTTTAAAATTATTAAAATGATAAAAAAAACTTAGATAATAAAATTTGATTTGAATAATAAAAAAATATTAATAAAAAACTAAAATAAATAACAATAAAATAGAAAAAAATATTATAAAATAACAAAAATATTTTAAAAATTATCTAAAGAAACAAAACACAAAAATATAAAAACACTTGGACCTGATTGATTGAACTTGATTTTAAAAATACATTAAACAGATTAAAATAATAATAATAATTTTTAATGGATTAAAAAACAGGAAAATGTCACACCTTAAATATTCTGGTGTGTTTTAAGTCATATTTAATGTTTACATCCTGTGAAGCTGTGATTTGAGGATCCTGCTTCAGTTCAGGCTCCAACTGCTTCCTGGGTTCTCTGCTGGACATCTGTAAGACCTGGACCTGGACTCTGTGTAGCTTCTGGTCCTGTTTCTATGTCTGTGCCTGTAACGGCTGCTGTGGACCTGGTCTAGAGGTCTGAGGACTCTCCAGCAGCACCAGTCCGCTATCTGGTAGCACTGAGCAGCGAACCGACCGCAGACCCTCTGAGCCGTAAACCAGGACCACATCAGAGACCCCCTCCTCTGGTTTCTGTCCGTTTGCTGCAGCAACCAGACGTGAAACTCCTCACAGGGATGTGAAGTCTGCAGCGGGTCGGCTCAGGTCGGCTCAGGTCGGCTCAGGTGGGCTCAGGTGGGCTCAGGTCGGCTCAGGTGGGCTCAGGTCGGCTCAGGTCGGCTCAGGTCACTGAGTCGGCACCAGACGTTGAACTGGACCTGCTGGTTTCTCTGCTCCTGGTTTGTACCGACCGGACTGAGCAGGTCCAGGAGAGCAGCTGCTTTTATTATTAGAAGGTTCAGTCAGTGAACAATGTGGAGAGTCTCAGAGGGAATAATGAGGATCTGTTGGCTGCAGCTCCGTTCTATTATTAGTGGAGTTGGATGACAGATAATCAGGACTGAGGTCTGCAGGCCGGTTTAGACCCCCAGGATGAGTCAGACCACAGACAGTAGACCTGCTGGATGGACCTCCAGGCCTTCTGACGGTCTCCCTCCATGTGGTGAATCCCTGACCCTGTTTCATGAGTTTAAATCTGGGTTCTGTCTTCAGACCTGAGAGCTGCTAACTTCAGTACATGAAAGGGAATCAGTCAATAATCATCAGTCAGTAACCAGGACAACCGCTGCCTCACTGACGCCCGGTGGTCCTCAGCGAGGCGGGTCGACCAGGGTCTCTGGGTCTCTGGGTCTCTGGGTCTCTGGGTCTCTGGGTCTCTGGGTCTCTGGCTCTGAGCACAGGGACGGGTGACCAACCAGGGACAGCTTTAGAGCCTCTTATTCTGAAATAGACCTGCAGGAAAACAGGAACATGTTTCCACTGTGGCGTCTTTATGTTGGTTTGTGAGGCTTCAGAGTTTCATCAGGTTGTTTTACATCATATTAAATCAGAGTCATGTGACTCCTGATGACTCCAACCACCGTGGTTCCATCATGGAGACCATCTGGGTCACATCTCTGGAGCTGAGTCCAGCAGCAGGAAGCTTCAGTCCCTGTTCAGCCTCCACAGGACCAACAGACCAGTCCATGTTCTGGTCCAGACATCTGAATCATTCCTTCCCAGCCTCCGATATGTGGAACCAAACAGAGACCATCACAGCAGTGGGCCAGCGTTAGCAGAGAAGCTCCCAGAGCTATTTATAATTGAGACGTGACTTCACCAGGAGGCTGTCAGACGTTTGGTTCTGAACCGACTCACCGAGTTCAGTCTCCAAACCAGGAGGCAAAGACGAGGAGACCTTCGGCCTCCGCTGCAGGGTGAGTGTTTGTCCTTTTAATGCTGACTCACTGTTTAGAGACATTAGATGCTCCAGAGTCCTGCTGGCTCCTTATTTAACCAGGACAGAGAGACAGACCTGCTGCTGCTGAAGACCAGATGAAGGAAACTGACTCAGCTGCTTCAGCTTTAAAGACTTTCCTTGGACGTCTTCCTGCTGCTTCATTAAATTCATGGCTGTCATTTAGTGATTTAGATCAACTATTTAAGGCGTAAACAATCATTTAAAGGGTTTGTTGATATTTAAAAATCTATTAACGTAATATTTTATGTAATTTAATTTAATTTTCTGAATTATTTTATTTCTAACTAAAATAAGATGCAGGTAATTTAACACCTACATTTTAAAATATTAATTTTTATTATAATTTTTTATCTATTTTATTTCATTTTTTTAATCAATAATTTATTTGGCATTTTATTCTTAACTATTTAAAAAAAAAATATATATATTATTTTTTTCCAATCAGGATTTAAAACATTTAAAATCTCCTCTGCCTTGGAATAAATGAAATAAACTTTTCATGCTGGAGACTTTTCATTAAAACCTCTCAAATTCTAATTTACTGGTTTAAATGAAACTTGTGATAAAAGAAAAAGAAGAAGTCATGAACATCATGTTGACGCTAATGATTTATTAATAACTGCATCAACTTGATATTGTGTGAAAATTAAACTCAAATTGATTGTTTTTTTTATATTTAAATGGTGAATGTTTAAATCCAAAACTGCAGTTTAAAAAAGACATAATTGGATTAAGTTTTGTTGTTGAATGAATTAATGCCTTTAAGCTGCTGCATTAATAAAACCCATAAAAATAAAGAAGATCTAATCGGCAAAACTTAGTTTTTTAAATGTATGTTCATAATTATGCTAATTAAACAGTTATTTTAAGTATCATGGAGATGCTTCATTTTGAGTCTTTTTTTCCAATAATAAACTCATTTTTATGCTATCAGTCATTAAATAACTACATGTAGAGGAAATAGTTGGAACATGAAGTCGTCTTACTTGATGAAAACTGTCCAAGCAGGATTTTTTAACGTGTTTGCAAGATGAGCAAGAAAAAACTGAATATAAGATCAGATCAGCTTCATTCATCTGGAGGAAAAGATTTTGCCAGAGAGCAGAAAACAAAGGTTAGTGGAGAAAAACACGATTACAGCAATGTGAGTAATTAAATAGAAATCAACGAAAAAATAAAATACATTAAAAAAAAATTAAATAAATAAAAATAAAAATCAAACAGAATACAAACACAAAATGCAAGTGTAGAGTAGAGCCTAAAAATAAAATAAAATAAGTACAAAAAAGTAAGCTAAATGACTGGAAGATATTGGTAATAAGAATCAGGATGAACAGGGAGAAACTCACACGTCTGTAATCAGAAAACAGTCAGAGAGATGAAGGTTCGTCTGATTGAAACAGTGATTTATGGCTCTGAAGTTTTAACTTTGCTCTGTTTTAAACGATGATGTGAAGCTGCAGCTCTGAACAGTCGACGTCCCTTTAATGTGACTGACTCCATTTCCCATAAACCCCCTGACTCGCTGCTCAAAGTCGGAGGCCGTGAACAGCTCAGAGATTCATCAGGTTTAATTTTAACCTCACAGCTGTGTTTAAAGAAGAAACTCAACCAGGAGCTTAGTGGAGGCTGAAGACGGTTTTAGTAAACCACAAACTAAAACACACAGCTCAGGTCAACGTCAGGGAGTCCAGGAACCAAAGGCCAGATAGAAGACGTGGGTCTGCAGCAGGGATTTGAACCAACCGGCTCTTAAAGAAAGATGAACCGCTCCAGAGACCAGATCAGACGCTGGGACGCCTCCATCGACTCTGCTTCTGTTTCTGGACCTCAGAACGTCCAGGAGCATCTGATTGGTCGACCTCCAAATGAATGAAAACCCTAAAAACAAGCTATGAAACCAGCTTCTACCACGTTTCCTGCTGATGGTCACAGCAGCAGGAGTGTGTTTGTGTTGGAAGCAGCAGCCCTGAGAGCCTCTGATGGAGGCTTCATGAGGCTCAGGCTGATAAAAATAGTCCACAGACTGACGGCGACGTACAGCGGAGCTTCTAGCCGGAACATCTTTCACTGGACAGACACTAAAACCTGCAGCTGAGGGGTTCAATTCTGGTGTTTAATGCAGTTATTCAGAGAAACATGTCAGCCTTCATCTGCAAACTGAACATGCTGATTGACACCTGATATAGCTGCACGTTAGTGAACCAAAAATTAATTTAATTATAGTTCATGAATCAGATTCTTTCATCAGAAAACCAACAAACACAAGAAGAAAGAACAAATACAAACACAAATACCGACCTTTTAACTAGTTGTACTGAATTTCTCTGTAGTTGTTTTGTGTCTCCTTCTAGTCATGTCGTCTTTTGTGTCTGTTTCTTGTCATTTTGTGTGTCTTTGCAACCATTGTGTGATATTTGTAGTCATTCTGGAGACTTTTATACGTGTTTGAATGTCTCTGTAGTTGTTTTGTGTATTTCTTTATAGATTCCAACATCCACAGTCTCTTTTTTGTGTCTTTTTTGTCTCGTTGATGTGAATTTCACTGTGGTTGTTTTAAATGTGTGTTGTTTGAGTCTCTTTTTATAGATTCCAAACACCTACAATCTGTTTTCGGTCTTTTTTCTTTCTTTTTGTGAACTTTTGTGTCATTTTCTGGTCATTTTACATCTTTTTGCTCTGTATCTGTCTGTGTTGTGCCTCATTTTGTGTCTCTTTGTGGTTGTTTTGCACCTTTTTCTGGTCATTTTGAGTTTCTGTTGTTGTTTCTTTCTCTTTGTATTGAGTTTGTGTCTCTTTCTTGTCATTGTGTGGATCTTTATAGAAGGTTCTTATCTCTTATAGCTGTTTTAAAACATTTTGCACCTTTTGATGGTCATTTCATTCACTATTCTATCAGATATTTTAACTCCAGACACCTTCGGCCCTTAAACTCGTGTTACAGTTGCAGGATTACCACCTCGGTGCTGCACAAACTGGAGATGTTCCAGTTTTTCTTCAGGTTTCTCCTCAGCAGCGCATCTCGGCTTCGTCATTCCAAATCTCGCGTGATTTCCACTTAACGTTAGCGTCAGTTAGCGTGCGCTCGGTCGTTAGCTACCGTTAAATCTCGATACCTTAAAAAGCGCAAATTTAGCGCAATTTACGAACACGTAGAGTCATTCTCAGGTGTAAATTTAACGGGGAATGACACCGCAGTCCGGCCACCTGTGTTACCGTAACGGCACCGATCGTCTGGGTTGTTCGCTAACTTAGTACCGGAGCTGCTGCTAACAGGCTAGGTGGCTAACAGGCTAGGTGGCTAACAGGCTAGGTGGCTAACAGGCTAGGTGGCTAGCAGCCGTTGGCGGAGCCTTAGCCGAACCAGGAAGGAGGGAGCAGACGAGCGGGCAGCTTCTGGCCTCAAAGGTTCCCGCACTCGTGCAAACATTTGCCCACAGAACCGAACCTCGTCCACTCTGCTGAAGACGGGAAAAAAAGGTAACCGTGTTTTATTCGGTAGCAGCGCTGGTTGGTGGTTAAAGTTAGCAGCTAGCGATGAAAGATGAGCCGCTAGTATCGATAGCTAGTCGGTGTTATTGGGATCAGTGGCTGCAGCGTTGAGCTCCACAGGAAGCAAAACCAACCACTAATTCACTATTTCTGACTTTATTTTACATGTGGTTGTAATCTGTGTGTTTGAGGCTCGGTGACACCGGTTCTGCTGACCTTCGACTGCGTTTTTGCACAATCATAGCCTCAAATGTTGATGATTAACCAAATTAGCAATTTAACAACCTAAAAGATCCAAACTGAAGGTTCAGACTCCCAGAGAGGAACGTGTCTGCTGAAGGTCAGTGTGTCTGTGAGATAAAGCATTGGATTGTATCTGGATTTGGAGGAAAAGTTTAGCAGACATTCAGTAGTTGAATTTAAAAAGCAGAGCTACACGTAATTCATATTTTCATTGTCGATTACTCTGTTAAATGTTTTCCAATTAATCGATTGGATGTTTGGCCTTTACAGTGTCTGAAAATGGTGAAAAATGTCTACAACAGTGTCTTTAAATGTCTTGTTTGGTCCACAATGGAAGGATATTAAATTAACATGTAAGAAGTTGGGATTTTATCTAAAAAACATACTCAAATGATTAACCAGATTAGACATGTGATGGTTAATTGATTAATCGTTGCAGCTTTATTCAGAAAAATGCAAATGAGATTGAGTGGAGAAGCCATTTCCTACTACATTACAGTATTATTATCATTTACATCATTCAAGGGCTGCAACTAGTGATTAATTTCATTAGTGATTATTCTGTAGGTTTAACTTTCAACTCATTGATTCATTCTTTGTTCTATAAAATCACAGAAAATGTTGATCAGTGTTTCCCAAAGCCAGAGGTGATAAATGTGTTGTTTTGTCCAAAGATATTCAGTTTACTGTCATAGAGGATGAAAGAAACCAGGAAGTATTTACATTAAAGAAGCTGAAATCAGAGAATTTAGATAGTCTCCTTAAAAACAACAACTACTAAAGCAGGTTATTAAAATAGGTGGTGATTAATTTAACAGTTGACAGCTGATCGATCAGTGGATTTTATGATGCTGTCGACTCAGATCAGTGTGGAAGTTCTTCTTTGACTTCCACCATCATCAGAACACCCAGGTTAGGTTTGTTTAGTGGTTGTGGTCAGTCTCAGGTTTCACAGTCTGTCAGGCACAAACAGAGTCTTTTCCTGTTTGTTGTTTAAGGTGAAGCCCTCCAACCAGCCCTGCTGCTTCACAAAGTAAACCTAAACCAGTTCTGCTTTAACGGTATCAGAGGAACACGTTATGTGGCAGACAGGGAGCTGAGGCTGAACGTTTAGTCGATTCCAAGTAGAAATCTCTGTTTGAGACGATGCAGTTAGCTGAAATTAAGGATTTATGCTTTGCGGCGCGTCCTGCTGTCAGTGGGTTTACAGATTCATGCTGTCCTCCTTGTGTCATGTTTTTGATGGTATCTCATGTGTAATACTCCTTTATATCTACTCAAGCGTGACTTCTAGAAATATATATTTATAGGGATATTTACCTCGTGTCTGATCGCGGCCACAGAAACGGCTTTGATGCATGTGAAAGTCTGTGACATGTGAAGGTCATACAGGCCGTCAGAGACCCTTTAGCTCTCACACTGACAGATGCATTGATGAAATGGAAAAATGGAATTATTAATGCTCGTTTTAACTTTCTTTTTTGTCTCAATGTCAAAGGGACGTTGGGGCTTCGGTAGCCTGCAGCAGATAATGTGGTGGAAGTCAACTCACTGATGCACCTCGCTGTAATTATCATTCAGGGCATACAGAAAGTCTGCAAGGCCTTTTCCAGAGCAGAACAGAGTCAGGGATGCTGCTGCTGTGAATACTAACTTCCAAAGCTTTTAACATGATGTGTTTGGAGGCTACTGACTTCCATCTGCACAACTCACCCAGAAAAACCTGCTTCCTCAGAGTTTTTGCCAGGCAGCTGCTAACGCTGATTTACATTTAGCATAATAAGCTTCTTTTTAACACACAGAGGCATGGAAAGGCTCAGTCCTCACCTTTTATAATGAATGTAGGAAGTCTGGGGGTCTTTTGTCTGCCTGATTGGTTTAGATGGTCAGAAACACTCAAGTGCTCTGCTTTAGATTTGTCCAGACCTGCTTTCAACCATTGTTGGGAAGCTGTTGTCCTTGAAGAAGAACAGACACTCAACAACCTTCAGGGAAAGGCCCCTGTTATGCATTTCATTGGGGTCTCAGCTGGGAACCTTAAGTCAAATGCAAATGCTTCAGACGTTGACTGAACAGAGGCGGCAGATTGACGTCATTATCACCAGGGACGCTGCCTTCTCATCGTCCTGGTTGCTCCCTGTTGTAGTAAAAACATTCTTCTCGCCTCGCTGCACTAAAGCAACACCACTCGCTGCAGGGCGGCTGCTTTGTTCCAGGCCGGTGCTTCTCCTTTTAGACGTAGAAGTGACTAAAACATCTCAACAAGTAGGCAACAGAACAGACACAAGCTGCTCATTTCAGGTGAGTAAATGTAGACGTATAAAGACGTCCTCTTTTGGCAGAAACTGGCTTCTAGATGGAGAAAATCAGATTTTCTAGTCCTGCAGTGGTGGGATGAAGTCCTGGCTGCGCCGTACATAGCTTTTTAAATATTTCACCTCCTCTGAGAGTGTCTAACTGAATTTAGCACTGACTCATAAGTTAGCTTGGAGTCAGGTTTATTTAACCAGGGTGTAGTTTGTTTGCTTCACCTTTGCACTTTATTTGAAAGCTGCTCGATGAAGGATACCCAGCGCTGGATGCTTCAAAAGCTCTCAGTATTTTCCTGTTGTGTTCAAATTTAAA
Source organism: Dascyllus trimaculatus (assembly GCA_024666655.1). Lineage (NCBI taxonomy): Eukaryota > Metazoa > Chordata > Actinopteri > Pomacentridae > Dascyllus > Dascyllus trimaculatus. The sequence goes on from CM045461.1 coordinate 2,284,365, forward strand.
AGAGGCTTACACTTGCATTATTATTCCTGGTAATAATATTTTTCTCCCTTTGGAACAGCATCTGGAGTCTTTTAATCTACAAGAGACTGTGTATATTTGAGAATTATATTCCTTAATTAGATAGAAAGTATAAAGAGATTAGAAAAGCTCAAAAAGTTGATTTCAGCTTTCTTAAAATAGGCCTTGGAGGGCGTTAAATAGTCTTAATTTTAATCTCTTTAAGTCATACTTACTGTCTCTGAGCTGCTGTTTTTTCCTGTGTCCTTTCATCAATCCAGAGCTTGAACATCTGTCCTTAGCTGTAATATATGGCAGCGATCTTTACATGTTGTAGATAAAAACATTTAGGATATTTGATTGAAAAATGACTGAAACTACAGTTCAGTTACTAAAGTAGTTGCTGATTAATCTTCTGTTGGGGAAACTAATTATTAACAGTAAAATAATGAGTCATTTTTAATTGATTAATCCGTCCATTTGTCAACTCTTTGCTGCTCATCTGTATCCAGGTCACGTTTATTTAAATCCATTTACTTTGGAACTATTGTATCATATACAACTGATGTGATATAATAACGACAGTCATCAAACTCATTATCATTTGCAATATTACTTTCTCAATCGTATGTGTGCTGTGTATCGTTTTACTACTGCAGCATCTTTTTGAGTGCTACTTCCTACGTTTCTGTTCTTGTTTAATTTGAGCTTGTTTTTATTTTAGTGATGTTTCCCAGTTAGATCTTGTTGATCTCTTGTCAGGCAGTAGATTTGTTGTCATGTTATTGTGGTTTTTCACAAGTTTCCCCTCATGATTAATGAAATTCTATCTTAATTTATTTCATCTGTATTTATTATTCATGTAGAAACAGGTGTTAGTTTACATTCAGTGTAATATTTAACAGATCTTAAATGTAAGAGAGAGATTTAACAAAAATTCCTGGTCCAGTTTGATGAGAATTTCATGGCTGTTATCTAACCGTAAACCTGAGGGCCCCCATATAAATAGCTGTATAACAGACTCTTAAAGCATCACTTCCTTGGCAGTCTTCTTCCAGTTGCCTTTAGGAACCCACAGAGCTGATTCTGTCTGTGACTCAGACGGCTGTGATAACTCTGCTAGTAGAGATGACCTGTGAGTCAGATCCTGGCATCCTCAGTAAGGTCATGTCTCTGGATAGCAGCTCTGCTCAGGTTGTCTGATGTTGATCCAGCTCTCAGGCCTGCAGCAGTTTGAACATGTGAACAGTAGCTCAGCTCCTCCTGTCTCATGTTGCTGCCGGCTCTGAACACATGTTTGGCTCTGTCCAGCTGTCTGCTGCAGTCTGAAGCCTGTTGGCCTGTTGGCCGGCGTTCTTCATCGCTGCTTCTGATTTATTTCACTCTGATGGTTCAAGGTCAGGTTGGGCTGCTGGTCGTGTTGACGGGCGGCGAGGTGTCGCATGCAGCGTCCTGCCTTTAACTGTCAGCAGGGAGAGGCTGCTCAGTCCTGATTAATGCGGGGATTTATTTGATGTTTGCTCAGCATTCTGACCTTTACTGCCTCAGGACTGAACTGAGTGGGAGATTACGGTGTTAGCAGGTATGTTGAGCCTAAAGCCAGAATTTCAAACGTCGTCAAGGTCTCTTTGAACCTGTTAGATCGCCATGGCAACGGATGCTGCACAGCTAACCTGCTCTGCTCAGAGTTTAGGATTTAAATCAGCTGTAAAAAACATCTTTTCCTGATGATTGTCTCTGTGCGATACAGATCCTCAGCTGAGGTTTTATCTGCAGACCTCAGCTGTTCGTTCGTGACCCCACTGATGAAGCCGAGCAGTTACAGCAGGAAACTGTGCGTCACGTTGCCCTCACTGACGTCTGCTTTTCTTGTTGTGTTTTCAAGGAAAGAATCACTTCTGCTGGCCTCACTGAGCGCAAAGATGTCGAAGGCTCCAGATTCTCCAGCTCGGTCCCGCTCCAGATCCAGGTCTAGGTCCAGATCCAGGTCCTACTCCAGGTCTCACTCCAGAAGCCGATCCCGCTCAAGATCCAGGAAACGACGCTACAGGTAGATCCTCAGAGACTTCTTTGTGTCTGTGTGGTCGATATTTAGATTCTATGGTCTGTGTTCTTCAGAAATCCACTTCAGTTGTTTGACACACAGCTGACACGTTAAAGAAATTCAGTTTTCATATGAATAAACTGTTAGACTCTTCTGATATTAACTAATCTAAATACAATAGAGGCAGAAAATGAACAGAAAATGACAGTTATGTTGTTAATGGTAGTGATTTGTGTGATAATCGTCAACTGAAATATTAACAGTCATGATTGGACTCTTAGTTCACAGTATAAGGGGGTCAACCAGGCAGGAACAAACCATCCAGTAGGTCATACTGTGGGTTGTTTTAGCCTCTGCTCAGTTCAGATGGTTTCAGTCCAGATAGTTGTTGTTGTAGATTTAGTGACTCACAGTTCAAGGTTTTCCCTGTTGGCTGAGTGTGTTTGTGCACAAATACCTCCGTGTCTCTGGTGTTTGTTCTGCACAAGGCAACAAGGAAGCGTCCGGATCGTATTTCGGTCTCTGTTTGCTTCATAGTGACACGTCTCTGCAGTGATAAACCGTCTGGTGAAGAGCTGAGCAGCTTCTGGACAGATCAGTTCACATACTGAATTAATGGTGATAAACTCTGCTGTGGAGCTCTGTGTGTGCTTAGAGTTAGGAACTGCTGCAGATTTAGTCCTTTAAAGGCCTAATATTTAGATAGACGACAGGAACAACCCTCTGTATTTACCGTACATCTCATACCTGTTTATATGTCATCCTCACAGCGCAGCTCTTTGTTTCATTACGCTGTCATCTACTTCAGTCTTCAGAGCTGCTAAACACTCTGTTGTCAGTAACTTTATTTTGCACTAAACTTTGGTGGTTTGGCTGCTGTACGTCATAGTTTAACACTAATTTATCTTCTTTAAGCTGTTGTCCTTCTCTAAAGACACGTGTTTTTATCTTGGAACTTTGAGAGCAAAGGAAAAGCCTTTTATCTGTTCGCATACTTTGACTGATAGAGTTAAACTCAGGGCTTAACTCAGTTAGCTCCTTATTTCCTTGTTTTTCTTTGTTAGAACTACTGGACTCTACGTTCCCTCTTGGTTTGCTTGTTTTGTCCAGGTGTGGGAGGATTTACAGACCTGCATCAGCTCTTTATGTTAGCAGTAAAACTGAGAACTCCATCATGGTATGAATGTTTTATATTAGTTAATGTAATCAGTAATTATTGATGCTTTTTAAATGACCTCTTTCTAATAAAGGCAGGGAGAAAAATGATTCATTTTTTAATTTCACTGCTTTAAGGCTGGTACACATAACAGGATCCTTCCAACCTCCACAGATTTAGAGACCACACACTGGATGATAACAAAAGACAGATCCCACATCGTCTCTCCTCTGATCTTATAGTGTGGTGTTAGCGAACCACGCTAACCCATCCTTCAGCTATCAGGTTCTTCACGCTCAGTATTCTGAATCTCACGTAGTCAAACGTGACTTCAGTGGAAACAAACGATGGGAATAACGGCGTTCCTTCTTCAGTAACCAGTTATCTAATTGATCACTCTTCGTTACCGTTGCTGCTAAAAATGTGTCTCGTTACTAGAATTGAAGCTGTTTTTCCATCAGACCATCCAGATCTGTGAGATTCTTTAGCGCTGTCAAAATTAATGCGTTAGTGCAGATTAATCCATCATCATGATTAATCTGATTAAACTTTTAGTGACGGTAACTCTACTGGTTTGTTTTTACTTCCTGGTCCGTCAGTCAGCTGATCAGCTCACGTTCTGATTGGCTTAAACCCGGTACACGTGACATCACACACTGAGCGTGCTCAGAAACCCCCACACACTACAGGGTTTATAGTCACTAATATTAAACATGTTCATTATCTACGATCTCTCCTTCTGAGCGGATCGGACCGGACAAAATGACTCTTAACACCCCACAGGAAAATCAGACACCAGGTGGTTTGCAAACATCTGACAATCAGGCCTTTGCTGGTTTTGATCGTAAAGAGGAGATCAGGACAGAAACCAGCCCCATTATCCTGTAGCATGAACCGGCCTTTAGCCTGTTTTTAAAGGTGCACAGGTCGGAGCTGGTTGATAAAGTTAAAAATGATATCAGGATAAAATGTTTTATTTCAGTTGATATAGATAATTAGTGATAATTAGTCAAGACATATTTTAAATAACAACCAGGAGACAGAAGTCTGAATTTAACCTTTTAATTTAGAAATGTAAAAAACTGTTAAACCTCCTGATCCTTTAAATGTTAAGGCAACATTGAAAAACACACACGAAACAATAAATAAGGATAATAACTATAAAATGAGCAGTCAAGTTAATAAATATCACATGTGCATCTGAACCAAACGTCCGCGGAGCAGCAGGGCAGCAGACTGATAACAGCTTTGTTTTGATGGATTCCCTTCACTCAGACACAGTTTGGAAGGAGCCTGTTAATTATTGTTTGGTGTCTCTGGTGTCTCTATTATCAGAGGTGTGATGATCTGTTCATGAGGCAGGAGGGAGAGTGTTTGGAGTTCGATGATGCAACTTTCATCTGAGGTTGCATCACAGTCAGACGAACAAACACCAGCAGGTTTCTGATTACGACGAAAGGTGGATCCATGCTACTGTCGTTATGAATTTCCAATATATTCAGTGTTGCAGCAGCAGTTTAACGTCACAAAACACTGAGCTGACATCAGGTCGGTAGGTAAACTACAGTTTAAAGCGACGACTTGCGTTGTTGTTTCTCCACCTCCCCCTCGCTGCCTCCTCCTCCCTCAGTGGATTAGAGCAGATTGTGTCCTGGTTCCTCCTTTTACCAACACCTGCATTAAGACGTCCAGCTGGTGGAGCAAACCCTTCATGTAGCGCAGCACAGCCCAGGGCTTTCTGTTCTAATGAAAACCTCCAGTGGGTAAGCTCAGAAACGGCATTTAAAGTGCTCCCTTTAGGGCATTTGGCAGACTGATGGTTTATCTGTCCATGAATCCTCTGTGTTGACAAGTGGAGGTGATATTCTTTGTTTATTTGAATTTTTCTCTGGAGTTTTAAGGTTGAAACCTCCTAAATTTGTTCGATTCTCACTTCAGAGTTGTTTGTTTTCGTGCAGCAGGCTGCTGAGCTGACAGGACAGCGTTCAGATGTTTGTTTTATCCGTAGTGTAGATTTCTCTTCACGTGTCCGTCACACCGAACAACACGCAGGTCATTTCACAGTCAGGACGAGCCGGCGGTGCTCAGTGTGGACGCTTTCAGAGGCAATCTGCTGTCGTAGCTGCAGTTGTAGGTGTCTGTAGGTTGTCAAGGCTGCCCAAAATGTGGTTTGTGGACCTATAAGGGCCGCGGTGTAGCCAGCAAAATGGGCAGTGTAATAATACATTTCTTATGGATCTGGGGTGAAGTTTCTGCCGTCAGGGTTCATGTGGTGGACATAGTTAAAGCAATAAGAGTTTAGCAGGTCAAAGATCAGCACAGTTTATAGTATATTTGTGTAGTTTTACAGCGCATATATTGAATACCCTTTAACTGCGTCTTCTTAGAAAATGTACGACTGAGTGATGAACAGTGTTAATGTGATTTCTATCTGATTTACAGTCTCTAAGTTCACCATGTTAGGAGGCTCCATCTGCTGGTCAGACAGATGATTTACCACTGTGGTCTGTTTATACCAGTCCATGGTGCTGAACGCAGCGAATGACCTTCATTTCCTGTTGTTTTTGATTTTTTATTAATTATTTTGGCTGTAAAATGTGAGAAAATGATAAGAAACTCCATTGTTTTCAAGTTAATTGTCCTAATTCTTGCAATCATCAGTCCAAAACCTTTAACATTTCACATTTAAGCAGGTGGATCTGCTGACTTCCTGACAAATTAGTTGACTTTTAGTCTTTCTGTCAGTAGGTTAGTTACTGAATCAAGTACTTTGTGATTTGGATTTTGAGTTTGGAAAATTCTAACCAAAAAAATATCTTGAAGAATTTATGTTAAGGCGCTCAAGGTGGGTTTGAAAAGTTAAAGGCCTTTATTTTAGTGGCCTAGACACATGAAAACAGTCAGCCGATGCCTTCTTCAGGTAGGAAGGCAGAAGCAGTTTAATGTTTTGTGTTTCTTGTGATCACTTTACCAAAAACATCCCAAACTGGGATTTTTGCGTACAGTTACCCTCCAGTCTCTGGCGTTCACTCAGTCTCTCGTCCACAGTCCTTGACATGTTAATATTCCAGACGACTGCAGTAAGTCTGTGAGTGAGTCTCGTGCTGAACTGTCCCAACTTGTTCGCTGTTTTCTGAACATCCACACCCTCTAACTGTTCTACTTGTCTTTTCCTGTCTTCTTCAGCTCCAGGTCTCGGTCCCGGTCTCGCTCACACTCTCCGTCCTACAGAAGCTATCCTTCCCGGGACTATCAGAACAACAGAGGCGGCTTCAGAGGCTACAACCGAGGCTACCGGAGGCCGTACCACTACCGAGGCCGGAACCGAGGCTACTACCAGCGAGGCCACTACCAGAACAGAGGAGGCGGCTACGGCTACAAGGCTAACTGGCAGGGTGGTGGTGGTGGTGGAGGAGGAGGAGGAGGAGGAGGAGGAGGAGGAGGAGGGGGCTGGCATGATCGCCACCACGACCAGGACCACCACTCCCACAGCCCCAGGAGGGGGCGCTCTCGCTCCCGCACGCCCAAGAAGCGATCGGGCAGCCGGAGCCGGTCCCGCTACTCCGACCGCTCATCTTCAGGAAGATCTCGGCGCTCCAGACGCTCCAGCTACTCCTCCCGGTCCAAATCCCCGACCCCCCGACGTCGCAGCAGCAAAGGCAAACCCAGCTCCAAGGATGTCAAAGAGAAGGTAGCAGAAAGTCCAGCAGAGAAGCCCGGTCAGGCGGCCGACGGCAGCGCCATCGAGAAGGCGTCCGGAGGCAAATGGATCGACTACGACACGAGCCCCAAACGAGGCAGCCCAGAGATGAAGAAGGACGAAGATCCTGGTGCTGACGTTAAAGGGCAGGTGAGCGGAGGTTCGCTGTGGAAAACCGTCGGCAGCGTGTCGCCTCCTCCAACGAAGAGTCCAACAAAGTCCGGACAGACGGCTTCGTTCAGCGGCTTCGGGTTCTTCTCAAAGGAAGACGCCAAAGTTGGAGATAAGACGGTGATCTCTGCTGCCTTCAAAAAGTATGTCCACTGCTTTTCTCCACACACTGGAAGTAATCGCACTGTTTCCTTTTGATCCCTCTAACAAATTATAAACGTGATTTGTCTTTCAAATATGTTTAGCTTTTTTCAAAGATCCTTGGAAGAATACAGGTTAAAAAGGAATGAAACATAAGACTCCTGATTTTAAGTGCATTGAAAATGTAGCCGGCTGTTGTGAGAGGAAGTTGTATGAAATCCCACCTACTTAGGACGGTGGTGCTACGTGAGTATAATTACTGAAATGTGAGTCATGGTCTGTGCTGTTTGCATCAGGGATGGGCTTCTTTCTCTGTTTGGTTCTGACTAATGATCACGACAGGAAATCTAAGGCTGACTTCTCTGTGTGCAGTCCGTCTCCTGGGAAAGGGGGTTCAGAGTTCTTATTTGAAAAGATAAACTGAGTAGAGAATAAAACTGGCTAAATTCAAAGTTAAAAATAAAAACAATGAGTTGAATGTTTTTAACGCCATTTTCCATGAAAATTAGACAAGTCAAGTCTTTTACTTGCACAGAGTGTGAAAGTAATTCTCTCAGCAGCTTATTAAGAATATATTTTGCGGTTCATATTTTTATTTGTGGCTTGCAAATATACTTCAGGCTACCTTAATAGAAATATTGATAATAATAATTAGGGATGCACGATAATATTGGCATCCAATAATTATCGGTCAATACCGGCAATTATGACGTCATTCTGAAAATAAAAATTAGCCGATAATAATAAAGACTTGAATCTTGGTTTTCTCCGTTGGTCTGTGTGTTGTGGTTTGTCCTCATGGCTCCTCAACCCCTCCCCTCCCTGACGGTACTGTCGCATGTGTGTGATGTCATCAGACTGCGCGGGCAGAGAAAACCAGCAGTATGGCGTGGAACTGACCAGAGTGGACTTTGTTTACCGTGTCTGAAGAAGACATTTGACCAGGGCTGGTCCCGAATTTTGGAATATTCGTTCATTGTGGTGGTACTGGGATAATAAGTTTGAGATTCAAATAGTCGTGCGCGCCACCACCGAGCGTCGCCGAGCGTCGCCGAGTGTTGCAGAGCGTTGCCGAGGCTGTGGTACACAGCCGGGCGCCGCCGAGCGTTGCGAAGGCTCTAGTACGCCGCCGTGGTTGTAGTCTGCGGACCAGCACCCTCTGGTGTCAGGCTCCGGTGTCTGGTGCCCCCCAGCCCCTCCCCACCACCACCTGGCAGCACAAACCCAATATTCAGTAATTATTGGATCTGGAGCACAGACGTTGCTATTTGGACCATTAGATTTCACTGGCAGTTTATGCTCTACTCAATGGTTCTATTTATTTTTATGGGTCAGAATTATAGTAGGAAGTGATTTGTACTAAAATTAAAGGTAATTAAATAAAGAAATATCGGCTGACATTGTCGGTTATCGGCTTCAAGAAGTATAAAATCATCGATTATCAGTATCTGTTGAAATTGGCATTATCGTGCATCCTTAATAATAATAAAAATAATAATACATGTAGCTAAAACAGGTCAGTTTGTTTAGGAGTCAATCCAAGATACCATGATCCAAAATTAACCAAATCTGAAAAAGATTACCTCCTAATCTCCTCAGAATCAGCTGATTTATTTGTTTTATTCAATGTAATATGCCTTATTTTTATAAAATAATTTTGACACAGCATGAATCAAGTCTAGAAGGTGATCCTGGTTAACTTAGAAATGTGTTAATTAATAAAGCTTTGCAGGAAAGTTGTTGGCAGAAGTAAATAATCCAGTTAATAATCTTAGAAATGCTTCCAAGGAGCTTCAGTAGAAAACAGCTGAACTTCTCTGTCAGGTTTCAGGTTCAGTCCAGTTGCTTTTACTGAAGCTCATATAATCACAGGACTGGATGACGGAGAATCTGCACACACGTGTTTTAAATGCAGGTTGTTAGACGTGCCCATCCCTGGTGTGTATTTTTCACTTTCAGCTTGTGACAGTATGTTGTGTGGTCTTGTTCTTCGCTCTTGCTTTGTTCATCTCAGTCTTAAATATTACTATTAAAATAAGCATTTTACTTTACTGGGGTACCTGGAGCTGCAGCTGCTAAAGCTCACTTTGGTTTTCTGTTTCAGGTTCTTGGCTGAGAATAAAAGCAAAAAACAAGCAGCTGAAAAGGAAAATGGTCGTGAAAAGGAGCAGATGGCTGCAGAAAGAGAAGCAGAGAAAAGCAGCAAGTCTGGAGAACTGTTCAGCATCTCAGCAGCTTCCTTCAGTGACTCCAAGGAAGACAAGACTCTGCCTTTCTTTGACGCAGGAGAAGAAGAGTTCCTCAAATCACACGGGCTGAAGGAACGGGACATGGAGGAGGAAGGCCAGGTCAAACCCACCCTCACAGCTCGGGACATTTTCGGTAAATGGGGGGACGAGCCCAGTTACTCAACGTCCTACCCGTCTGTTAAAGAGAAGAGCCGGAGAGAAGCCGAAGAGGCGGAGCCCATCGATCACATGGAGGAGGAGATGTACCGAAGCCGCAAACACGCCTCCAAGAAGGAGGAGAAGTCCAAGAAGAAGGAGAAGAAAGAGAAGGAGAAGTCCAGGAGGAGCCCGACTCCTCCCTCAACCTCCAGAGAGAAAGACCGGCCGCTGTTTCCTGGAGCGTTCCCTCCTCGAGAACAGTCACCTGTACGACACCTGTCGGCTTCCAGGGAGGACTTTGAGCTCAAAGTCGGCTCTATAGATGAAATGCCCAGGTAAGGCAGCCACTCTCAGTGTTACAGTACTGGATTACATATAAGACAGATCCCACCGTCTCCACACGTCTAACAGATAAAACATGAAACACGCGTGTGCAGTTTAACACTCACTAGTCTGACTCACCAGATGTTGCTGCAGGTGTAGTCCTGTCACTAGCTGCTCATGTCAGTCGGCTTCCTTCTTCCTCTCCACTGTCTTTGAATTGCTTTTTTGAAAATCTAATTCTGTACAGAAAGAAACAACGGTAGCCTCTGAGGATCAAACTTCCCGACAGAAAATTAATATTTATGTTGTTAAGTAAACTCAGAGCATTATTCCTATTTCTCTATTGGAAAGCACTATTGTCTGCATCCGTTTTACTAAACGGCCTTTATAAATAACAGTGCCTTGACTTTTTCTCCCCTGTATTTCATGCAAAGTCCTTCAAAGACCAGTTTTACAAAAAATGAACTTGTTATTAAATTATAACACGCTCAGGTGACTCTCAGCAACAAAAGGAGTAAGTGTAACGGGTCTTGTCTGACTCTGCGTTGCTTGAAGGAGAGACTCAGACGTGGATCACTTCAGAGGCAGTCTCTGTTTTATTTCTGACGAAGCAGCGAAAATAAACTAAATCCTCTGGTCAGTTCCACAAATCATTTCCCTGCACAAATCAAATGACAGACATATTCTTCAGTGCATCGTGAGCATGTCATAGCACGTTCAAGCTCCCCAACAAACCCAAAAATGCAACTAGCGGAGGCTAAAACTGAACTGTTCCCCTGACTTTAAGGCCGCCTACCTCTCCCACGGAGATCAGTAACAAGGGAAGAGGTGAAGGCGCGGGAACGCTACATAAAGAGGGCGGTGTCACAGTGAAACATGAACGTAGGGGGACAGATTCAAAAGAAAAGGTTCCACATACTGACTTGGAGGCCAAACATGTCAGGTAATAAAAATAAATGTAAATAAAATAAACTTAACGTTACACAGATTTTGTGTAATTATAACAAAAACTAATATACAAAATATTTTACATACATGCATAATTGACCCTGTTACATAAGTATATTTCCAGATATGTCAAACTATTCTGTCAGACTGCTCCTAATAACACAGGATGTCCTTGGAACACAGTGTTTTGTGTTTGCTTAATTTTTACTGTAGAAACTTTACCAAGTGCATTCTGGGTAAACTTTAAGGCTCCTGTCAGCATGTTGGTCGGAGGTTGGTCAGAACAGTTGGAGACAATGGAAGGATCATTTTACACATTCACTCCTTGGTAAAACCTATTTTATACACATGCAAACGTAGCTTACGGCTACATCAGACAACAGATCCACGGTACCAGTGCTTCTTCTATTATACTGATTTTCATATCATATATGTTATTATACATCATATTATCATATCATACTATTCATTCATCTATGCCAAACTGTGATAGATCTCATGATACTGATGCTCAAAGCTGCTTCCAGAAAAAAAGATGTTCTTCTGAAGTTATGAAGCTCAGAAATGATGGAAAAGTAAATGAAAAAGCATAAATGTTCTACCAACCTCTGTGTACTGCCTGTCATGCTGATTATAAGAGGGTGAGGTAGGAGTCTGATTGTTTTTTATTTCATGGAATGTCTCGTATCTGATTATTTGAATTCGTCAGTGTCAAGTCCTCAAGCATCATTTTAAATGTATGATCTTAATTTGGACGAATGCATTCTGACATGTTTGCATTCATTAATGTTCCTTCTGTCCTCTCAGCTCCTCCCTGTCTAAAGATCGCATCTTGCCCAGAGATCTGCCGAATCCCTCTAAGAAAGAACCGGAGTTTCGCTCCATTTTCCAGAACATTCAGTCGGCGCAGCTCCGTCGAAGCCCGTCGGAGCTGTTCGCTCAGCACATAGTCTCAATCGTTCACTACATCAAAGGTACAGTGGGATCGGTGCTGGTCTGTTCCTACAGGTGAAACGGCAGCAGGAGTCTGGACACGCTGACGAGCTCCACTGACTCATTAATTCATATGTAAGTTATTTACTGCAGCTGGTCGGTTGTTTGTGGAATAACGCGTGTCTGTTGTCTGTTTGCAGCCCAACACTTCCCCTCCTCAGACATGACTCTAAGTGAGCGGTTTGCCATGTACCAAAGAAAAGCTGCAGAGGTAGAAATGATGAAGGCAAGGAAGAGCCCAGAAATCCACAGGTACCCTCCAGCACAGATCACCTGAGCATCACCTGGTTCAGCAGACAGGTTCATTTCTGCAGCTTGTTTCCTCCTACAGTCACTGACCTGAGGGTTTTTCTTCCTCTCAGGAGAATCGATGTTTCCCCCAGTGCCTTTAAGAGGCACTCTCACCTGTTTGAGGATATGGAGGAGACGAGCTACAAGGTGACGAGCCCTTTTGAAATTTGACGTATTTGGAAGCAAATCTGAGACAACCCAGAGCCGCAGTGTTCAGCTTTGTGCTTTTCTTTCAAAGGATGCGTATTTCTAAATCAAAAGAGCCCAATTGTGTTTTGTAAGTGCCAACAAGCCCCCAGCCTATGAGATATGGTTATTGATTGGGTATGTACGAACCCAAGCAAAGGCTTAAAGGAAGTGAATTAAGATCCCGAGTCCGAGCCTCTCAAGGGACGTTATCAGTGCCTTTACCTTGTAAGTATTTTTCCTGACAAGAAAAAAATCAAGCCACAAAACTGTGAAAGTCAGTTTATTTTCATGAGCTACATGCATGCTGCTGGTTTCCACCAATACGTTTGATAAGTCAGGGTTTAAAGATGTGAATATTTTACCTGCTACACATACTTATTTACTGCTTCTGTGACACTAGTTACTGATTAAACAGTCATGTAATGTTAATTGACCACTAGAGGGAACACAGTGATTATTGATGCTCTGTTGATATCCACACATGTTCAGACTTTGCCATGTTTTAACAAATAGTTTATCGTGTTTTTGTTTGTAAGGGAACATGTGTGCTTGATGTCTTCATTCAGAAATTTCCCACCAGTCTTAGAAACAGCGTCTTTAGTGGCTAACTAAACATGTCTCTGCAGGATCCAAGTAAAAAGTTCAAAGGCGACGTGATGGACCTTCGCCTGGATATTGAGAGACGTAAGAGGTTTGCTGGGAAGGAACGAGACTACAAGCGAGAAGGAGGAAGGAGCCCTGGAGGCTCCCGAGGACCGAGCAGAGAGAGGTCCTCGGAGAAATCTGGGAAACACCACAAGAAATCCAAGTACGTCAGTCTGTAGTCGCTGTGGAGGCAGATGAAGTCCAGTTTTTACTAGAGTCCAGGTGACAGTAGTGTTCAGTGTTCGCTGAATGGAAGTGGAGGCTCTACAGACTGTAGATATTTAACTTCTTACATATTTAGAGCCTCTACCAACACGGTGTTTTCACTCTAATCTGGGCGTCACCTCTGCACAGATGTTTAACTGAAGTACTGAATGTGTCTTCCAACAACTTCCTCCTCTGTTTGCCGCTTTAGAGCCTTGCTGCATTTATTCCAGTATGTTTTATTTCCTCCTCAGTCTCCACTTTATTCCTCCTCGTCTCCTCTTTGCTCGGTGTGAACACAGCCTGCAGTTCAGCCAAATATCAGAGAATTATTGCCACATGACTGTCGGTCGCAGCTGAGTCAGTCCTGATTTCTCAGCCACGTTGATTATGTTGGTTACTGCAAATCAAAATTAGGCACGTAGCATAAAGAGAAAGTTAAAAGTCCAGCGTTCTTTCTGTTTTTATTTTCTCTGGCTTTGTTAGGTGATGTAACCTTTTTCTCTATTAATTATCATTTAGTTTAGTTGTGTATTTCTTTACTCTACAGTTCAGGCTGATTGGTTTTGTGTCTGTTTTCAGGGGCAGCCAGGATTTCTTCTTAAGGCACAGAGCAGGCGGAGATAGTCTCGGTTCAGACTTAGTGGAGGACAGAGATGCAAGGTGTGAAGGAAGAGGCAGATTTGAAGTGTGAGACAGCGCATCTGTTTTATTTATAATAACAAATAAGGACTGCAGAGAGCAGACAACGAATATGAACGAGTGAATAAACCCACACATGAAGCAAGTCACAGCAACAATAACCAGATGTGACGAATAGAAAAGGAACTTATTCATGTCCAATGGAAAACCAACCCTTTGTCTGATGAAGCTCCAGCCCTGAAGTGTTGCTTAAACATGTATTTTACAGTTTCCAGGAGTCTGTTTGAAACTTATGGACCAGCTGATTTTTAAGTTGAAGAGAGTTTCAAACCAAATCTGCTCATGTGAAGTTGTGATGTCCTGATCAAGAATTGTTTTCTCTTTAATCTGAGTAATGTTTTCTATCTGCTGACCCCATCTAATACCTTTCTCCTGGACCAGGGGTGTCCAATCCTGGTCCTCGAGGGCCCCTATCCTGCATGTTCTAGATGTGTCCCTCTTCTAACACCTGATTAAATGATCAGGATCGTTATCAGGCTTCTGTAGAGCTTGAAGATGAGCTGATCATTGAATCAGGTGTGTTAGAAGAGGGACACATCTAAAACATGCTGGATAGGGGCCCTCGAGGACCAGGACTGGACACCCCTGGTCTAGACAGAAAGTATCATAGATCAGCTGTAGTTCCTGGTTGTTCCACCAGGTGGAGCCTCTTCCTGTTTAATACTGTAGAGACCAGAGGAGGCGTCACTCAGACTACAGTTCATGTTGGAAGCAGAGAGCATTGTGGGAGTTTAGCTAGCAACGGGCACCATGACAAAGACTCCTGTGGAGGTTAATGACCTCCAACCAGAGCTCATGTGTTTAAAACAAAGAGCCCCCCACTGTTCCAGTTATTACTATTGTTGTTTTGTGTGTTGTTTTATTGTGTGCTTAGATATGGTTTGTTTATTATTACAGTTTTGCTGCTGTAACAGTGTTTTTATTACATTTATATATGAATATTACTGCAGCGTGATTCTGTCTTATCTGGGCTGTTGTTTGGTTTTATGAAGGTTATGAATGATAACTGTTTGAAGGAGCTCATCCTTTGTTTCTTCTCCTGACAGGAAGGGTAAGAAGAAGCGTGATCGCTCTCCGTCCTCCTCCTCCTCTTCCTCCTCTCCGTCCCCTTATCCTCCCCCCTTCAGGGGTAAGGAGTACCTGGGTGAGGGGATGGAGCACTCGGAGGAGGGATACGGTCACCCTCGCTACCCTCCTCGGGACTACGGTGGCCCCAGAGAGTACGAGGGCCACAACGCTGAGCGAGGAAGAGGACGAGGATTTGTAAGTCGCTGCTCCGCCTTCATCCTTCTCTGTGCTGTTGTTGTTTTCCACTGAGGTACTGACATCTCATCTTCTGCGATTCTCTGTCCTAATGGCATCACTGTAGACTGCGCTTCTCTGCTCTGTTCCTTCCTCCTAATGCTAAGGAACATAATGTGGATGATGATGATGATGATGATGATAATGATGGTGACTCTATCATACATATTCCATGCACTGCCTGGTTTTTATTAAGGTAATGTAGCGCAAGTCAGTGGAAACTCACCTCATCACCAAACTAATGCCTGATTTCCATCAGTTTGGCCTTTCTGTGTTGTTGTTGTTGTTCTCATCGTCTCTGAGTCCATGTTTGACTCTGATTCAGACCAAGCTTGTAGAACTTTTCTTCCATCTTGTTGGAGAGACTCTGTTTGTTGACCGAGGCTTGACTGAGCTGCTGTTGTGGTTTCAGTTCCCCAGAGTCAGAGGCCGAGGATGGAGCCGAGGAAACTATCCCGGAAACAACAGCAATGGAAACCCCGCTAATATGAACCCTCCGGTGCGCCCGCCGGAGGAGGAGTGGGACCCAGAATACACTCCTAAGAGCAGGAAGTACTACCTGGTCAGTATCTGCTGCTGCTGCTGAGGAGATTATAGCACATGTGGATGTTTGGGGCCTGAAATGGAGGAGATTATGAAACTAACGAGGTCACTCCATATGAAGTCAAGCAAACCCACTCTGACCTCCTCACAATCAGCTGATTCTTCATCTGCAGTAACTTTATTAATGATCAGAGCTTCACCTTCATCCTATGAATACTTTCAGAGTTCCAGGTCCTTCAAGTCCACAGAGGAGGGTCCACATTTATCACTGTTTAATGGACTGTTTCCATCATTTAGAGCCTCAGAGCTTCATCAGTCCAGCAGACAGACACAGGATGTTTTAGTTCTGGTAGAAACTGAACACAGATCAGTTTACATCCATCCAGGAGTCTCAGTCTGATCACTACACCTGGTCTAGTTCATGTTCTCTATAACCAGCTCTGGGCATCAGTATTATGGGATGTCCCCTAGTTTGGTTCCTGGATGTGTTTCTGGTTTCTGATCATTCACCAGAGGAAACTTTAACAAGTGCATTCTGGGTAAACTTTAAGGCTCCTATCAGCATGTTGGTAGGAGGTTGGTCAGAACAGGTAGAGACAATGGAAGCATCATTTAAGGATCATCTACAGACAGGATTCAGTAGAAAATCCAGACATATTTCATTTATTAAAAGTATGAAACAGTCTGCTGATTCTGAGGCGGTCAGGTGGGAACATTTTGGACATTTTCAGATTTTGAAACACACATTTGAGTTCTGTTAAAAACCTCAAATTCATTTTACATCCCCTCCAGGTGTCACAGTCTGAGGACAGTATGAAGCTTTCATGAACCTCAGTCTATCAAAAAGCTGCTCATGGATGTTTTAACCAGAGTAGAAACTGTTTCTGGTCTTACATATGAGACCAGAAACATCCTCAGTAGGTTTCCCTGCATTGGACCAGCGTGCTTCCTGATTGTGCTGCTGTCTAAAGAACTTGTTATCTTCTTGTTGTCGTCCTGAATCCTGGTGAAAACCTTCTCAGCACGATGATCGCGACGGAGAGAAAACCTGGGTTGATAATCGGGGTCGAGGCCGAGGCTCCTTCCCGACTCGCCGCGGACGCTTCGTTTACCGCAAAGGAGGCAGCAGCCCGAAGTGGACTCACGACATGTTCCAGGGAGGAGAGGAGGGCGAGCTGGGAGACGACGGCATCGAGGTGGAGCACAAAGACGGGAAGGGCTCCGGGGACTCGAAGCAGTGAGGAGAGTCGGAGCTGCGATGAAGGTGTATTTTCTGTTTCTCTTCATCTCATCGTTCAACGGTTCAAATGTGTTCAGTGAAGAAAGGAGGGCGTTGAAGAGCAGCTCGGTTACTGTGAGAGTTTGTTTGTTTTGTGTCTTTGTGGGAGAAGTTAGTGACGTGAGAACGATCAGGGGTTAATTTCTTTGACAAAATAAGAAAAGCATTTGTGCCTTAGAAGATACTACTACTACCGTGATGTGTGTTTCTGTGACGTGTGTGAAGGTGCAGCCTCGGGTCGGCGTGGACGAGTCTGTGGTTTATCTGTTGGTTTGGAGCCGTGATCAATCTTTGGTGTTACTGCATGTGTGACTCGTGTTCGCTCCACGGGACCAATCAGCAGCGACGTTAAACATCAACACGCTGGTGGCTTCAGTTACCTGGACGTTCTTACACCCACCTGCATCTCAGTAGGAGGTGGGCGTGTTGTCGTGCTGCGGTTATCTTCTCATCGGTTTGTGGGTGTTTTCAGTTTAAACAAAAAAAAGTAGATGATTTTTAATAATTGGCACCAGAAATCCCCTGATGTGCTTCAGACGGATCAACTCGTAGGTTTTCTTCTGTCACTTCTGTTTAGATCTTTAACAGTAAATGAGTAGCTACTGCAGACATGTGAGATCTAAACTACTGTAATTCTGTCACGACCCCAGCGTGAAACAGAGGAGAGGAACCTGAACATGTGGAGATCAGAGGCAGCAGGTCAGAGTGTTTAGAGGAGTTTAGGGGAGTTGGCTGCTTCGTCCCGCCTCGACTGTACATACTGCATGAACTCCACAGGACTGTAGGACTGTACGTTTGTTTTTGTTTAATCCGAAGCTGAAAACTTTTTTACTGTTCTCAAGAGCTTTGAAGTACCTGTCTTTTAATTTTCAATAAATCTTTCTTTGATTCAGGGCATTTCTGGGACTGTGGTTTTAAATATCTGGATGTTTCTACTGACTCTTATGTCGTGTGTGTAGCAGCTGCAGGAATTCACTTAGAACAGAAAAACTAAAAGCAAACTACCAGAACAGCAGCCGTCCCCGTCTCCACCAGCTGGGCCTGCACTTCTGATGAAGGTATTTAAATAGATGCCTGTAGATGTTCTTCTTTAGTTCTTTATAAAGCCAGAAGCTCGTATTTAAAACCTGTTCTAACGTCTTTGACCACAAGGTGCTGTCTTTAAATTGTGTTTTATTGGACTAAACCTCAAATTATCCTCCGTTTATTGTCATAAAGGACAAAGAAAAGCATCAAATCTTCACATATTTTGGGCTGGAATCAACATTTTGGGCCTTTCTGCTGGGAAAATAAAGATTGTTATTGATTAACAAAACGTTCTGGTAATTAATCACCGAAGCAGAGGTGTTCGCTTCCTTCATTTACAGCTTTTGTTTCTCTCATGACATGTATGATGTATTTTTTGTCTTGTCTCATTTATGACATTTTACTGACACAAGTACCAATAAATCAGATTGTTTCAGCTCTAAAGCATCTTAATATCTGCTAAAAACAAAACAATACATTTATTATCTGCTAAAAAAATAAAAATAATTTAACCTAATGCCTGCTAAAAACAAAAAACTTAATATGTCTTAAAACAAAACTAAAAAATAACCTAATACTTGCAAAAAACAAATTAAAAAACTATTAAAATTAATTTGTCAAATACACCTAAAATGCCTGCAAAAAAATCTGCTAAACAAATTCTTTAATATTTATTATCTGCTAAAAAACTAAAAAATAATTAAACCTAACACCTGCTAAACACATAAAACAAAAAATCACTGAATACTTGCAAAAAATCATTTAAAAATATTAAATTAATCTGTCAAATACGCTTAAAATACCTGTAAAAAATAATAAAAAAAATATTAAGATCTGCTAAAACAAATAATTGAATATTTATCTGCTAAAAAAACCTAAAAATAATTAAACCTTATACCTGCTAAAAACATCAAACTTTATATCTCTTAAAATAAAAAAAAAACTAATTCTTGCAAAAAGTTTAAACTATTGAATTATTCTGTCAAATAAACCTAAAATACCTGCAAAAAAACTAAAAATAATTAAACCTTATACCTGCTAAACATATAATTCAAAAAATCATGTAATGCTGGCAAAAAATAATTTAAAAATATTAAATTATTCTGTCAGATACGCTTAAAATACCTGTAAAAAATAACTAAAAATATAAAGATCTGCTAAAACAAATTATTTAATATTTATTATCTGCTAAAAACCAAAAATAATTAAACCTTATACCTGCTAAAAACATGACTTTATATCTCCTCAAATAAAACAAGCAAAAATTAAACCTAATCTGTCAAACAAACATAAAACACCCACAGAAAACTTTTAAAAAAGTAAATTTAATATCTGCAAAAAAGGTGAAAGGTTTGAACCATGTCCTGCTTCAAACCTCATAAAATTAAAGTTCATATCTGCTAAAAAATAAAGAAATTTAACCCAAAACCTTCAAAAGAAATGAAAATTTCCACCTAATCCTTCTATAAAGTTATTTTTTCTCAGGTTTATACACTGATCAGTACATATTGCTTATAATTGTCTTAAATATAAATCCAAGTTAAAATCCTGTTTTAAGTTAAACTGAGAATAAACCGTCATGAATCCAGCAAACATAAGAAACATATTTACTCCTTTAACAAATGCTGGAAATGTGTTGATCCTGACTGAACGTCAGATAAAGCTCATCTTAGATCCTGTTAAAGACTTTTAAACTTGTGGACACGTCTGTATGTTTGTTAGACTGACCAGCTATTAAACATGCTGCTGATGAAACGTGTTCTAACGGAGTGTGAAGGTTTCCACACTGAACAGAAGGAGTCTGAACCATCGGCTCCTGTCAGCAAACTGGGTCCTGAAGCTTTCTGTGATTCAGCTTCTTAAAATGTTACCGGACAGAAGCTCTGCAGCATAATCGACCTTTCAGGAGGAAAATCCAGCCGGCAGAAAGTCGACGGTCTCCTGGGATCCGCTGTGGGATCTGTGCAGAGGTAAGATCTACAGTAGCTGGAGGTGAAAGGCTCTTTCATAGCCGAACAGACGGTCTTTACTGTTGGAGGGGAACAAGGTGAACAGAGCTGCAGGCTTTCTGTGGTGGACTCACATGGGCCACCGTGGAGCTGCTGCTGGACGCTCGTCTTTGTTCTGCATTAATGTGCTGACGGAGTCGTGGTTTCAGGTTCTGGACTCTAAAGGTTCTGAGTTAAATGGGGCCCTTTGTCTTTAACTTCTTTACCCCCTGAACCACAAAACCCACCAGCAGTTTGAGAAAGCATGTTCTCTGAGTAGCACCATTTATCAGAACCTGTCAAAACTAAAAGAAACTAGAGATTTTCATTCCTACAGAAGTCCTAACGGCCACGGCTCAACTTAAGTTCTCCTCCGTTATCTCGTTATAATTACATATTTTAGTCATTATGTCGTGATGAGTTAATTTTCCAGTGAGGTACGAAGTGAAACCAACCCCCAGACCACTGTTAAGGATGATAGCTTGTATCGACAGACTGCAAAAGCACAAACGAACACATGAAACAGGCTGAACTGACCTCATTAGAGTGTGCAGCCTCAGTAGAGCATGTCCAGGCCTGGCAGGTTGGTTTTGCCTTCTACCTCACTGGAAAATTAACTCATTATAACGAGAAAACGGAGGAGAATTATCTCATTTGCTCGAGAAAACTGAGCAAAAAACTTAAGTTGAGCTGTGGCTGCTTTGGGCTTCCGTAGTTTTCCGACAGACCTTGAAGGAATCACATGCGACTAGTGGTTCTGTCAGGACAAATGATCAGATCTGAGCTGAAAACTGTGCCTTTATTCTACAAATCTCATTTTAAAAAATCACAAGATTGAAAAAAAAAATGTCAAAAACCAGCTGTTACAACATTTCAGAGCTTTCAGGTTGAACTGCAGGCAGTGTTTCCATGGAGCAGAGAGGAGACGGCGATTAAATAAAACAAAGTGAATGCAGCATGGCTCATAAACAGTGAACAGAGCAGAGCTGGTGGAGGATACATTCAGCATGGTGAAACATCTTTACAGCTGAGGGGCTTCTAGAGGCTGTAGAAAATCACATTAATCACATTTAAACATTTCCCAAAAACACACCATGTCCTCAAACCAGATTCTGTAGAAAACTAAAGATTCTATGTTAAACCAAAAAGCCAGCAGTGACCTAAAGACAACAAACGATCACATGACAAAAATTCAGACTGTTCGGTTGAACTGCAGGCTGTGTGTAGGAGACGAGTGTAGAAACCAAGTAGTAAAATGTCTGTATTAAGTAGAACCACCATTTTTCCCAGTGTTGGTTAAAAACCTGTGGGCACTTGGAAAAATGTTGAACACGCTGATTCAAGTTTTTGTAACATGTAATCATAGAAATTCAACTTTTGTCTGCTCTTTTTTAATTTCCTCCAAGTTTGTTTGTTTGTGTTCAAAATAAAAGTCATGGACGGATTTGGATGAAATGTTCAGGAAATGTGTGAAATGGGACAAATGATGACATCGTGGGACTGATCCGGATCACCGTCTGGATCCAGGATGGTTTTAAAGACTCTTTAACATTGGGAGTGTTAGAAAGCCTTGCAGTGCCGCCTTGTGGTAGGAAAGTGTATTGCACATATATGGTGGGTGTCGGCCGCTCATGTTCAACCACAGCAGTGCTACGGTGTGAGAGAGATTAAAGGACAGTTAACTTTTCTAAGGATACTGTGTCAGTGGGTGGACTGAAGCTGCTTGGTGGAGGTCTGGATCTCTGAGGGCTCTTCTAATTATATCCGTCGTTCTAACTGACCGTCTTCTCTCCTCCATGGTTGTTCTGCTTCCACTGAGCTTCAGGACTTTATACTGCAGTGAAAAATGAACCACAGTGAGGAAAAACTGGCTTCAACTCTGCTGTAGAGATTCAGGGAAACGACAAGTTAAAACACCAAGTGAACATCTTGTCTGATGTTATTCGTTCCGTTTTCACCGAACACAGAAGTAACGGTGAATTTAAATCTGCTCGTAGTTTTTCAAAAAGTGGTTTAACTTTTAATTGTTCACATTACAAAGAATAATACAGACGAAGCCAAACGTCCCGTGTACAAAATCCAACATGTAACACAACTTATGGAGACCCAAAGCGGCCGAGATGAAATAAATAAATGACAATTATGACGTAAAATATGAAATACAAAAAACACAGACACAATATATAATATAACCCTGAAACCGCACACTTTTAAAACTATTGTTGTTTAATTTTACTTATTCTAATTACATTTTTCCATTCATTTTAGTTTGCAGACTCTTTTCTTTCTTTACACAGTGATGTTTTAAAACTCATTTTATGCTTTGATGCTGCTTTTTAACCCAACTTCCTTATTAATCAAGACTTTATTAATAAAAATAAGTTTATAGTCAGGTAATGTTGCATTTTATAGTCTTTTGTGGGGTTTTAATCCTTAGAATTCAGTTTATTTAGGTAAATTTACACCACTTTAACCTCGATATTTAACCTTGTTCAGGTCTTTTGTTACTGCAGTTTTATTTCTGTACTTTGGTGTTTGTTCTTTTGTTTTAGTTTTTAAAAGCTTACTGGGTATATTATCATCATGTTTTAGTCTGGAGTTATTCTTGTGATGATCTGTTTCATGATATTTTTACTTATTCGGTGAAAACACATTATTTTGTATTTGACGAAGGACAGAACAGACTTTTTTAATTAAAGCGTATTTCATTTTATCTCATCCTCCCTTTTACACTGAAAAGCTTCATCATGATATACAGGTTTAAATGAGATACACAGTTTATTATTTTGACAGGAAGTTTGCTGCAGTTTTTCAGAATAAGAGGCTCAGAGGAAGTGTTTTCCACCTCTACAGTATCTTATCATTCGGTCTCATTTTAACTCGACGTCTTTGAGCCTCCGTACGTTGAAGGTGCAGCGTGTCTCCGTCCGATGTGCTCCACCTCCCCCTGCAGTCTGAGGTCCGTTAGTGGTAATGAATCCGTCCGATGGTTCCGGTTCCGGTCGCCAGGATGTCCGGCTGCCCGTTCCTCCAGATCTCCCGGACGATTCGCTCCCTCTCCTCCAGCCTCCTCGCCTTCTCCAGCTCCTCGGCCGACGCGAACACGTTCACGCTCCTCAGGGTGCCGTTTGATTGGCTGCTGCTCAGAGGCCCGACGGTGGCTTTATGGGCCTCCACCTCCACCCCGTCCTCCTCCGCAACGCTCTCCTCCTCCTCCTCCTCATCCTCCTCCTCCTCTTCCTCACTGGACTCCTTCAGCTGCCTCCTCTCAGGGGAAGGTGGAGGTCTGATATGGCGGCGAGTCCTGCAGGCGATTCCGGCCACCAGGAGGCACAACGCCATGAAGAGGCCGAAGCAGACGCCCATCATGAAGTAGAGGGCGAAGCTCTCCGGGTTGGCTGCACAGAAAAGTACTAAGAGTTAATTAAGTGAACATTTGAAGTCTGTATTTCCATTTTATGCCACTTTAAAGTTCCACTGCAACATGTTTCAGCAACATAACTTCCAAATCTTTATGCTAACCGGAGTTTTGACGTACATTTCAGTCTTATGCTAACCTAAACTTTAAATCTTTATGCTAATCTAAGCTAGTCTTTATGCTAACCTGAGTTCTGATTCTTTATTCTAACATACATTTCAAATCTATATGCTAACCTAAACCTCAAATCTTCATGCTAATATAAGCTTCAACTCTTCATGCTAACTTGAGTCTTGAGTTTTATGCTAACCTGGGGTTCATGTTTTTATGCTTATCTGAGCTTTGAGTCTTATGATAACTTAGCTGTCGAGTCTTAATGCTAATCCAGGTATCAAGTGTTTATGCTAAACTAACTTTTGAATCTTTTTTTAGTTTTATGCTAACCCAAGATTTGTGTTTTACACTACTCTAAGTTTTAAGTGTTATGCTAATCTAGCTATGAAGTCTTTAGGCTAACCTAGTTTTTGAGTCTTATGCTAAACTACAATTTTAGTCTTTTATGCTAAGCTAAGTTTTGTGTTTGTATGCTAACCTAAACTTCAAATCTTTATGCTGATCTAAGCATCAGGTCTTTATGCTAACCCAAGTTTTGTGTCTGTATGCTAACCTAAGTTTCAAGCTCTTAAGCTAAGTTTGTGTCTTTATGCTAACCCTAAGTGTCAAGACTGTATGCTTTATATGGTTTGAACAAACCTTTGAACAGAGCCGTGTTAGCTGTTTCACTCTGTTTCCTGTCTTTATGCTAAGCTAAGCTAACTGGCTGCTCATGTTTATGTATTCATGTTCATACATTATCAGTCTTCACCTCGAGCTCTGTTAATGTTTCCACAGAGTTGAAAATCTGCACAGTATTTATAGAAAACATCAGAGAAGAGTTGTTTCTGTTAATCCTCCTGTGGCCCTGTAGATTCATCTCACGGCTCCCTGAGGGTCCCTCAGCTTCATGTTGGGAACCACGGCTCCAGACATGCTGAGGTTTTACCTTTGATGTGAGCGTAGGTCGCCATGCTGTTACTGAGCAGCTCCATGTCTCTTTTAATAGGCTCCATCCTGGTTCACGGTGGGTTCAGACGTCCACCATCTCCCTTCAGATCCTTCAGATCTGAGAATCGTGGAGCAGTCGAGGCAGATCCTGTCAGAAACACATACAGACTGTAAGTTTATGCATCTGAACCTTCAGCAAGGACCAAACTGTCGCCTTGAAAGCCTGAGCTCATCCCAAAAAATGCAGAAAGCCTGATAATAATTAGCTCCTCGGAGCACCACCTATCGTCATCATCTAACTGGGGTCAGAGGTCAGCAGAGGACATTGTGTTCCTCAGAAGTGTTTGACTTTCAGCCGGAGGTGAGGATGTCAACGTGAGGCCCGACGGGAAGTTTATATTTATGACATCAGAGTCTGACCGGAATCCCTTCCGGCTTCGAGGCTTCGAGGTTTTCTTCCCACAGAAGAAGTGACATGAAGGGTTCTCATGTGAAACTGCAGCTGATGTAACAGGAGACTAGCAGGAAGTGGAAAAGTCAGTTCACCCGAATACAGCCGTCAGATATCAGCAATCAGATACCAACTGTCAGAAATAAACCGACAGATAGCAAACATTAAATTTCAACCATCACAAATCATCCATGAGATATCGACCCTCAGATATCAGTCGTCTGATGTCCAACTGTGGATGTTTTATTAGTTTTATTAGAGTTTTGGTGGTTTAGATTTCTGTCTCTCTCCCAAGACAATAAAACATGGACAGACTTTTGTCTCTGCAGCAGATCGTTTGATAATCATGACGCTACTTTCCATGAACACACCCACAAACCAGTCTTTAATTAATCATCTAAACCATCTGAAGTGTTTTATGTACAGCAGTAAGACCGCATTAAAAGCTATTTTTGGGTTGCCAGGTTCTAAAGAAATCACTTGGCTGGTAAAAAGAACAAAAACATGCAAACAAAAGAAGGAGGTTTCATGCAACATGGCAACCTAAGATTCATGATTTAATGTTTTACAAAGGTGTCTAAAAAAATTAGTAAGCATGAAAACCGTTTCAGGACCTTATTGGACACTAAATCTAAGAAAGCTCTGGATATTTAGTGCATAAATAAGATGTAAGTAGGTGAACAGTTTGTGTTTACACCCCTGGACTGTAGATGCCCTCTGTTATCCTTCAATACGCGTCTCTAAGGAAGTGAAGCAGCTGCAAAAAATTAAAGCTAATTATGTTCAGGGGTAAAACAGCCGCAGGAGCATCTCAGAAAACAAGGAAAAGACAATTACATCTTTGAAGCAGACATGGATGTAGATGTCTGTTGGCAGCGTTAACGTTTAACCAGCCGTAGTTCTGTAGATGTAGACTTCACCCAGCTGATAACTACAACATGCTGATGTCCAGCAGGGATGAAGCTCATCGTCTCAGTTTAATGCGACCGTTCATCAGTTTAACTTCACCTAAAGTGCTGCTGGGGCTGAACTGGCTGTTTGGCCTTGAACTGAAGAACTGGGCAGTGAAAACTTAAGGGAAGAAGGGTCATGAAATGGATCCATCCTGGAGGAACCATGAATGTTTGTTCAGAACTTCAGGCTGATCCATCCAGTAGTTGTCAAGTCGTTTGCTTCTTCTCAGCTTGTAAAATCTGTAGTTGGACGTCAGCCTCAACCTTGTGCTGTCCTGTCCAGTGTCTCTGTTCTGTTGAGGTCGTCCCGTCATCTCGTTTCTTGTGTGACTCCTTGTCGTCCAATGGTTGTGGGTTATTCTCGTGAGGTGGCCCCGCCCACTTCCATTTGAGTTCACTGACCGTTTGTAGAACGTCTCTGGCTTCGGTTTGATCTCAGATCCATTCTGCTGTTTTTCGATCTCGCCATGTGACGTTGAGCGCGATCCTTTCGTGGTCCCTTTGCTTTGTTCCCAGTGTGAGAGTCTGTTTACTAGAACCACGTCGTTATGAACTCCCTGGTGGTGGTCATGGGAAGGTCACTAGAGTCAGTGGGATGCGTCCTCTGGGAGCCATGAATGTCTGGACCAAAGCTGATGTTGGCATATTTATCTGATCTGGAGTGAAAACTTTGAGCTGTTCGTGTTGCAGGAAACATCAGGAATCACAAATGTCTGAGATCAAAGTGCTGCAGAGCTAAATGAAGGTTTAAACCTCAGAGGAGCTGCTCTGTACTGAGAAATAAAAACGACCATGTTCCTGTGTTTTCTGGTGAACTGAGCCTTTAAGGGAGCCATCGGGTCGGACTTGGCTCCGGTGGGAGGATTTGGTCGGAGCCCAGTGGCAGATGGTCCCACGGTTACAGTAAATGTGGATGTAAACATGACGGCTGATATCTTCCCCCTCACATTCCCTGTCATTACAACAACAATGTGCGTGGGAGCCCAGTGTTTTTCTTTCTGCCGGTTCCCTCCAGGGACGGGCCGAGTCGTGCCCAGCTCCAATCACCGCCGCCGGGGCTCGGGTCGGCCTCCCACCCTGATCCTTATCCCGGTGGCTCTTGGCAGACCCAGCCGGCTCTCAGAGGCTCTGCTCTGTTTGCTTTAGGGTAAATCAGAGCCGCTGGGTGACTCAGGGGCGACTGACTCATGAGAAGCTGCTGCCTTCTGTTCAGCGTTTAAGCAGAGAGGAGGCCGACTCCGGCTGCACCCTCCATTTGCTGCCCCCAGACCTCAACTACATAAGTGGCCAATTTAGTTTTCAGTTCTGCTCAAGTCAACAGTGTTTGTTTTAGCTAATTAGAGACCAGTCTTTAGCTCTGCCTTTATACCAGAAACTCTCAGGCTTTATTCAGCCTTTATCAAGCCGCAGAGTTCACCTCTTTTCTCTTATCTGATACTCAGAGAAATAATCAGTTAAGAAAATATGTGAGAAAATGGACACCACTCTCATGTCTGAATGCTAAATATGAAAGAATAGGGAGCTAATGTTAGCATGAAGACCTGAAACTTAGATTAGCATAAAGACTTAAAGACTTGAAGGTTAGCATAAAGACTCTAAACTTAGATTAGCATAAAGACTCTAGGCCTTGATTAGCATAGAGACATGAAACTTAGATTAGCATGAAAACTTAAAGACTTAAAGGTTAGCATAAAAGTTCAAAGCTTAAGCTACAATAAAGACTTGAAGGTTAGGTTAGCATAAAAACTCAAAACATAGTTTAGTCTGATGTCTTGATTGAATTAAGTTAGCTTCAGAGCTTATGTTAGCACTAAAATGTGAAGCTTAGGTTAGCATAAGTAAACAAAAACTACATTACAAGTAAAACTCTAAACTTAGATGAGCAGGAAAGACTTGAATCTTAGGTTAGCATTAAAACTCAAAGTTTGAGTTAGCATAAAAAAATATGAACTCAAGTTAGTATAAAGACTCTTAGGTTTGCATAAAACTTGAAACAGGTTAGCATAAAGACTCAAAATTGAAATTAAATCAATGTGTTAATTAGTGAGTTTTAGATGTGGATTTGTTGTCTTTGGACAGAACCAGGTTAGCTGTTTCCACCAGTTTCCAGTCTTTGCGCTAAACTAAGCTAGCTACTTAGCTTTAGAGCTAGCTTCATATTTAGAAAGTGTTATATCTGATTTATGGCAAGACAGAAAATAAGCACAATTACTTTAATGGACTATCAGGTCATTTTCAGTTAGAACATCTATGCTGGACTGTTTATTTGCTTTTCCAAGTTTAATGGTAAAATCAGATCCAGACACTATTTCTGGAAACCAACCGTCTCCGTCCTCCACAAGTTTCCTCGTTTGTTTTGAGAAAATAACATTTTCAGGCCTTAATTACAGACAAGCCCATAGAATCACATCACTTCTGTTTTCTCACTCACACAATGAGCCTATATATAACTGTATATCTGTAGTCCTGCAGAGCTGCTCATTTTGCCCGACTGGCAGTTTGTGGTGAAGTTTTGCCCGAGCTGGAAGCACAACACAAATCCCAGAGGCAGACAAATGTCCACTTTATGCAGCCGCAGACTGGGTCAGACAGATTTAACACCCAGCGCCTCCAGACTCGTCCAATAACTGGTGGATGAGGAACTCAGCAGCTGGGCCTGTTTATGTGGACCCTATAAATGCCCTCCCACACTTCCTGCTCAGATAATCCTCTTTAAGACAAGAGACGGAACCTGAAACCGCTGAAAATACGACCGGTTATTTTACAGTAGTCCAACAAACGTCCACAGACTCTGAGGGAAGCTGCTGTCAGGGACAGTTAGAGCTGGAGACAGAAGGAAAACAGTCAGAGTTCATGTCTGAGACGTGCTGCTGCTCCTATAAACACGTTCATGGTCTGCGGTGTTGTCAGAGAAGTTCAGACCCGACTAATAAACTGGTTTGTTGCCCTGTTTATTGCCTGGCAGCAGAGCTCAGGCTTTCTATTTGGAGAAGATGCTCTTGGAGATGTGAGCGAGTATTTCTCTGTCATGACCAAGAACCACCTGAAACCTGAATGTGATGAAGTCAGAACATCACTCACCTCCTGGAGCAGCAGCTGGAAGACTTCAGGTCCCAGAGGGGAGTCGCTCCGTCAGCCAGCCCTCAGATTAACTGTTATTATCCTCCAGGCTGTCGGTCCTCATGCTGTCGGCAGCAGACTGGAGAGGATCAGCTCTGACATCCGCTGACTGTCGTCCTCAGTGGGAGGAACCCAGCAGCAGTCGGAGGTTTCCTGAGAGTCCAGCCTCCTCGGTCCTGATGTGCTGCAGGTCTGAGCTGACTGAGGGGATGTTTCTGGCTCTGTGCTGAAGCCTGCAGGGTGGAGCAGGAAATAACTCGGCGGCTGCTTTGGGCACCGAGCCGATGCTGCAGGGGCTCGACGGTTAATTGAGCTCTTTGTGTTTTAATCTGAGGGTTAGAAAAGAGCTGAGCGGTGAGTCTGTAGAGCAGAACAGCAGGTGGGAAGTACCTGAGCACGTCTAAGAAGTCATCCCAGGGACCTTCACCGCCTCTCAAACACACTGATGAACTTTTAAACCAGTTAAAGAACCACCGAGGTCCTCCAGCATCCATCTGCATCCCAAAGCTTCTGCTCTTGAAGAACCGTTTGATTGGTCAGATTAACAGATTAGTTCTATTTATTCCTATAAAACACTGGTTGACTGTTGTGTCTCTGGACAAACTCATCTGTAATCTAATGGACCTGTTCCACCACTTCATTAAAGTCTAATTAGCTGATTTAGATGCATTTAAAGTTTGGCTGAAGACGTTATTTATGATGAGTTGTGTGACATCATAATATTAATTGCTTCAACTTAATATTCTGCCTAATTTCAACTCAAATTTCTGCGTTAGCTTAGCATAAAAACTCAAATCTTAGCATTAAGACTTGAAACTTAGTTCAGCATGAAAACTACAGACAGGAGGAAACAAGTTAATCCTATTTAAGTGTATGAAGCTTAAATGTCGTGCAAACTGTAATAAAACAGTTAATTACCAACAATTTAGTGGCTGAATCGATTTCCTAAAAGCTGCTACATGAACAAAATAAGAAAAAGCCAAAAACTTCTTTATTATTTGTCAAACATCGATGGAACTAAGATGAAGCTCCTCATCTGTTTGAGATGATTATTATCATGTTTCTGCTGGTGTTTATCTGTTGGCAACTTTACGCTAAAAGTTCTGACCAGATTGTGATGAAATGTCCAGGAAAGGTGGATCATGGGACCAGGACCAGAGGATCAGGTCTTGGTTCTGATCCAGATCACCGTCTGGATCCAGGAATGTTCTCCAGGATCCTTCAGCATTGGGAGATAGGGCAGTGTGCACGTATATGTGCATGTAGCTCCACAACAAATGTCCAGGCTGCTTGGTAAAAATCCAGGATCAGTTCCTGCTCATTTCTACAACATGTCAACATTTGATCTGGATCCAGGAAGAAGTCCAGATCCTAGGATCCAGACCAGGAGGACTAGAGGGCCTGTGGAATGGTCATCACTGTAAGGGACCAGATGAAGATCCAGACATGCAGCCAACACCAACATGTAGCTGAGACTCTGCTGGATCAGGAGGATCCGACAGATCTGTTGTAGAATCAACAGCTATGGAGCTGGATCCAGAAGAAACCACCATTACCCAGAAAGAGGTTCTGGTGAAGAACTATTGAACTAATGATGAGATCAATGTGAATCCAGATGCTAAGGGTTTGTTTTCTGGGTCAAGGAGTCTGATAATGGAGATAAAACAATCCTGGGACGATTATTTCTGGGTGTGAATCCAACATGGGGGGAGATGAGCTGCTTGGAGGACGTCTGAGCTCTGAGGACTCTTCTAGTTCTGGACTGATTCATCTCCTGACTGTTTTCTACATTAATGAATTTCTTTAGTTGCTAAAAAATAATAGAAAATAAGGATTAAAGTCAGGACCTCCTAGCAAAGACTGTGGAGGCTTGAGATGTTTCATGGTATTATTGCAGCTGTTTGACCAGTTTAATGTATAAAAGCTGTTTTTTTTAAGATCTTTGCTGCATCTTTTGACATGTTGATCCATAAAGTCTCCAGTGACTCAGACAGTTAAATAAATGAACAATAGAAGAGGAAACAACACTCTGGATGGAGACGGGACTTTTAATTGCTCGGCTTCTGTTTGTTGGTGCTTTTCCTTCGGTGGAGGCTCCAGTTGTTCTTGGTTGGTGTGACTCTGAGGCTCTGTCATGTGCTGCTAAAGAATTGTTTATGCGGTTGTAAAGTGCTATTCTGAGTTCAGTGAGTGTTGATGTGGCGCTGGCTGGTGTTTTAGCCGAGCTGCAGGCCGTCATTATGTGGCTGCTGTCATTCAGAGGCTCTCAGGAGGAAAGCTTGTCCCTGAAAACACAAAGATCCCACATTCCTGCTGGACGTTCCTCCTGGGTCGAGTCCAGCCACAATCTGCTCCAGCTGCCCGTGTTGTGTCAGGCCTGTCCTCTTCCTGACGCTGGAATAACATTCCTCTCTGCAAATTCCTCAAATTCCCAATCGCATTTGTGCATCGTGGAACACTGGGACGGCAGTTTCCAACCCAAACACTGTCTTCCTTTCAGCCGCTGAGCTGGACGTCACCTCCAGGGGCAGCTGATGTTTGTGGAGCAGGAGGCTTGTTTTCCCTCCAGCAGGCTGGCAGGACACTGACTCATGCTTTCCTGGGCAGTTCTTCACTCTGGGCTGCTTTCTCACACAGATGGGCTTCTTGTGGTGTGTTACTCAACAACACACACTCTGACACTGAGGACCACACCCGCTGTCACTGTCAGCTGCCAGACGTTCATTTCATTCCAGTGAAGCAACACAGAGATCATCTTTATTCAGAACCACTGGTTTGGTACCAGCAGAGGGAGATTCTGGTCTCCAGGTACCAGTCAGTAGGATGTAGAGAACCTTTGAAGGCATGAGACAGGACGGCACAAAACCTGGAAATCACAGGAAACATCTGCCATGTTATCATGTGAAAACTGAAATATTCATAAAGTTTGTAGATTCAGAAACATGGAAGAAGCTTAAGGTGAAGAATCAGTCTGAGTCTCCACCGACCTCCTCAGAACCTTTTATCTCCAGTAGCCTTTGGTATATTTCATGAAGCCAAGTTTTACCTGCATACTGTGAGTGTTTCCTTCAAGTCCACAGAGGAGGTCCACATTTATCACTTCCTAGAGGACGTTTCCATCATTAGAGCCTCAGAACTTCATCAGTACTGGACACACATGAAAAGTGTTTTAATGCACAACGAAGCGTGTCTAGAAGATAATCATGATATCAAATGTGTCTAAAATGATCCTTAAATGATCCTTCCATGGTCTCTAACTGTTCTGACCAACCTCCTACCAACATGCTGATAGGAGCCTTACAGTTTACCCAGAATGCACTTGTTAAAGTTTCCTCTGGTGAATGATCAGAAACCAGAAACACATCCAGGAACCACTGATGGTTTCTAGGACTCTATGTCAGACATTAGACTGTTCACACTGTGATACATCCCATAATACTGATGCTACAGCTGGTTATAGAGGAAATGAACAGAAACCAGGTGTAGTCTTCAGACTAAGACACCTAGATAGATGTTAAACTGATCTGGGTTCAGTTTCTACCAGAATGGTAAATGGTGCTTTTCTCTACCTTAGTGGTTCCAAAGATCTTTACAATGTGTTTCTCATTCACACTCCAGTGGTGACAGAGCTTCCATGCAAGGCTCTAATCTACCATTGGGAGCAACTTCAGGTTCAGTGTCTTGCTCAAGGACACTCTGGCATGTGGAGGAGCCGGGGATCGAACCTCCAACCTTGTGATCAGTGGACAACCTGCTCTACCACCTGAACCACAGCCGCCACAGAGCTCCAGTGTGTTTGTCCTCCTAAACATCCTGAGTCTGTCTGCTGGACTGATGAAGCTCTGAAGCTCTAAATGATGGAAACAGTCCATTAAACAGTGATAAATATGGACCCTCCTCTGTGGACTTGAAGGACCTGGAACTCTTGAAATAGTCACAGTATGAAGGTGAAACTCTGATCATTAAATCAAGTTACTGTAGATCAGGGGTGTCCAATCCTGGTCCTCGAGGGCCCCTATCCAGCATGTTCTAGATGTGTCCCTCTTCTAACACCTGATTCAAATGATCTGGATCGTTATCAGGCTTCTGCAGAGCTTCAGGATGAACTGATCATTGAATCAGGTGTGTTAGAAGAGGGAAACATCTAGAACATGCTGGATATGAGCCCTCTAGGACCAAGATTGGACACCCCTGCTGTAGATGAAGGATCAGCTGATTGTGAGGAGGTCAGATGGAGGACTGGTTGATTTGTGATTCACTGACTTCATGTAAAATGAAGGAACATTTCAGATTCTCCCATCAAATCTAAGCACATCATCCACCTTGTTTGTTCTTTGTACAAAAGCTCATGTTTCCTGGAGTCTGATTCTTCCACTGAAGCGTCGCTCAGGTGGATTTAATCGACTCATCGGAGGTTTGTTTGACTAAATCAACCTGCAGCTGTTGTTCACCTGATAGAAACATGACCGTCTCCAGTTCCCAGCTAAACTGTTCACCAGGTTTGTACTGTGATAGCAGGAAACACCGTGGCATCAAAGTGTTCTACTGTTGTTCTGTTCTCAGCATCACATCGTGGTCAGAATGAAGGTTTCTAAGAGGTCGGTGATGCAGGAGGCCTTCATTCCTCATTCTTCATTCCTCATTCTTCATTCCTCATTCTTCATTCCTCATTCTTCATTCTTCATTCTTCATTCTTCACTCTGGTTTGTGTTTTGTGGAGAAGATTCATCCTGCGGCAGGATAATGAGCCTCACAGCTCTGATTTGAAGACAAAGGAGGGCTGAATGTCCTCCACAGTCTCCTGACCTCCAACCCACTCACCGTTTATGGGAAGGCTGAGGAGGCCGAACTCTCCTGATATCACCAGAAGCTCTCTGGAGCTGAAGACGGAGTTACTGAGTTACTGAGTTACTCACTTCCTCACCGCAGAGAAAACAAACCACTGACGCCGCCAAAAGGCAGGAAGTGTCACATTTTTGTCTCTTACACTTGTCATCATCGAGCCGTAGAGTTTTAAAGAAGCAGACTGAACACAGAACAAACAGGACAAGATGTCTTTTTACTGTTTCAGTCTTTTTATGATCTCCAGAATGAAGGCGTCCATGTCTGAGTGTCATCAACAGGAGCAGGGATGGAGACGCTGTTTAGTACAGAAGCATCTATTAGCAGGTCTGATGCTGCCTTGAATGAATCTGCTCGGTTCATCCTCACACCTACTTCATTTTACCGCTGACATGTTCACATATGATTATTTCAAATGACTCCAGTGTTACAGTTCAGTTGCTGCGTTCCACTCTAGTAGGATCTATTCATGTGTTCTGAGTCATGTCTGCAGCAGGCCGGTCGCCCTACAGTCTGTTCTCTGGAACATTTAACCAACATGTTTGCATTTGGACTTGAGAAATGCCAGTTAGGACCGTCGTAAAACAGTTAAATATTTCATTTAAACACAGTTGCAAGTAGACCAACCTGTTGTTTTCTCCACAGTGCCGTTGTTTCTCAGACTCCTTATTATCCTTGTAGTTTCAATCAATGAGAAACTCCAGCAAGGCCAGATAATACAATTGAAATTAGGAGGATAACCATGACCTAGATGACTGAGAATCTTCACAGACACAACCTCCATATTGTCAGATCACACTGGAAAATATAAGTCCTTATGTTTTGGGGAATCATTGCAGGTCTAAGACGCCTCCCTGTCAGTCGTGGAGTTTTATTATGGTGTCAGACTGAAGGTTAAATTGAAGCTAGATGTGTCCAAGTCTGTAAGTCGGCAGGTTAAAAGAAACGTCAGCATACGAATGAAAAAAGACACGTTTCAGTTCATCCAACAGAAACACTGATACGTTTATTTCTCCACTGTCAGTCGTCGTCCTCCGTAAATATCTCAGTCACAGCTTGTGTCTGTTGAAGGCAACAATTAAGCAGCTAATGAATTAACATGAATGAATGTGGAAGTATGTGGATGATCTAGCAATGACATCAGTCATGTTTCCAATATAAAAGACCAAACACACTCTTGTTCCAGCTTTTAAATGGAAGTGTTTCCTTCTTTTCTCTGTTCTTCTTCACTGGAGATTCAGTACGTTTAGATTAAACAGAACCAACATATAGGTTTGGTTTGGTTCTGTGACGTTATGATGGACATGTTTCACAAGTTCATGGCAAAAGATTTATCAGGAAAACAACCTACAGATGAATTAAGAATGAAGAATCAGCTGCAGCCACAGTAAAAGTGTTCATGTAAAAAAAAAATCAGAACATTAATTTGTAAACTCAAATATCTTTACTGCCATCGGCTTCAACTTATAGAATCATTTAGGCTCATGTGTCCAACTTTTTCAGTTTTAAATAAATCCGTGCCACCGTTTGTTTCCTCTTCACAGGTTGTGAACAGTTCAAACTAAAACTCATATTGTTCCTTCTCAGTTTGTTTCATTTGAAGGACTTTCAGAGCCCTGAATAGTTCGACATGTTTTACAACAAAAATGACTTGTTGTCTTCAAGTTCTCCTTGTCTTGTTTGAATCCTATGCAGCAGCATCCAGCTGAGTTTCTGTCCTTTTATTAAACCAAAGTCGTTATTTAGTTTTCTTGGCGTACTCTTTCCTGCCTCCACCTTCACTGGCGAAGTTGCGGACTCTGTGGATCTTAGCGAGCTGGTTCTGGATGGTCTTCATGATGTCCACGTGGTCGGGGATGTGGACGTAGCGGACGTTCCTGCCGGTGATGAACAGGTCCTCCAGCCGGGTCAGCTGACCCCGCCGGTCCCGGTACAGAACGTCCGCCAGACGTACGTTCATGAAGGCGTCCACGCTGACCACGCGTCCCCGAGCCGTGCTCTCGTTCCTCAGGTCCACGGTGGTCACCTCCCCCTGCAGGCCCTGCAGCAGGACCACCATGCTGTTCTCTGCGATCGTCCGCTCACGGATCGAGCTGAACACTTCGACCGGCGCCGGGCCAGACGCCAAAGACTCCGCCCCCTCAGACTCCATGATGTCAGGAGGTCACCTGCAGGTAGGCAGAACATGATCACTATTATTTAATGTGTGTTACGTAGCCGAGGTGTCTGTTAGTCTCTAGAACAGAATGGTCCGACTACCAGCTTCTAACATCAGTAGAATTTGATGAAAGTGGCAAGACGAGGTTTAGTCTGTCTGACAACATATGAAACTCAAAATTCAGCAAAAATATTTCACAGAATTTTATTTTGGGTCCCAAAATCTAAACAGCAGAGGAAACATTTTAAATCAGTGGCCCTTGAAAGCAACTCAAAGCAAAAGCAAAGCAAAACACTCTGATGTAAATTATTATTATTGGCTTTAGAAAACAGTTACTGAGCTCCTTTAGAGTTCATGTGTGGGTGACTGTAGATCTGACATATTAAAAGTAGCTGTCAAATTAGACACAGTTTGAAAACATTACATCCAAACACACTAGATATTAGTACGGGAATATTACAGAGAATATAGCTAATTCAATTTATGCATCTTCAGTAACTATGAGACACAAAACTCCACCTTCCCAGCTCCGATTCTTCCTTTGTTTGCTAACTCTGAACTAGCTAGTTAGCTTTAGCAGCGGCTAAACTGAGAGCGACACCGCGTATAAAAAGCTCAAACTACTCAGTAGCTCCTAAATGCTGTCTGTAACTTTTACCTGAATCAGTTTAAATCTTATTACATGTCAGAATCTCACAGAGAACCTCAGCAGGAGGAGAAGAGCCGCTCAGAGACGTCAACAAGTTGGTTTTCCCGCATCAAGACGACGCATGCGCAGCAGCGTGATGACGTTCAACTCAGGGGCCTGTTACGTCAACGGTGGACGTTTTTTTCACAGCTTTATTTAAACACAGTTACAATAGATAGATAGATAGAACTTTATTGATCCTTTCAGGCAGTGCCCTCCAGGAAATTTAGAATTTAACAGAAAATGATGAAAAACTGAAAATACATCCGTCATGGAAATATAATTAGAAATACAAAATGACATAAACACACATTAATCTTAATATTTATGTTTTTATTTCAGATATATTTGTATTTTATAGGATTTTATAGGGTTTTAACTGTAATATCTAAATTACTGCCTTAAATGTTCTGTATAAATAACAGTGACATTAAATATAAAAGAAAACAATACAACTACTTTTAAGGAAATTAAGAAATACAGAAAATAATGATTGAGAGATTACTGTACATTTTTGCTTTTAAATGTTTTTGCAATATGACAGGATATGATCATTTGCTTGCCTTGTTTATTTTATTTTGAAGTAACAAAGTAAGTATTAAACCTATTAAATTTGGTCCTGTGTGTATGAAAGGTGGTCAAAATAATAATTAGTAATATTGTAGTGCTTTAACTCATTTAAATAGCAGGCATGACAGCACATGTTGAAAGAGAAGAACATAAAAGCAGTAATATCCGACTTAAATGAGTTTACATGAACGTATATTTAAAACAGTGTCACTGTTAAACCTCTGTAGATAAAGTTTAGTTGGATAACATGAGGCTTTTTTAAAGTTAGGGTTTTTGCTCAGGTTATTCCAACGTAACTTATAAATCTGGGGCAGAATCCTTTTGAAATAATGTGCAGGTGTTTTATTTATTCAGTCATTTGAATCTGTTTGTGGTTGTCTGGCAGTAAGAATGTGGTCAGAGGCAGCAGCTGGATCAAGGAAACCAACCTCAGTGGTTCATTCTCCCAGAACACCAAGGCCACAGCGCCATCTGCAGGCTGCAGCAGAAAACACATTTCTCTACAGATTATGAGCAGGATTTTCCTAAAACATCCCTGTTTCTAAAATCCCTGGATGTTATAGAGGCCATGTATGAAACCCTCCAGATGTGAACTTTTGTTATAATCTGAGCATCAGAACCAGGAAAGTATCTCAAACATGTTAAAAATCTCTGGTACAGCAGCGTCTCAGTGAAAACAGCGACCGAACACAGAGCACAGCGGTGGCAAAATACAGAACTCAGACTTCAAATCAATTTAAAGAAATATACACAAGAGATTAAAAAACATCTGGATGAAAAAACAGCAACGAATCAACTCAGAACATTAAGATTCTTTAATGCAAACAAGAGATAAATAAAATATTCATCATACATCATAGGAGCGATATAAAACTTTATCTTTATAGCACCATTCATACAAGAAGTGCAGCTCATTTAGTGCAAACATGTTTTCCATTAGGAGTGTGTTTCAATAGAAGAAAGAATGGGTTTATTTGGTTCCTTCAAGTATTTAATCTGTTTTAAACAAAGATTAACTTTCCTCCAAATACTCTAATGTATAAAACTGAATAACAGAACAACTAGTTTCCCTGCATCCTGCTGAGATTTATCACTGATTTAATATTGCAGCATTTAAAAACACAAACAAGCGACAACATAAAAATATGAATTACAGCTTCTCTGGATAGAACTCAGTAGAAATAGAAATCACTCTGTCAGACACTCAGCTTCAATCTGAGGCTCATTCAGGTGCTTTTCCAAGGACAGGTAAACATAGAGAACTAGCTTACATGTGTTTGTATATTTATTTATGTATTTATTGCTCTATTTGACTTAAGATAGGATCAAGTAAACGTTGAAAACTGCATATTTGATTGAACAGAAGTTCACAGAGAGAGATGATGTGTTGATGTTAACACTTTACCCGACGTCCAACCTTCAGGCCATGAAATTAAAACGGTACATCTCATTGAACCAGTCAGAGGTCGTCCAGTAATCACAGAGTTCAGTGACTGAATAAATCAGTAGGAATCACCAGTCAGAGGTCGTCCATCATGGCCAGCAGGTCGTCTCCTTTGCTGCTGTGATTTTCAGGTTTCTCCTCTTCTTCTGCAAACTGTCCAGCGATTCGAGCCAGTTCTGTAGCTGCCTGTTGGTCCTACAACGAGCCCAGACACGGCTTAGTAATGCATATCAATTAAAGGTTTAAACACTGGTGGGATATTCCAGGAACAATTAATCAGCTCCTCCCTCCTGCTTTTTTCAACTACAGTAACTTTAGTATATTTAATGAAGCCATGTGAAGTTTACCTTCATGCTATGAATATTTCCCTTCAAGTCCACAGAGGAGGGTCCACATTTATCACTGTTTAAAGGACTGTTTCCATCATTTAGAGCCTCAGAGCTTCATCAGTCCAGCAGACAGACACATGGAAATCTTTAGAGTGAATCCTGTCTATTAGATGATCCTGGTATCTTCTGTAGTAAATGATTCTTCCATTGTCTCTAACTGTTCTGACCAACCTCCTACCAACATGCTGATAGGAGCCTTACAGTTTACCCAGAATGCACTTGTTAAAGTTTCCTCTGGTGGATGATCAGAAACCAGAAACACATCCAGGAACCACTGATGGTTTCTAGGACTCTATGTCAGACATTAGACTGTTCACACTAGGAGACATCCCATAATACTGATGCTACAGCTGGTTCTAGAGGAAATGAACTGGACCAGGTGTAGTGATCAGACTGAGACACCTGGATTGATATAAAACTGATCTGATTTCAGTTTTTAACAGAACTCAAATGTGTTTTTTGACTCAAATTGTTCAAAATCTGTCCAGAATGTCTTGAAAATTGTCCAAAATTACAGAAAATGTGTCAAAAATGGCAAAAAACTGTCCATAATTCCTCAAACTCTGTCCTGAACAACCCCAGACTTGTCCAAAAACTCTTAGAACTCGTCCCAAATGACTCCAGATTTGTCCAAAACGATTTAAACAGGTCAAAATATCTTGAAACTTCTCTGCAGTAAATCATAACTTGGCCTGGAAACTTGCCCAAAATGACTTGAAACCAAGGAAAATGAATCGCGGCTAGAAGATGAGCCTCTTATAGAAATGCAGGGAAGAGACCTTTCATTTGCTGTAACTTGTTTTGACCAGCTGATCTGGTTTCCATCCTAAAGTGTCTATAATGAGTCCGTCTGCTGGACTGATGAAGTTCTGAGGCTCAGAAATGATGGAAAAGGTCCATTAAAAGGGGATAAAAATGGACCCACCTCTAAGGACTTCAAGGACCTGGAACTCTGGACATAATCACAGGATGAAGGTTCATTAAATAAAGTTACTGCAGATGAAGAACCAGATGTCAGGTGGAGTTTCATTCAGGTTTGTTTGGTTTACTATGGGATGTTTCTGGTGAACAGGACACATTAGAACAGACCGACTCTACCTGCATTGCTTGAATGTTTATGACCCCAAATAAAGGCTCCTCAGCTTCTCCTGCTGCTCCTCTGTTGAACAAGAGAGAAGAAATGTTTGGGGAATCACTTCAAACCAAACTGCAGAGAACGAGGAAAGAACAGACTCACGCCTCCTCCTCCTCCTGGTCGGTGTTGAACAGGTTGATCCTGAACCCGGCTTCAGCTTCAGCCGTGGTCTCGGCCTTCATGCTTCCCATCAGACGAGCCAACAGGTTCAGCTCCTCCTTGGCCAGAGGGTTCGGAGAGTCGTCCACCGGCTGCAGGGTGGAGGTCAGGAGGTCATACAGGAGGTCATACAGGAGGTCATACAGGAGGTCATACAGGAGGTCATACAGGAGGTCATACAGGAGGTCATACAGGAGGGTAAAGAAGGCTGAGAAGTGTCAGTGTAGTGGATATGATGCTAAACCAGACCCAATAATCCATTAAAGTTTTTCTAAACAGGCACCAAAACTGCAAATATAAATGAAATGAATGAAACATTGATCTAATACATAGACAGTATGTCATAGAGAGATGAGATAGATCTTGAATAGAGCTTTATTAATCCCAGGGGAAACTCTTAACTGATGTACACTAATCATACATGTTCAAGTAAAAGAGTTGGAAACTGTCATGTTAATAATATGGAGTCTGATATAACCATAAAGTAGCCCTGATCATTGGTTTACAGCCTCCAATACAACCAGAAACCATATTATGTTGTCTGAAGAAAGATACCACCACATCTCCTGACTGTTAATGGATACCAGTGATGTTTGTTAAGATGTCACCTGTAGATAATCAGATGTTTACCTTGACAGAGGAAGCTCTGGATGTGTGTGTCCCCACTGGATGGTCCACGGTGTACCTTCAATGAATAAAACACAGCAACACAAGCCAGAGGTTGATGTTTAGTTCGTAGTTAGATGTTTAGACTAAATGCTGATGTGGACTCATTGGTAGAAAACAGAACCTGGTGTCCATAGGGGTCTAGATGTTGGTGTTCATAGGGTCTAGATGTTGGTGTTCATAGGGTCTAGATGTTGGTGTTCATAGGGTCTAGATGTTGGTGTCCATAGGGTCTAGATGTTGGTGTTCATACGGGTCTAGATGTTGGTGTCCATAGGGTCTAGATGTTGGTGTTCATACGGGTCTAGATGTTGGTGTTCATAGGGGTCTAGATGTTGGTGTTCATAGGGGTCTAGATGTTGGTGTTCATAGGGGTCTAGATGTTGGTGTTCATAGGGTCTAGATGTTGGTGTTCATAGGGTCTAGATGTTGGTGATCATAGGGGTCCAGATGTTGGTGTTCATATGGTCTAGATGTTGGTGTTCATAGGGGTCTAGATGTTGGTGTTCATAGGGGTCTAGATGTTGGTGTTCATAGTGGTCTAGATGTTGGTGTTCATAGTGGTCTAGATGTTGGTGTTCATAGGGGTCTAGATGTTGGTGTTCATAGGGGTCTAGATGTTGGTGTTCATAGAGGTTTAGATGTTGGTGTTCATAGGGGTCTAGATGTTGGTGTTCATAGGGGTCTAGATGTTGGTGTTCATAGGGTCTAGATGTTGGTGTTCATAGGGGTCTAGATGTTGGTGTTCATAGGGTCTAGATGTTGGTGTTCATAGGGTCTAGATGTTGGTGTTCATAGGGTCCAGATGTTGGTGTTCATAGGGTCTAGATGTTGGTGTTCATAGGGTCTAGATGTTGGTGTTCATAGGGTCTAGATGTTGGTGTTCATAGGGGTCTAGATGTTGGTGTTCATAGGGTCTAGATGTTGGTGTTCGTAGGGCCTAGATGTTGGTGTTCATAGGGGTCTAGATGTTGGTGTTCATAGGGTCTAGATGTTGGTGTTCATAGGGGTCTAGATGTTGGTGTTCATAGGGGCCTAGATGTTGGTGTCCATAGGGTCTAGATGTTGGTGTTCATAGGGTCTAGATGTTGGTGTTCATAGGGGTCTAGATGTTGGTGTTCATAGGGGTCTAGATGTTGGTGTTCATAGGGGTCTAGATGTTGGTGTTCATAGGGGTCTAGATGTTGGTGTTCATAGGGGTCTAGATGCTGGTGTTCATAGGGGTCTAGATGTTGGTGTTCATAGGGTCTAGATGTTGGTGTTCATAGGGGTCTAGATGTTGGTGTTCATAGGGGTCTAGATGTTGGTGTTCATAGGGTCTAGATGTTGGTGTCCATAGGGTCTAGATGTTGGTGTTGTATGTGCAGAGTTACCAGCTGCTTCATGTGGAAGTTTAACAACATGTGAGAATGATTCTGCCTCAATGAATGTTTCCATACAGATACTGGAAATGAACAATAAAACTGATAACACATACATACATGCATATATTGTACATACATGTTCATGCCCAGCCTGATGACTCTGTTTCCATACAGTTCAAATGATCCTTCTCTGATCGGGCTGCTGTAACTTCCTCCAGTAGGAAACTCTGTCCGTCTCAGTTCTCTGCCTTTACTGTCCAGAATCCTGAACAGAAAGCTGCTGGTGAAAATCTGGAAGGCTGAGATATTCCTGATCCACAGTCAGAGGAGACACACTCCTCTTAAATATAAGAACACGTCAGCGTCTGTGGAACATTTACAATGATAGCAGAACTTTCCAGACACCTTTTGCTTTTTTGTTTTTAGGTTTTTTGTTATAATCAACATGTAAACTGATGCTCGTTTTCTGTCATTTTACTGGTTATTGTTGTTGTAATTTAACATTACAGGGAAAATCTGTAAAATAATAGTTTGGATTCATCATTTTTCAATCCTAATATACAAAATTTGATTAAGAAATATTGGAACATCTGTAAAATAACAATTTATTTTACTAATTTAAACACAGTAAAAAAAACATTGTAATTTTATAGTTGATTTTTTTTTGCCATTTTTACACATATTAATGTCATGTAAATAACATATATGAATGTTTTTCAACTTCTGAGGTGCAG
Source organism: Dascyllus trimaculatus (assembly GCA_024666655.1). NCBI lineage: Eukaryota > Metazoa > Chordata > Actinopteri > Pomacentridae > Dascyllus > Dascyllus trimaculatus. The sequence continues at coordinate 2,327,530 of CM045461.1, forward strand.
GACTTCATATTATAGTGAGGAACATTGTGAAAGCTGCTTGGAGTTTAGCAGTATTGATCCCATGTTGCTGCCTCTTACCTAATCAGTCCGGGAACATCCGTCCCATGAGGCACTGGGCCTGAAGGCGCCATCGCAAAACGTCCGTTGGGATTCTGGATTTGGTTTTTCAGGAAGAGGGACACCTGCAGCGACGGAGAGATAACAGTCATCACAAATTCAAACTTTATGTTTTCGTGTATTTTAGTTTGAAGGGATGATTGAAGAGCAGCGACTCACTCGAACGTGCATGTCCTGAAAAAATATGAGCAGCGTTTGTCTGAGGAGCTGGAATTCACCGGCCGATACAGACGAGTAAACCTGCATGAAGACAGGAAACTGGTTTCACAGGTGAAGCAAACTGACAGCTGGACTCCAGATGGTTTGAGCAACAGACTGAACACACTGATCAGATCACAGCTCAGCAGCTCAGCGACTGAAGACGGCGTTTAGAGAAGACATATTTATTAATACGTTATCTGAGCAACACCTCGATGATTTTCCTGTGTGTCTCGTCCACTTGGTTCAGGACCACCGGAGTGTCTCTGACGAACTCCCGGATGGTGTCGATGTGGTTGTAGGAGATGAGCAGCAGATCTTTAGGTCGAGGGCAGGTGAACACTTGGTATTTGAAGGCCATGACCATCAGCTCATAAAGCTGACAGAGGGAAAAGAAAAACCACATCAGAGCATTTTTTCACAGGTAAAATCTGTTAAGTCCTGGAAACTAAAAGGACTAGACGGTGACATGGAGGTGTTTCTGTTAAACACAAGGCCACACACTTGAAATACTGACATACTACATTCCCTACAGGGTCATTATACACTCAACACAAATCTAAAGGCCCCATGTGACATATTGATGCCTCATGAAGTGCACCACCCAAAGTGAGCGTATACTGTCTGGTACTTGTACTAAATGGATGTTTCTCTTGATTAATGTCCCAAATCTGAGTCCACCACTGCCTCAGTGATGCATTAATTCCATTCAGTCCATGGGTGTGGCATATCCAGACGCTGCTCCAACACAATGAGCAGTACTCAGACACTCCTTATACTGGGGACAATAAAAGGCCACCCCAACATGTCACATGTTGACCAAAGCAGCAACGCCTCAGATGACTCCGGTCATGAGGGAACGTGTCATTTAGTACCAGTACTCACTCTGGGTGGTGCACTTCATGAGGCATCAATATTTCACATGGGATGTTTATATTTTTGTTCACTGTATATAAAATTAACCAAATCTGAAAAAAGGTTCCCACCTAACCCCCTCAGAATCAGCTGGTGTTTATTTACAGTAACTTTAGTATATTTAATAAGGCAATGCAAAGTTTTATCTTCATACAAAGAATATTTTCTGAGATCAGGCAGCAATGATTGAAGTTTCTTCTAATTACCATATTGACTAATTATTGAGCTGCATGTCACGTCTGAACACCTGCTACAGACATTTAGCTTGTTTTGAAGTTTATCTTAAGTCTTCATCAGTCTGTCAGAAGTGTTCCTGTTTGTAGCATGTAGCATGTAGCATGTAGCACGTACCCTGTCCATGCTGGCCGGGTTCAGCCTCATGATGGAGGCGTGCGCTAACCGAGTTAGCACCGTTTTCATTGTCCTGTGAGAGTACAGCTGCTGAGGTTTGAGAAGTTCATCCATGAAGGCTTTACTGAACATGGTCCCAACGATGTCATTCATGACTGTGGACCAGGAAGGGACGAAAACAGAAGGGTGGTTAAATTAGTCCAAAGCTTGTTTCTATAGAAGGTTCTGCCTTATTTGACTAAATAAAGACAGAAACTAGTGAATACAGAGGAAAAGAAAAAGAAGAAACCCTAAATTGGTTGATTATGAACCATAAGATTCTAAAAATGTTGATATTCTGGACAGACGTCAAGGAAAAACATAGTTAAACTGTAGTATAATTGGTATATTTTGGCTTTTTTTTGACAAGAATTTGTGGGAACATAAGACTCTTTCATGTCAAAGTGAAAAAAGATTTCTACAAAGTATGAGGCATGTACACTGTACATCATCACACACACACCATCCCCACCATGAAGCACGGTGGTGGCAGCATCATGACGTGAAGCACGGTGGTGGCAGCATCATGATGTGAAGCACGGTGGTGGCAGCATCATGCTTAACATCATGATGCTGCCACTGCCACTCAGGATCAATGGAACTGCAGCTAAAGGTGCATCCACTAAATACTGACTTTAAAGGAGATACTTGCAAAATCATTTATTTTACATTTTAGATTTTTTGAAATTTAATTTTTAATTGGTTGACATGACTTGTCTGTTTTCAAGAATCTGTTTTGTAAATTCTTGTAAAAACCCTGATCTTCACTCTGATTCAACGTTTAACACTTTACTGTTCATATTTACATTGTTTTTTCTTATTTCTATTTTATTCTATTTTATTTGTATATACTATTTTTATACTTGTTGCTGGTTATCTGAGTGGACAGCAAAGTAAGAATTTCATTGTGCAGGGAAACGTGTTTCTTACTGTGCACTTGACAATAAAACTTTGAATCTTTGAATCTCTTTGAATCTTAAAAGCAATAAGAGGAGACAACCTCCTCCAGAGGACGACTGTTTAGACTGTTTATAGGGCCCCATATGGACTTTTACTTAAGAGGCATTTTTAATGCAGGACTTTTACTTGAAATTCAGTATTTTTACATTTGCTGTATTGGTACTTTTACTTCAGTATGTGAGTACTTCTTCAGGTGTACGTTAACTACAATATATGAATGAAACACCTCAGTAGTTTCTCCAGTAGTGTCTAGGATTGACATTAACAGTGTAATTAAACCAGACAACAAACCAACTTTGAATGCAGTGTTTTGTAAAAGTATGTTAAAGCACTAAGAATCAAAGGCTACAGTTCCTGCTCGACTGGTTGTGGTCAGGAAGAGTTTTGCTTCATGTTAGCTTTGTTTATGTGTTTATGTGGCCTCGGTTGTTCATGTGTAATTAAAGATTTTATGGTTCAGTGCTGCAGCGACACAGTAACTTAAAGCAAGTCTTAGCTTTAGTTAGTTGACAGGCCAGCTGTCGGCCTGTGTGCTCATTTTTACAAACTTTTTTTAAAGAAAATTCAACATTTTTGGCGTCACATTCTTGTCAGAAAGTTAGATTTCTGTCTACTTTTGACCACATATGTAGTTAAACTGTGGAAACCGCTTCAGTCGTCCACATTAGTTGACAGTAGTTCCAGCTAACAGCACTACAGGGGCAGGAGGAGCTAAAATCAGACACAGGTACCTCGTTTTCTGTCATTCTCTGACCACACGCCTGCAGCCAAGTCGGGAAAGAAGAGAAAGAAAACAGAGCTGTCATTGGGGGAAATATGAGAAGCACATTCCTTCCTCCTAAAGCTGACATCTGACAGCTACAGCTCCTCACAGGGACGTCTACCAGGCCTGTCCACCACCTCTACCTTTCTCTGAATTATCCTCAGATGTGTTGTGAGCTCGCAGCCGCTGGTCCAGTATGTAAAGCATCTCTCCACCCAGATTAATGAAGACCAGGGGCAGAGTTCTCACAGACATCTTGCAGAGACAAAGACGGATTAGCTGCGAGGTAAAGCTGGTGCAGAAGCAGGCGTTAGAAGCAGAGGACGCCTCGCAGGTCAGCAGCACGCCGTCATTGGGAGGACATTATCTGATTGTTCCTGTTGAGAAATGCATCTGGTGGCTGAATCGTCCATGTCTTATCTGGTGGGGCTTTCAGATAATGTTCCTCACTAAGATGCAACAGGTGGCAGGAAGAGGATCAGCAGCAAACAGACTCCAGCTTATTGGCCAGGATAAGGATGATGTGACAGCACAGAGCAGCCAACCACAGAGGGACTGATACTCCATGTGCCCCAGCTAATAGGGAATGTTCCCTAAAGGCTCCAGCTAACTGTAACCTTCAGGGAACCATCAGAGAACCTTTAGGGAACGTTTCTTAACATGTCAGACAGTGTCAGTGCTAAGAAGACCTGCTCAGGGTGGCCGGTCCAAAAGTCCAAAAGCACCAGAGCATGAGGAGACCTGAAGAAGACATTTATTACTAGGATGGTTTCATCACTGAGCCCTGCTGCTTCCTCGACAAAGGAGCCACCAGATTTTTGAACCTGGCTGCAGGGATTTGTTCTCTCCTGGCCCAAGAGCATTAGTGAGGTTGGCTGCTGATGCTCACAGATAAGGAATCTCTCTTCATCCCGAAGGTGGTGAGGTCAGACCTCATGTCTTTACTGCACTGAACTGCTGCACAACGTTGGACCAGAACCATTTTCTAAAACATCGTCTTCTCAGAGGATAAATGTAGTACTAGAAAGTAAATGTAGTATTAGAAAGTAAATGTAGTACTAGAAAGTAAATGTAGTATTAGAAGGTAAATATAGTACTAGAGGGTAAATGTAGTACTAGAGGGTAAATGTAGTACTAGAGGGTAAATGTAGTACTAGAGGGTAAATGTAGTATTAGAGGGTAAATGTAGTATTAGAGGGTAAATGTAGTACTAGAGGGTAGAATGTAGTACTAGAGGGTAAATGTAGTATTAGAGGGTAAATGTAGTATTAGAGGGTAAATGTAGTATTAGAGGGTAAATGTAGTATTAGAGGGTAAATGTAGTACTAGAGGGTAAATGTAGTACTAGAGGGTAAATGTAGTACTAGAGGATAAATGTAGTACTAGAGGGTAAATGTAGTACTAGAGGGTAGAATGTAGTACTAGAGGGTAAATGTAGTACTAGAGGGTAGAATGTAGTACTAGAGGGTAAATGTAGTATTAGAGGGTAAATGTAGTACTAGAGGGTAAATGTAGTACTAGAGGGTAAATGTAGTACTAGAGGGTAAATGTAGTACTAGAGGGTAAATGTAGTACTAGAGGGTAAATGTAGTACTAGAGGGTAAATGTAGTGTTAGAGGGTAAATGTAGTACTAGAGGGTAAATGTAGTACTAGAGGGTAAATGTAGTACTAGAAAGTAAATGTAGTACTAGAGGGTAGAATGTAGTACTAGAGGGTAAATGTAGTATTAGAGGGTAAATGTAGTATTAGAGGGTAAATGTAGTATTAGAGGGTAAATGTAGTACTAGAGGGTAAATGTAGTACTAGAGGGTAAATGTAGTACTAGAGGATAAATGTAGTATTAGAGGGTAAATGTAGTATTAGAGGGTAAATGTAGTATTAGAGGGTAAATGTAGTACTAGAGGGTAAATGTAGTACTAGAGGGTAAATGTAGTACTAGAGGGTAAATGTAGTACTAGAGGGTAAATGTAGTACTGGAGGGTAGATGTAGTACTAGAGGGTAAATGTAGTACTAGAGGGTAAATGTAGTATTAGAGGGTAAATGTAGTACTAGAGGGTAAATGTAGTACTAGAGGGTAAATGTAGTATTAGAGGGTAAATGTAGTATTAGAAGGTAAATGTAGTACTAGAAAGTAAATGTAGTATTGGAAGGTAAATGTAGTATTAGAGGGTAAATGTAGTATTAGAAAGTAAATGTAGTATTAGAAGGTAAATGTAGTATTAGAGGGTAAATGTAGTATTAGAGGGTAAATGTAGTACTAGAGGGTAAATGTAGTACTAGAGGGTAAATGTAGTACTAGAGGGTAAATGTAGTACTAGAGGGTAAATGTAGTACTAGAGGGTAAATGTAGTACTAGAGGGTAAATGTAGTATTAGAAGGTAAATGTAGTATTAGAGGGTAAATGTAGTATTAGAGGGTAAATGTAGTACTAGAGGGTAAATGTAGTACTAGAGGGTAAATGTAGTATTAGAGGGTAAATGTAGTACTAGAGGGTAAATGTAGTACTAGAGGGTAAATGTAGTATTAGAGGGTAAATGTAGTACTAGAGGGTAAATGTAGTACTAGAGGGTAAATGTAGTATTAGAGGGTGTAAATGTAGTACTAGAGTGGTAAATGTAGTACTAGAGGGTAAATGTAGTACTAGAGGGTAAATGTAGTACTAGAGGTAAAATGTGTATTAGAGGGTAAATGTAGCAATTAGAGGGTAAATGTAGTATTAGAGGGTAAATGTAGTACTGGAGGGTAAATGTAGTACTAGAGGGTAAATGTAGTATTAGAAGGTAAATGTAGTACTAGAGGGTTAATGTAGTGTTAGAGGGTAAATGTAGTATTAGAAGGTAAATGTAGTACTAGAGGGTTAATGTAGTACTAGAGGGTAAATGTAGTACTAGAGGGTAAATGTAGTACTAGAGGGTAAATGTAGTTTTAGAGGGTAAATGTAGTACTAGAGGGTAAATGTAGTACTAGAAAGTAAATGTAGTACTAGAGGGTAAATGTAGTATTAGAGGGTAAATGTAGTATTAGAGGGTAAATGTAGTATTAGAGGGTAAATGTAGTATTAGAGGGTAAATGTAGTACTAGAGGGTAAATGTGGTACTAGAGGGTAAATGTAGTATTAGAGGGTAAATGTAGTATTAGAAAGTAAATGTAGTATTAGAAGGTAAATGTAGTATTAGAGGGTAAATGTAGTATTAGAGGGTAAATGTAGTACTAGAGGGTAAATGTAGTACTAGAGGGTAAATGTAGTACTAGAGAGTAAATGTAGTACTAGAGAGTAAATATAGTACTAGAAAGTAAATGTAGTACTAGAGGGTAAATGTAGTACTAGAGAGTAAATGTAGTACTAGAGAGTAAATATAGTACTAGAAAGTAAATGTAGTACTAGAAAGTAAATGTAGTACTAGAAAGTAAATGTAGTACTAGAGGGTAGAATGTAGTACTAGAAAGTAAATATAGTACTAGAAAGTAAATGTAGTACTAGAGGGTAAATGTAGTACTAGAAAGTAAATGTAGTACTAGAGAGTAAATGTAGTACTAGAGGGTAAATGTAGTACTAGAGGGTAAATGTAGTACTAGAGGGTAAATGTAGTACTAGAGGGTAAATGTAGTATTAGAGGGTAAATGTAGTATTAGAGGGTAAATGTAGTACTAGAGGGTAAATGTAGTACTAGAGGGTAAATGTAGTATTAGAGGGTAAATGTAGTACTAGAGGGTAAATGTAGTACTAGAGGGCAAATGCAGTATTAGAGGGTAAATGTAGTACTAGAGGGTAAATGTAGTATTAGAGGGTAAATGTAGTACTAGAGGGTAAATGTAGTACTAGTAGTAGTGGCAATGTAGTAATAGAGGGTAAATGTAGTACTAGAGGTAAATGTAGTATTAGAGGGTAAATGTAGTACTAGAGGGTAATGTAGTACTAGTGGTAAATGTAGTACTGTGGTAAATGTAGTACTAGAGGGTAAATGTAGTATTAGAAAGTAAATGTAGTATTAGAAGGTAAATGTAGTATTAGAGGGTAAATGTAGTATTAGAGGGTAAATGTAGTACTAGAAGGTAAATGTAGTACTAGAGGGTAAATGTAGTACTAGAGGGTAAATGTAGTATTAGAGGGTAAATGTAGTACTATAAGGTAAATGTAGTACTATAAGGTAAATATAGTATTAGAGGGTAAATGTAGTACTAGAGGGTAAATGTAGTACTAGAGGGTAAATGTAGTATTAGAGGGTAAATGTAGTACTAGAGGGTAAATGTAGTACTAGAGGGTAAATGTAGTATTAGAGGGTAAATGTAGTATTAGAGGGTAAATGTAGTACTAGAGGGTAAATGTAGTATTAGAGGGTAAATGTAGTACTAGAGGGTAAATGTAGTATTAGAGGGCAAATGTAGTATTAGAGGGTAAATGTAGTATTAGATGATAAATGTAGTGTTAGAGGGTAAATGTAGTATTAGAGGGTAAATGTAGTATTAGAGGGTAAATGTAGTACTAGAGGGTAAATGTAGTATTAGAGGGTAAATGTAGTATTAGAGGGTAAATGTAGTATTAGATGGTAGGATGTACTGAGGCTCCACAAAGTCCAAAGGATGTATTAAACCTGTTTTCTCTCCATGATGTCAGTAAATGTAGATCAGCTGTAGTTCCTGGTTGTTCCACCAGGTGGAGCCTCTCACTGTTTACTACTGTAGAGACCAGAGGAGGCGTCACTCAGACTACAGTTCATGTTGGAAGCAGAGAGCATTGTGGGAGTTTAGCCAGCAACGGGCACCATGACAAAGCCTAATGTGGAGGTTAATGACCTCCGGATTGAACTCATGTGATTAAGAGAAGCTGGAATCAGTGAGCCCATTATTTTAATGTCCCATTGATGGATAAACAGGACAAATATCCACTGTGCTCAATTTGTGTTACTGATTCATGGCTCATCGTTCAGATTGTGTCAGGACAATCTGGATTTACAATAAAAACTCAATTCTAAAGTAAACAGAAACAGAAACCCAGACAGCAAATAATGTGAACAACTGCTTTTCTTTTAGTTTGAACTAATGATGCAGAACCAAATCAAACTAAGTTATCTGGGCAGCAGCGTCTGAATACGTCTGGAGCTGCTACACTGATGTGTGGTGTAGTGAAAATAAAAATACACATTAAAACACAGCTGGGTCGTAGTAGATCCAGGGAGTCCTTGGGTTTGTTGGCTTTCATGTATATTTTGTAGGGTCATAGTTTAAGTTTCACATGAGTCATCTTAATCTTTTGTAGAGTCTGAGCCTCAATATTTAAATGAGCTAAGTAAAGCTAATTAAACGCTGCAGGGCCTCAGGCTGAATGTGTGTCACAGTCATGTAAAGGAGTATTTTATGTGGTTTTATAGAGTCTTATTCCCTCGTATGTAAACGCCTCAATAAAATCACACCATAAATAACCCTGTAGGGTCTTTACTGCTATATTTAAACCTGTTCGGCTGATGGGTAACATCGGTTCTAATCTTTAGTTGGACTGTTTTGCAGCTCTTGTTTTAAATGTGCTGCATAGAAACAGTGACTTGAAGAACAGGTTCAGTCCAGCCAGCTGAACGTCTGGTGCGTCTCCAGCGTCCTTGAAGCCACGTTTTACTAACTCTGCTGTTACGATGTGATCTGGTTTACAACCTCTTTCTCTCTTTCTTTCTCTCTTGGGTTCATTCCAAATAAAAGATTAGAGTAGAAACATGCAAATGGAGACTTATCTTCAGGCTCGCTGTTACAGCAGCTCAGAGCACAGGAGACGAACGCAGCTCAAAGGATCCAACGCCGGTGAAAGACTTTACAAACTGACAGCTGAAACAAAAATGCCAACAAATCGTGGACAGACTGGACGGTAGATGACCAGAGCATCCATGGACGTCCATCATCTCCTCTGGCTTTTCTCCATGTGAGTCAAACCTAACATAAGACATAAGACAGTCGTGGATTCATATGGTTTTATTGTTCAGCAGCTTCTTGATCTCTTGTGACAGAAACCTTGAACTTGTCCACTGTATGTCTTTGCAGAATCGCCTCCTGTGCAGGTTCAGGGTCAGGTTTCAGTGATGATCCGGGCCTCGATCCCAGGTTTTACAACATGGACTGGATGAAGTCGATCCCTGATGACACTCTGATATCTGCCATCTCCATTCCCGGGACACATGAGAGCTTGACGCTGCACGGCGGACCTCTGGCTGTATCTCAGGTCTGGACGCTGGACAAGCAGCTGAAGGTGGGGATCCGGTATTTTGACGTCCATGCTGGGATCTGGTTCCGCTCCCAAACAGAAATCTACATCCGGGACAGTCGCTGGATGTTCTATCAGCATATTGAATTCGATAAAGTCCTGAGACTCATTTTTAACTTCCTGGATCTCCACCGCGGTGAGACGGTGCTTTTGAAAGTGACATTTCATGGGTTTTACAAGGAGACGGTCCTTCAGATGATGAAGAAATTAACTGTGAGGTTTCAGACGAGGATGTGGACCAAGCTGTCGGTGCCAAACATGCAGCAGGCAAGAGGCAAGATCGTGTTTGTTCAGAGCGAATCCTTCCGCACCGGAACACAGAACCATGGATCTGGTTTCTTTGAAAATAACAAGCTGATAAATGTTGAAGAAAAAATAAAGCGCATCAAGACGAACCTCTGTGGTCGTCACATCCTTCTGACTGAGACGGAGGCATCAGCTCTCAGCAGCCCCAAGACTCTGGCTAGAAATGTCAACAAGCAGCTTCTTAACTTCTTGGTGCAACACGGGCAGAACTCCAGGAACCGAGGCTGTCTGGGGGTTCTGAGTGTGAACTTCCCCAGCGCCGACCTGGTCCGAGACATCATTCAGAACCAGCAGTGTGACTGTGGTGGACCTGCAGGAAGCAGACAGGACGAGAAGAAGCAGCAGACCACAGCTGGACCAGAGACAAAAGGAACATCAGCAACATCTGAGGAGGTTTCAGAACCAACAGCTGAACCAGCACCTGAACCAGAATCACCAACATCTGAAGAGGTTTCAGAACCAACAGCTGAACCAGCACCTGAACCAGAATCACCAACATCTGAAGAGGTTTCAGAACCAACAACTGGACCAGCACCTGAACCAGAATCACAAACATCTGAGGAGGTTTCAGAACCAACACCTGAACCAGCACCTGAACCAGAATCACCGACATCTGAGGAGGTTTCAGAACCAACATCTGAACCAGCACCTGAACCAGAATCACCAACATCTGAGGAGGTTTCAGAACCAACAACTGGATCAGCACCTGAACCAGAATCACCAACATCTGAGGAGGTTTCAGAACCAACATCTGAACCAGCACCTGAACCAGAATCACCGACATCTGAGGAGGTTTCAGAACCAACACCTGAACCAGCACCTGAACCAGAATCACCAACATCTGAGGAGGTTTCAGAACCAACAACTGGACCAGCACCTGAACCAGAATCACCAACATCTGGGGAGGTTTCAGAACCAACACCTGAACCAGCACCTGAACCAGAATCACAAACATCTGAGGAGGTTTCAGAAACAACACCTGAACCAGCACCTGAACCAGAATCACCAACATCTGAGGAGGTTTCAGAACCAACACCTGAACCAGCACCTGAACCAGAATCACCGACATCTGGGGAGGTTTCAGAACCAACACCTGAACCAGCACCTGAACCAGAATCACCAACATCTGAAGAGGTTTCAGAACCAACACCTGAACCAGCACCTGAACCAGAATCACCAACATCTGGGGAGGTTTCAGAACCAACACCTGAACCAGCACCTGAACCAGAATCACCAACATCTGGGGAGGTTTCAGAACCAACAACTGGACCAGCACCTGAACCAGAATCACCAACATCTGGGGAGGTTTCAGAACCAACAACTGGACCAGCACCTGAACCAGAATCACCAACATCTGAGGAGGTTTCAGAACCAACAACTGGACCAGCACCTGAACCAGAATCACCAACATCTGGGGAGGTTTCAGAACCAACACCTGAACCAGCACCTGAACCAGAATCACCAACATCTGAGGAAATTTCAGAACCAACACCTGAACCAGCACCTGAACCAGAATCACCAACATCTGGGGAGGTTTCAGAACCAACACCTGAACCAGCACCTGAACCAGAATCACCAACGTCTGGGGAGGTTTCAGAACCAACACCTGAACCAGCACCTGAACCAGAATCACCAACATCTGAGGAGGTTTCAGAACCAACAGCTGAACCAGCACCTGAACCAGAATCACCAACGTCTGGGGAGGTTTCAGAACCAACACCTGAACCAGCACCTGAACCAGAATCACCAACATCTGAGGAGGTTTCAGAACCAACACCTGAACCAGCACCTGAACCAGAATCACCAACATCTGAGGAGGTTTCAGAACCAACACCTGAACCAGCACCTGAACCAGAATCACCAACATCTGGGGAAATTTCAGAACCAACACCTGAACCAGCACCTGAACCAGCACCTGAACCAGAATCACCAACATCTGAGGAGGTTTCAGAACCAACACCTGAACCAGCACCTGAACCAGAATCACCAACATCTGAGGAGGTTTCAGAACCAACACCTGAACCAGCACCTGAACCAGAATCACCAACATCTGGGGAGGTTTCAGAACCAACACCTGAACCAGCACCTGAACCAGCACCTGAACCAACACCTGAACCAGAATCACCAACATCTGGGGAAATTTCAGAACCAACACCTGAACCAGCACCTGAACCAGAATCACCAACATCTGGGGAAATTTCAGAACCAACACCTGAACCAGCACCTGAACCAGCTCCTGAACCAACACCTGAACCAGCACCTGAACCAGAATCACCAACATCTGAGGAGGTTTCAGAACCAACACCTGAACCAGAATCACCAACATCTGAGGAGGTTTCAGAACCAACACCTGAACCAGCACCTGAACCAGAATCACCAACATCTGAGGAGGTTTCAGAACCAACACCTGAACCAGCACCTGAACCAGAATCACCAACATCTGAGGAGGTTTCAGAACCAACACCTGAACCAGCACCTGAACCAGAATCACAAACATCTGAGGAGGTTTCAGAACCAACAACTGGACCAGCACCTGAACCAGAATCACCAACATCTGGGGAGGTTTCAGAACCAACACCTGAACCAGCACCTGAACCAGAATCACAAACATCTGAGGAGGTTTCAGAACCAACAACTGGACCAGCACCTGAACCAGAATCACCAACATCTGAGGAGGTTTCAGAACCAACAACTGGACCAGCACCTGAACCAGAATCACCAACATCTGAGGAGGTTTCAGAACCAACAACTGGACCAGCACCTGAACCAGAATCACCAACATCTGGGGAGGTTTCAGAACCAACAACTGGATCAGCACCTGAACCAGAATCACCAACATCTGAGGAGGTTTCAGAACCAACACCTGAACCAGCACCTGAACCAGAATCACCAACGTCTGAAGAGGTTTCAGAACCAACACCTGGACCAGCACCTCAACCAGAATCACCAACATCTGAGGAAATTTCAGAACCAACACCTGAACCAGCACCTGAACCAGAATCACCAACATCTGGGGAGGTTTCAGAACCAACACCTGAACCAGCACCTGAACCAGAATCACCAACGTCTGGGGAGGTTTCAGAACCAACACCTGAACCAGCACCTGAACCAGAATCACCAACATCTGAGGAGGTTTCAGAACCAACAACTGAACCAGCACCTGAACCAGAATCACCGACATCTGAGGAGGTTTCAGAACCAACACCTGGACCAGCACCTGAACCAGAATCACCAACATCTGGGGAGGTTTCAGAACCAACAACTGGACCAACACCTGAACCAGAATCACCAACGTCTGGGGAGGTTTCAGAACCAACACCTGAACCAGCACCTGAACCAGAATCACCAACGTCTGGGGAGGTTTCAGAACCAACACCTGAACCAGCACCTGAACCAGAATCACCAACATCTGAGGAGGTTTCAGAACCAACACCTGAACCAGCACCTGAACCAGAATCACCAACATCTGAGGAGGTTTCAGAACCAACACCTGGACCAGCACCTGAACCAGAATCACCAACATCTGGGGAGGTTTCAGAACCAACACCTGAACCAGCACCTGAACCAGAATCACCAACATCTGGGGAGGTTTCAGAACCAACAACTGGACCAGCACCTGAACCAGAATCACCAACATCTGAGGAGGTTTCAGAACCAACACCTGAACCAGCACCTGAACCAGAATCACCAACGTCTGGGGAGGTTTCAGAACCAACACCTGAACCAGCACCTGAACCAGAATCACCAACATCTGAGGAGGTTTCAGAACCAACACCTGAACCAGCACCTGAACCAGAATCACCAACATCTGAGGAGGTTTCAGAACCAACAACTGGACCAGCACCTGAACCAGAACCACCAACATCTGGGGAGGTTTCAGAACCAACAACTGGACCAGCACCTGAACCAGAATCACCAACATCTGGGGAGGTTTCAGAACCAACAACTGGACCAGCACCTGAACCAGAATCACCAACATCTGGGGAGGTTTCAGAACCAACAACTGGACCAGCACCTGAACCAGAACCACCAACATCTGGGGAGGTTTCAGAACCAACAACTGGACCAGCACCTGAACCAGAATCACCAACATCTGGGGAGGTTTCAGAACCAACAACTGAACCAGCACCTGAACCAGAATCACCAACATCTGGGGAGGTTTCAGAACCAACACCTGAACCAGCACCTGAACCAGAATCACCAACATCTGGGGAGGTTTCAGAACCAACAGCTGAACCAGCACCTGAACCAGAATCACCAACATCTGGGGAGGTTTCAGAACCAACAGCTGAACCAGCACCTGAACCAGAATCACCAACATCTGGGGAGGTTTCAGAACCAACACCTGAACCAGCACCTGAACCAGAATCACCAACATCTGGGGAGGTTTCAGAACCAACACCTGGACCAGCACCTCAAACAGAATCACCAACATCTGGGGAGGTTTCAGAACCAACACCTGGACCAGCACCTGAACCAGAATCACCAACATCTGAGGAGGTTTCAGAACCAACACCTGGACCAGCACCTGAACCAGAATCACCAACATCTGAGGAGGTGTCAGAACCAACACCTGGACCAGCACCTGAACCAGAATCACCAACATCTGGGGAGGTTTCAGAACCAACACCTGAACCAGCACCTGAACCAGCACCTGAACCAACACCTGAACCAGAATCACCAACATCTGGGGAGGTTTCAGAACCAACAGCTGGACCAGCACCTGAACCAGAATCACCAACATCTGGGGAGGTTTCAGAACCAACAACTGGACCAGCACCTGAACCAGAATCACCAACATCTGGGGAGGTTTCAGAACCAACACCTGAACCAGCACCTGAACCAGAATCACCAACATCTGAGGAGGTGTCAGAACCAACACCTGGACCAGCACCTGAACCAGAATCACCAACATCTGAGGAGGTGTCAGAACCAACACCTGAACCAGCACCTGAACCAGAATCACCAACATCTGAGGAGGTGTCAGAACCAACACCTGGACCAGCACCTGAACCAGAATCACCAACATCTGAGGAGGTGTCAGAACCAACACCTGGACCAGCACCTGAACCAGAATCACCAACATCTGGGGAGGTTTCAGAACCAACACCTGAACCAGCACCTGAACCAGCACCTGAACCAACACCTGAACCAGAATCACCAACATCTGAGGAGGTTTCAGAACCAACAGCTGGACCAGCACCTGAACCAGAATCACCAACATCTGGGGAGGTTTCAGAACCAACAACTGGACCAGCACCTGAACCAGAATCACCAACATCTGGGGAGGTTTCAGAACCAACACCTGAACCAGCACCTGAACCAGAATCACCAACATCTGGGGAGGTTTCAGAACCAACAACTGGACCAGCACCTGAACCAGAATCACCAACATCTGGGGAGGTTTCAGGAACCAGACCTGACCTCAGCACCTGAACCAGAATTGCCCAATTATCTGAGGAGGTTTCAGAACCAACAGCTGGACCAGCACTCTGAACTAGAACCACTCAACATCTAAATAGTGTTTCAGAACCAACAACTGGACCAGCACTCCAGAGTCCCAGAATCACCAACATCTGGGGAGGCTTCGTGTCCAACAACTGAACCAGCACCTGAACCAGAATCACCAACATCTGGGGAGGTTTCAGAACCAACAACTGAACCAGCACCTGAACCAGAATCACCAACATCTGGGGAGGTTTCAGAACCAACACCTGAACCAGCACCTGAACCAGAATCACCAACGTCGGTGGAGGTTTCAGAGCCAACAACTGGACCAGCACCTGAACCAGAACCACCAACATCTGGGGAGGTTTCAGAACCAACAACTGGACCAGTTCCTGAAGCAGAATCACCAACATCTGGGGAGGTTTCAGAACCAACAGCTGGACCAGCACCTGAACCAGAACCACCAACATCTGGGGAGGTTTCAGAACCAACAACTGGACCAACACCTGAACCAGAACCACCAACATCTGTGGAGGTTTCAGAACCAACACCTGGACCAGCACCTGAACCAGAACCACCAACATCTGGGGAGGTTTCAGAACCAACAACTGGACCAGTTCCTGAAGCAGAATCACCAACATCTGGGGAGGTTTCAGAACCAACAACTGGACCAGCACCTGAACCAGAATCACCAACATCTGGGGAGGTTTCAGAACCAACACCTGGACCAGCACCTGAACCAGAATCACCAACATCTGGGGAGGTTTCAGAACCAACACCTGGACCAGCACCTGAACCAGAATCACCAACATCTGAGGAGGTTTCAGAACCAACAGCTGGACCAGCACCTGAACCAGAACCACCAACATCTGGGGAGGTTTCAGAACCAACAACTGGACCAGCACCTGAACCAGAATCACCAACATCTGGGGAGGTTTCAGAACCAACACCTGAACCAGCACCTGAACCAGAATCACCAACATCTGGGGAGGTTTCAGAACCAACAACTGGACCAGCACCTGAACCAGAATCACCAACATCTGAGGAGGTTTCAGAACCAACACCTGAACCAGCACCTGAACCAGAATCACCAACATCTGGGGAGGTTTCAGAACCAACACCTGAACCAGCACCTCAACCAGAACCACCAACATCTGGGGAGGTTTCAGAACCAACACCTGAACCAGCACCTGAACCAGAATCACTAACATCTGGGGAAATTTCAGAACCAACACCTGAACCAGCACCTGAACCAGCACCTGAACCAAAATCACCAACATCTGGGGAGGTTTCAGAACCAACACCTGGACAAGCACCTGAACCAGAATCACCAACATCTGAGGAGGTTTCAGAACCAACACCTGAACCAGAATCACCAACATCTGAGGAGGTTTCAGAACCAACACCTGAACCAGCACCTGAACCAGAATCACCAACATCTGAGGAGGTTTCAGAACCAACAACTGGACCAGCACCTGAACCAGAACCACCAACATCTGGGGAGGTTTCAGAACCAACAACTGGACCAGCACCTGAACCAGAATCACCAACATCTGGGGAGGTTTCAGAACCAACAACTGGATCAGCACCTGAACCAGAATCACCAACATCTGGGGAGGTTTCAGAACCAACAACTGGACCAGCACCTGAACCAGAACCACCAACATCTGGGGAGGTTTCAGAACCAACAACTGGACCAGTACCTGAAGCAGAATCACCAACATCTGAGGAGGTTTCAGAACCAACAACTGGACCAGCACCTGAACCAGAATCACCAACATCTGGGGAGATTTCAGAACCAACAACTGGACCAACACCTGAACCAGAATCACCAACATCTGGGGAGGTTTCAGAACCAACAACTGGACCAGCACCTGAACCAGAATCACCAACATCTGGGGAGGTTTCAGAACCAACAACTGGACCAGCACCTGAACCAGAACCACCAACATCTGGGGAGGTTTCAGAACCAACAACTGGACCAGTACCTGAAGCAGAATCACCAACATCTGGGGAGGTTTCAGAACCAACAACTGGACCAGCACCTGAACCAGAACCACCAACATCTGGGGAGGTTTCAGAACCAACAACTGGACCAACACCTGAACCAGAATCACCAACATCTGGGGAGGTTTCAGAACCAACAACTGGACCAGCACCTGAAGCAGAATCACCAACATCTGGGGAGGTTTCAGAACCAACAACTGGACCAGCACCTGAACCAGAACCACCAACATCTGGGGAGGTTTCAGAACCAACAACTGGACCAACACCTGAACCAGAACCACCAACATCTGGGGAGGTTTCAGAACCAACAACTGGACCAACACCTGAACCAGAACCACCAACATCTGAGGATCTCCACACCACACCTGCTGCTGAACCAGCCTCTGAACGGGACTTGATCGTGACACCAGAGTCAGCAGATGTTGGACCACATCCAGTCAGTCGTCCATCCTCTGGTCCTGAGTCACATCCAGCTGTTCTCCCTCAAACCCGTCTTCAGACAGAACAGAAACCAGGACCGCTGTGGAGACAACGCCACTGTAGTCGAGGGTAAACACAGCAGTAAATGTAGTGTTGAAGTAAAAATAATCTCCTTAAACTCTGGAAAATAAACTGATGTCTGGTGTTTGGTTGGAAAAAGCAAATAAAATACAGGAAAACACAGCGTTGGTTCTGATCTGCTTCACTAACTGTCTAAATGTTAGAACCATTAGCGACGCCCACAAGATGAGCTTTAGGCACTTTGTAGGTGTTTTTATGGGATGTATCTTCCTTTATGTGCCAAAACTACCATTAATAACGCCCACAAAATGACCTTTTGGATGTTTTTATGGGATATTTTTTCCTTTATATGCCAAAAATACCATCAGTGACGCCCACAGGTCGTCTTGTCGGCATCATTAATGGTATTTTTGATAATATAAAGGAAGATGCATCACATAAAATTGTCTACATGTTCAAATCAAGTTCGATGAGGGCTTTAATTCATCTCAGGTTCTGGGTTAAGTAATGTTAAAATGTGTTTCTGTACAAATATTCAGATATTTTATTGTGAAATTCTAGAAGATTTCTCTTTAACGCAATGGAAAAAACCACCAACTGAAACAACCAGTAGAGGAAATTGCACAACTCAGCTCATCCTGTGGCTGGACATCACATTTCTTCATTTAAAAAAGCCCAGATGGCAGCGAATCACTGGCCTGTATGAAGCTTCATCCTTTAGAAGTACTGACAGCTGATTAACACTCAGCAAACTGCCTCTAAAAACTAGATCCAACATGTAGCAACAAGTTTGTGTTAAATTAATTCACCTAAAATGTGATTATATACCATCTATGCATCATTAAATCACCTGGGCCTCTTTGTTTACTACTGTCTCTACTATAGGTACCATCAGCTCAGTCAGTAATGAGCAGTAAATTCAGATTTCAGACACTCTGTCATGTTTATTTTTATCACTGACGGCTGCTGAGTTGTGCAATAACCAGTTTTCTGTCTGTAAAATGCGACACACTGTGTGGTCCTTGGTCTTTTCAGTCTGTATTACAGTTTTTATACATATTAGATTTATATAACTAATATCTTAATCTGAATTTATTGCTGTTATTAGTTTAACCAATAAATAGGGAACTGAAAAGGCCGAAGATGAAGTAGGATGATGTCATGAATGTAGATCAGCTGTAGTTCCTGGTTGTTCCACCAGGTGGAGCCTCTTACTGTTTAACACTGTAGAGACCAGAGGAGGCGTCACTCAGACTACAGTTCATGTTGGAAGCAGAGAGCATTGTGGGAGTTTAGCTAGCAACGGGCACCATGACAGAGACTTATGAGGAGCTTAATGACCTCTTACTGTTAAATCCTGTAGAGACCAGAAGAGGCGTCACTCAGACTTCAGGCTGTTCAGTATTAAATGACCAGTTCTGTAATGTTTGTGTAGCAGAGAGGATTGTAGGGTTTAGCTAACATCTGGCCACCATGACAGAGACTTCTGTGATGGTTAATGACTACCAGGCTGCACCTACATGATACCAATTCACAAGAAAGTGAACTGAAGATATTCTTTTTTCAATTAAGGTAAACTGTTTCTGAAAAAGTAGCTTGGCTGCTTTATTAAAATTAGTTAATACAATTAGATCATAGCTGAGGCAGCTTTTATTATGATGTTTGCACAACTGATTTTGAGCTCTTATAAATATATATATAAAATCATTTTATAACATGGTAAATATTTTTAAAACTGCTATTTTTACAGATTTTACCAGTTTTGTTAAATTACAGATAATAATTAGTAAAATCACAGAAAAAAGTATAAATTTACAGGTTACATGCAATAAAACAAAAACAGGCCAAAAATCTGAAATCTTAAAATTATTTAAATAAAAAGGAAATATTGTACCGATATTTGCTGATAAAAAAATAGATATATTAAGGATTGGAAAATGGTAATAAATAAATAATAGATGTTAAATGTTTTGTTAAATTACAGATAATGACTCAGAAAATAACAGAAAAATTAATTAATTTTCAGATTGACTGTAAAAACAAAAAACAAAAAAAAACAGGCCAAAATTTAAAAAAAACAACAAAAAAAAAAACAAAAAATGTCCACATCAAAAATCTGTAATCATTTATTAAAAACTACATTGTTTACTGTATTTACATGTACTAAATATATTAACATAATAATAATAATAATAATAATAATAATAATAATAATTTTGATTATATTATTTATTTTTAAATATTTTTCCACATTTTTAAATGTTACAATATACCAGTATTTTTTTTTTTAATTATTATTATTATTATTATTATTATTATTTACACTGTAGAGCACAGAGCAGGTCAAATAAAGCTGCTCCATCAAGATAAATGCTCCATAATTAGCAGTCGTTTCTTGGCAAACCTGCCTGAACAGAAGTAAACAGATGAACAAACCAGTGACCTTCTTATTGATCTCCTGATCGACTCTAACACTCCGCGTGTCGACCGGAAGCTCGTGTTTGATCCGTTTGTAGTTTCTGCTGTTGTTTCCCAGAGAAGCGTTCACTTCCTCATACGTAGCCGCGGCCGGTTCAGGTGTGTCGATGACGTCACCTGTGAGCGGAATCCAGCATGTGATCTGCGGCTCTGCTGAGTCAGGACGAGGAAAAACCCGACTTCCTCCAGAGGCTCTGCTCAGACCGACCGACGGACCGGAGGAGACACAGCGGAGGCTTTTAGCGGCAGGTGAGTTGGTCTCTGTTCGGTCTGAGGCTCAGAGATGATCCGGATTAGAGTCTCAGGTGCTGGTCCACTAAAGCAGAGACACTTTACTGCTCCTGGTCTGGAACTTGTCCCCGGGTCTGATCCTCCAGGTGACTCTAAGGCAGCAGTAAAACTTCCTCTGATCCACTGAGAGGAAGATCTGCTGCTGTTCTCTGCTTCACATCAGCTACATGGTGGTTTTATCTGTTTGGAACTGAAGGAAACATGATTGAAACGGTTTAACTCAAAGTCTGTGAGTCGGTCCTGGAGACCAGTCCTGGTCTGCAGCTGTAGAAACCTGCTTTAAAGGGTTTTTACTGAGCCGGGTGGATTTTCACCACAAGTTGCTTCAAAACTGATAAAAACTCTAAGAAATTAACTTTTTTTTTGCCTTTTAAGGGGAAGAAAAATGTCAAAAATTCACAGGAGGAGCCTGAAAACAGTTTAATTTGCTGCTGCTGTGTTTAAATGTTTCACTTTATAGTTCTTCTGTTTTACTGTGTTTGAAGCGTCGGCACTCATCTCAGCTGTACAGGAACCTGTGATGATCGTTAGTGTTCAGGTTAATTAAGAGGAAAATGAACTGAACTGCACCTTAATGTGTGAATCTACAGTCATCATTTAATGGTAAAACAGTAGAAAAGCTCCACCAGAGGCTCCTTTTAGTTTTCTGCAGCATTTTAAAAGCTGGTTGCTTCTTTTACCGACTTGTCTTCTGTTAATTGATTCATTAATAATTAAGTTTCAGGTTCTGTGTGTTTCCAGACATCAGAGCTGCAGCAGGTCTACTCTCAGTTCTCCTTTTCAAATATTTTCGCCACAAATTGCCTCAAAAACAGTTAAAAACTCAAATAGTTGCACTTAATTCTGATATAAGGTGAAGAAAACCAGCAGAAGATCACAGCAGGAGCCTGAAAACCAGTTTGGCCAAAAATGACTCCAACTTTCCTTTAATGATCCTTTTAACGTTTAAATTAGAATAATGTTGTACTTCATCTACTGATGAGGAAACCTGTGGTGAGAGCAGGAAATAAAGCCAACAAACAGTTTTTAACATTAAAAATCCCACTTACAGCATTTAGAGATGAATATTTAGTCCTGCTACCATGTCGGTGCGTCTGGTCCTAGTTTAAAGGTAAATGTGACGCCAGCAGCTGCAGAATCTCTGCTTCAAAGCTTTTCTGCTGCACTTTAAAAGCTGGTTGCTGCTTTTACCGGCTCGTCTTCTGTTCATTGATTGATTAATGAGTAAAAGCAGCGTTTCAGGGCTGCAGGATGAGTTCTGTATGTTCCAGACATGAGAGCTTCTCTAGTCTCTAACTAGAAGAAACATGACGATGATCAACATGTTAAAGTCGTTTTAAAGCCAACGTCCAGCAGCAGCTCCTGTCCTGCTTGGCTGAACATTTGCTGCTTTCTACACTTTATATGATAATAAATTGCAATAATTAGGTTTTTCATTGCAGTATTTGATCACTGCCTACATGATGACTTAATTCCAAACCATAGAAACGTTTCACCAGAGGCTCATTTTAGCTGCAGAATCTCTGCACGTGTTTTATTTACAGCAAACTGCTTTAAAATGGAAACATGAGTTTATTTTACTTTGTTATGCTTGTTTTTTCTGGTCCAGCCAATGGTTTCAGTTTGAGAGCAGTTAGTTTGAGTTTAACCGAAGCTAATCTGTATTTATTATTATTATGGGCTGGAAGAGTCGACAGCGCTTCATCCAAAGATGTACGTTCAGGTTTAGTCTGGAGACGACTGGAATAAGTTCTGAAGGTTGCTCCATATTTAGTCTTATAACTTTTGGTTTATGCTGTAAAATAAAAGTTTGGTCATCATCGTTTATTTATGGCCTCATCATTTGCAGTGCTAATGCTAATGCTAATGCTAATGCTAATGCTAATTCACCAGCTGCACATTTCAGCTGCAGCATCAGTTTTTCTTTTTTAAACGTTGGCTTCGCTGCTTTCACCGACTCGTCTCCTGTTATTGATTAGTCACTGAGTGAAAGCAGGTTCAGGGTCTCAGGATCGGTTCTGTGTCTCCAGAAGGGTCCGGACTCGACCGCTGCAGCTGACTGGAGATGAACGCTGATGTTGCTCCAGCCCTGCATCCGTGGACTGGAACCTCTCTGAGCCGCTCCGACTCTCCTGCATGGGTTTTCCCTCCTCAGCTCTCGGCTCCAGACTCCCTCCATCCCCCCTGTGAGAAGATGTTTCCTGGAGACCCGGGGCTGATGGGGGCCCAGCTGGACTTCTTCCACAAGCTGGGCTACTCCACGGCCCAGGTCCAGGCCGTGCAGCAGACGTTCGGCCCCAGCAGCGACACCGACAAGGTCCTGGGGCAGCTGGTCCGGGGCGGGGCGGGCCGGGAGGAGCAGCAGCAGCAGGGCCCGGTGACCACGGTGTCGGTGCTGGTGTCCAGAGGGGACGGGCCGGCGGGGGGTCCGGCCCTGCTGCTGCCGGTCAGCGAGGACGGCGGCGAGGACGAAGACGCTCTGAGGCCGGTGGTGATCGACGGCAGCAACGTGGCCATGAGGTGAGGGTCCGACAGAACCGCTGCAAACCAGTGGGACAGGTCCAGGCTTCTGGTGACAGACGGAGCTGCTCCTCGGAGTTTAGACAGATTTAAGCACCAATTAAATCTCACTTTTAAGCACAAATTCCAACATTGAAGTGTCAGAACATGAAGATCAGCTGATTCCTTCTGTTTACTGCAACAACTTCTTAACTCATCAGAAGGTGATGGTCCAACACTGGTTTTAGTCATCCAGAATTCTATATCAGCTTCTCAAATGTGATTTTTTTTCACTGCTTTTC
Source organism: Dascyllus trimaculatus (assembly GCA_024666655.1). Classification (NCBI taxonomy): domain Eukaryota; kingdom Metazoa; phylum Chordata; class Actinopteri; family Pomacentridae; genus Dascyllus; species Dascyllus trimaculatus. The sequence goes on from CM045461.1 coordinate 2,350,954, forward strand.
TGTGTTTTACATGGTTTTAATCAATATTTGAAACTCAATTAATGGTTAAAGTCAGAAATGTCCAAAACTCACCAGTGAGAGCTTCTGAATACGAGGATGAGGATGTTGTTCTGTGTTCTGAGCAACTTTAATCTCCATGCGATGCTCATTTTAATCATCATTTTCAAGCACAAATTCCAAAAATCCAAAATCCAACTGTCAAAAATGAAGAATGAGTGGACTTTTATCGTGTTTTATAGAGTTTAGAGCTGCAGCAGGTCGTCAGTCAATCAACATGAGATCATCCAGTCACGTCTCAGCTTCTCACATATTAACATTTGCTGTAAAATTGACATTTAAAAGCTTTGAAATATGAAGATTAGCTGCTTTTAATCACTTTATGAAGCTGGTTCCTGCCTTTTTTCAGGCACAAATTCCAAAGTTAAGGCGTCCAAACATGAAGTTTAGCTGCTTCTCTGTCTTATACACGTTTAGACCTGCAGTAACAAGTCAGGTAATGATTTTAATCTGCATTTGACTCTTGTTTAAATCATTTTTAGGCATGATTGTCCAAATTCTCAGGTTAAAGCATCAAAATATGAGGATGGGCTGCTTTTCTTTGCTCTCTGTATCATTTTAATCAACATTTGACGCTCAGTAATCAGTGAAGTCTCTTCTTTTAAGCCGAAATGTCCAAAATTAACTGGTTAAAGCATCAAAATGTACAAATGAGCTGCTTTTCCCTGTTATTGTCCTCAGTTCATCTTATTTGATGGTCCAGCAGCTGTTTAAGTCACTTTTTAGGTAAAAGTCTCAAACATTTGCATCCTTGGCGTCATGAATGTGATCATTCAGCAGGTTTTCTATCCAAGGCTCTGACCTGGAGACGGTTTGGATCTGGACTCTTGTTCAGACTCAGACGCTTTGTGCTCTGATATTTAAAGACTAACGACAGCAGCTCTGAGGTGTTGTCCTCATGAAGACTTCCTGCCGTAACCTGTCCTCACCTGCTGTTCCTAGAAAACAGCTGCAGGACTGACAGCTGAGGCTTCTGCTTACCTCAGCCTGAGCCTCATTAAAGGAAGCCAAGAGTAAGAACCAGCATGAGAAGCAGGAAGTCTGCTGGGTTTTAGCTTCACCTCAGCTCACCTGATGATTCACTCCTCTGTTGGCAGAGAAAGTCTTCCAGTGATCTCAGTGTGTGTCTTAGTTTTAAAGAGTTGGAACTCGGATGATCTTAGTTAGATCTCACATGTTGTTGGTAACGTCCACAGCAGAGACAGATACTATAATATAATAAATAATACTTCACTAGCAGGGCTGTGTGTTTAACTTACAGCTGTTACATGTATGAACCAGGAACATCAGCAGCTTCTTGTCTTCTGGCCAAAAACAACCCAGCCGTCGCTCCTAAACACCCTCCTGTCCAGATCAGACCCAGTGGCTTCTGTCTTTTCCTGAAAATGAATTGTAGGGTAGAGCTGGGAGTAACTTCATCCACCCTGGTCGCTAGATTTGACTCCCTGGGACTCATTCTGCTTCCCAAAATGAAAATCATGTTGAAGGGTTGCTGTTTAGCAGATAAAGCTCAACATGTTTACAGAGCAGGACTTCCAGGGAGGGTTGAAAGTGTTGCAGGAGCCCTGGGAGCAGAGCAGAGCTGCACAATGGGACGACTTCAGTGACAACGACCGACAAAGTCCTTTTTCCCAAAATGAAATTCAGGTTGAAGTTTTGCCGTTTTGACCCAGTTTAAGAGATTCAGAGCTCATCCTGTGATGGAACAACACAACCGTCGCTCTTAATCCACCCTAATCAACTAGATTTGACTCCCTGGGACTTCTTCCTCCTTCCTAAAATGAAATCAAGTTGAAGGGTTGCTGTTTTGACTCAGTTTAGGAGATTCAGAGCAGATAGCGCTCAACATGTTGACATAGCAGGACTTCCAGGGAGGGTTAAAAGTGTAGCAGGAGCACTGGGAGCAGAGCAGAGCTGCACCAGGAGACGACTTCAGTGACGGCGGCCACACTTCAATCAGGATCAGGGAACGATCCTGAGGGAAGAACATCTAAAGTCCTGAACTGTGCATGGTGAAGCAGCATGTCAAGGCTCCAGTGTTACAGAGTTTTTTGGCCTAAACAAGACGTTCGTCGCTCTTCAGCCTCCCAGCTCTCTGGGTTTGACTCCCTGGGTCTTCTTTGTCCCCAGAATGAGGTTCAAGTCTCCATTTTGACACAGGAGGTTCAGAGGTTGCTGTGGAAGGTGCTTGGCTTCTTTAATAATGGAGCTTCCAGTTAGCGTTCTGGGTGCTGCAGGAGCCCTGGGAGCAGAGCATCACTGCACCAACGATGAGGGCTGCCAGGGAGTCTCAGAGCTTCCTGTTCTGTTCCTCCTGCAGGGAGCATGAATGTCTGTATGAGATGTGACGACTGTCCATCCAGGAGCTGGGAGACGGTTCAGAGCTCATTATGGATTATGGATGGTGCTTTGTGAACACGGTCGAAGCTGTTGTTTTTTCCAGAACACTGTCAGACTCTCCGTCCGGTTTAGAGGCCGACGGAAGACAAACATGAGCTCCTGTTTTCAGATTTTTAAGAGCCAGAAATTCTCAGAACCGACAGACCAGAGGAAAGTGAAGTGAACAGAGTGTAGGTGAGAGGATGAAGCGTGTGCAGAGCGACCACACCTTTCCCTGCCAAGCCCACAGGTTGAGGCATGTCGTCAACCAGCGTCTGCAGTATGCAAATCAGGAGCACTTAGAGAGCCTTTTTGTTTCCTTGAAGGCTGCTCACAGACCAGGACCTTGTTGCAGCAGGAACAGGCCTGACAGCATTTCACAGCCAGCGCCTGTCGTAAACTGTTCTGACTTTGACTCCCTGACAGCTTCACAGTTGAGCTGCAGAATAAATACACAGAGACTCAGTGGGTTTGTAATTCTGACTCCTCAGACGACATGTTCTGATTAGATCTGTTTGAAATCAAGCGTCACAGCTGACTTGGTTGTCGCTGGTGCAGAACTACAGATGTTTCATGAAGCTGCCGCTAAACCAACAAACTACCAGATGGATTTATTTCAGACTTAATGAGTCACGATCCGACAGGTGAGGAGTGAAGCTGGAACGTATTCAGGTTACTTAGCAGCAGATCGCAGTGATTCGATCTCTACTGCAGCTTCTTCAGGTTTTACTGTCTCTGATGATTCAGACCTGGTTGCTGTGAAGCTCAGTTTAATAGAAGTTTCTGATCCTTCATCTGAAAGCTGAATATTTACCGCTCCCAGGATCTGGACTTGAACTCTGGACCGTTGGCTTCAACTAATCAGGCAACTTGAATAAAAGAAGATGGAGAGAAGCTCCGTCGCTGCTGTGGTTCAGCTTCACCTTTACACAGCGAGACGAGGCGACGCGTCATTTAACCTTTAACATGCAAATTATATGAAAACAAACAAACAGTTACTGAACAGGAACCAAGAGGGAAACCTGGATGCTGACGTATTAAAATGGTGAATGGTTATATGCTTATATATTCTACCTTAGTGGTGCCAAAGCTCTTTACAATGTGTTTCTCATTCACACATTCACACTCCAATAATAATGATAATGATGATGATAATAATAAAAATTATAATAATGATTATAATAATAATGGCAATAATAATAATAGTAAAATAATAATAATAATAATAATAATAGCAATAATTTTATTCGTACCTTTTAAAAACAAATTTACAAAGTGCTTCAAATTGTCAAATAATGAGAAAAATTTTAATCATCTAATAAAAAAAGATCCCAAATAAACATGAGACAGAAGGTCAAGTCAATGTTTTTTTATTTTTTTGTTTTTAATATAAAAATTAAACAGCTGTTGCATCAAAGTGCCGTCCAGTAAAAGGTTATGATTGCTTTGTGTTACTTCTGGTTTAAAAGTCCCTGTAATTTACACATTAAGGATTAAAACCCTACAGAAATGATATAAAATGTGTATTTAGCTGATTATAATGCAGAGTGAGGCTGAGACCTGCAGTGTTGTTGATCATAGGGAAACTTTATGAACATAAATATACTAGAAACCCACCAAACAGAGACCGTCTGGATCCACTGAGAGCAAACTGGGTTTATTAATATCTAAGTGGACTTTTAGTTTCTATAACTGTCACACGTCTGACTTCTCTCTGCTTCTTCATTCTGGTTCTGTGGAGCTTCAGGATTTAAACTGCAGTGAAAACGAACCAGCGGTGGGTTAAAAAGAGGCGAGCATCAGAGAGTGGACGTCCTCTCACTTCCTGCTTTGCTCTTTCAGCCACGGGAACAAGGAAGTGTTCTCCTGTCTGGGGATCCAGCTGGCCGTCAGCTTCTTCCTGGACCGAGGCCACACCGACGTCACCGTGTTCGTTCCGTCGTGGAGGAAGGAGCAGCCGCGGCCCGACGTCCCCATCACAGGTAGGTGCTCTACTTCCTGCTCAGACAGGAAGTCACCGCGCCGCTGTTACCTGAAGCCAAGGTGTGGAGGCTGGGAGGGTTTACTGGGAGGAGAACTGGGTTAATACAAGAGAGGAGACACAAATGGAACATTTAAATAAATAAAGGAGGCATTAAGACGTGTCGGCTCATGTTGGGGCAGATTTAAAGGAGGTGTTTCCACTGTTTCTGATCATTTATAGACATAAAACAAGTAATCAGTTGTTTTCTGCGTGTGTTTGCAGGTAAATCTAAGATTATTCTAAGAGAAAACTGGAACACAGCTGTCATTTTTCAATCAAAGGTGGAAAAAAGTGGCAGTTTCTTTGATTTTAAACTGAATATTCATGTTTTTCAAACTTGAAACCAGACATTTAAACACATTCACTTGGGTTCTAGGACGTCTGGAAGGGCGTTTTCACAGTTTTTAAAAATTTTTCATAGAGAAGTTTTCAAGCAAAAGTAAAAAAAAATCTGTTTCTTTGACTTAAACTGAATATTTGTGTGTTTGAGACTGAAAAACGAGGCGTTTAAACATGTCAGCTCATGATTTGAGGTGTTTTCAATAGTTTTTTTTGTTGATATTTTGTAGAGATAAAACAGGTGATCAAATGTTTTCTGGGTTTGTTTGTTAATAAATCTAAAATGACTCTAAGAGAAAAGTGACACTCAGCCGTCATTAGGTGGAAAAAAGTGACGGTTTCTCTGATCTTTAAACTGAATATCTGTTTAAACTGTAAAACAAGACATTTAAACATGTCAGCTCGTGTGCTGGCAGCTTTTTAGGGCATTTTTAATCTTTTTTGATATTTTAAAACGACTAATCCGATGGTTTCTAGTTCCTCCTTGACTACTGTGAGGTTTTACTGGAAACTTTAAACTATCCATTGAACTAACAGGAGAAAATGAACACAAAACAGACTTTTATCAAGCAGAAGTGAAAAAAATCACAGTTAGTTTGATTTTCAGCTGAATATCTGTGTTTGAATGGTAAAACAAGACATTCAGACGTGTCTGTTTGGGTTCTCGGATGTTTCTGATGCGTTTTTAAAGGTAAAGGTTTAAATTCTGTCTCCAGAGAAAAGCAGTAAAAGCTTCTCTGTGAATCAGGCAGGGTGTTTGATTTGGTTCAGCTGCTGATTCTCTGGGTTTCAAAGGGGAAATTCACCACGTAGGTTTGGTTGTTTTCCACACGCTAAGTAAAGATCTTAATCTGTAGCTGCGACTCAGAAGATGAACCCGCGGGGTTTTCCGATGGTTCGTGGTGATCATTAGATAATCATTGGTCGCCTACGTTTGAACTCCTTCATGTTTGCTTTGAGCAGATGAACAGATGAATGGTTTGATGCAGGATGTCCTTCAGTTAATAATCAACCAGGTCAATCTGTCTGCTGGGAAAACCCCGAATCCAACGCAGCCGTGGCGTCCGTGTGGAACGTATGGTTTATCTAAAGCAGCTGTTATCGATGTTTACTGAACAGCCGAGGATGAAAGATGATGTGAGCCTGAAGAGACTCATAAGAAGAGATTCAGAGAACTTCAGAGTTTCATGTTCAGCTTCTGCAACTTCACTGTCTTCTTCTTCTTCTTCTTTCACCTTCTCTGCTCCCAAAGCAACTTTGTTTGAGGTAAAAGCTCTAAAATCCCCGACCATAACTACTGTTCAGCCCAAACACAACTCAAACAGTTACAAACTAGTGAACATGGTGACTCACTGATACTCACCAGCTTCTGTTTCCTACCAGTGAGTCACCATCATGTCAGAATATCTAATAACTGGAACCTCGTCCTGTCAGACTTTCCACTCATCAACTTCTACTGATGTTAGAGCCTCAACAGTTGGTGAGGAATGTGGACCAAAGACTGTATTTTAGTAGAAACATGGATCCATCCATAGATCTACACTCAGAGGAACCTTCTGGGGACACAACACCAGCCTGGGTTGAACTTTTGGCACCTTTTTTCCATTTTTAAGGGCCAGTAATTAGACATTAATGTCATTTTGGACAATTTAGAGTCATGTGAGACACAATCAAAGCCATTTTGTACACATTTCAAATCAAAATAAAAAAGAACTGGAACCTTGTCCTGTCAAACGTTCCAGACATCAGGTTCTACTGATGTTAGAGCCTCAACAGTTGGAGGAATGTGGACTAGAGTCTGTATTTTTAGTAGGACACATGGATCCATCCACTTAGATACACTCAGAGGAACTTTCTGGGACAAAAACACCACCTTTCTTTGAAAAATGTCCATTTTTTTCCATTTTCAAGCACCAATAATTGAGAGTCTGAAGAAGGAAACCTGGTTAACTCTGCCGTGGCCTGACAGCCATCATCTCTGATGGGGTTTAGGGTTAACGGCTAACACAGAGAAAGCCTGGTTTAAAAAGACACAAACTGACCCTCCACTGATTTTCTGCTCTGCAGATCAGCACATCCTGCTGGAGCTGGAGAAGAAGAAGATCCTGGTGTTCACTCCGTCGCGACGCTGCGCAGGGAAACGTGTCGTCTGCAACGACGACTGCTTCATCGTGAAACACGGCTTCGAGTCCGACGGCATCATCGTGTCCAACGACATGTACCGAGACCTGCAGGGAACCAAGCCGGAGTGGAAGCGCTTCATCGAGGAGAGGCTGCTCATGTACTCCTTCGTCAACAACAAGTCAGTCCTGCCTTCATGCATCCTCACAGCTTCCAGCCTGAGCGACTGAACGAGGCATTAAAGTTGTTTGTTTGACGCAGGTTCATGCCTCCTGATGATCCTCTGGGCCGATATGGACCCACCCTGGAGAACTTTCTGAGGAGGTTTCCAAAGACTCAGAAGAAACAGCAGTGTCCTTACGGTGAGAGGAGTTTATTAGAACACCACTGATCCGGTCTGATGTGAGGTTTACATGAGATATGACACAGAGGAGCAGATGTTTCAGGCTTTACATGGTTTAGTTTAGGTTCTTATCCAGAATCAGGGTCATGACAACCAGACCTGAACCAGAGGTAGACCTCCGAACAACAAGCATCACTGTGGTTCATTTTTACTGCACTATAAAGTCCTGCAGCTCCATGGAAACAGAAAAACTCAGAAAAGTCCTCTGTTGGTGTGAAAGAAGGACAGAAACCAGAAAACTTTATTTATTTTACAAAGAATTTTAAACCCTGGAATCTATACTACCTGGAGCATCTCCTAAACAGGTCTGGGTCAGCTGAATGTGTCAGTGCTGGTTGGATTAGCAGCTAACATTAGCATTTAGCAGCTAGCTAAATGGTAGCATAGCCAATGGTCTCTACCTGGAGCATCTCCTAAACAGGCCTGGGTCAGTTGAACGTGGCAGTGCTGGTTGGATTGTGTAGCAGCAGTGTGAACTGGCACTAGGGGGGGCGACTCTGGGACTCCAGAGTTCACCTCCTAGCCTCCTGGAGGTGTCGTGGGACTAAGTAGGAGAAACAGCGTTGAAGGGAGGTTTCCACCTGATGACCCCCAGAGACGTGTTAGGAATCACTGCTACTGGTAGGTATAGAGACAGATTAGGGATCCTAGGTCCTTCATGGAGGATGGATCCTTTCTCTATGAGCTCAAGTATCTGGGCCCGTATTCACAAAGCATCCTAAGGCTAAAAGCAGCTCTTAGTGACGTCATTCTTAGAAAAATCTTAGAATTTCTCGAGTTCTAAGATTTTTCTTAGAATGTTCCCTTGGTAAGATAAAAGTTATTCACAAAGCGTCTCAGGCCTTAAGAGAGCTGCTAAGGTGAGAAACTGTTAGGAGGAGGGAGGAGGACTTTAAGAAGCCTAAGAGTGTCTTAAACAGGCAAGATGGCAGAAAAACCGAGAGGAAGGAGAGATATTCTCTGTACGTTAAACAACGTTAAATGACAGCGATTTAATAAAACGCTATCGACTCGATGGTGCAGAGATAATGTTTGCTGTTGACATCATCAGGGATGAGTTTATTGTCCCACCCAGCGCAGTAACACAATAACTCCTGAGATGAAAGTCATCGCAGCATTGTGATACCTGACCACAGGTAAAATGCTCCAATGTAGCAGTGATGACTTGGGTCTGTGACAACCATCTGTCAGCACAGAGACCAGTCAGACCAGTCAGACCAGTCAGACCAGTACGGTCTTTCACAGCCTCGTATCGTTGCGCAATGTATTAATTTCAATCTCCGCTCTCGCTTGGGATTACAGCTCGTACCAGAGCTTCTCACAGCAACCAGCTGAGTCTGAGTCACCATTAATATCAAACACATGAAGTAGTAAATGACCAACATGGACAGTAAACATGACAATAAGCAATTCAATATAATCGGCATTTTAATGAGGTACGTTCAGACATTTGAAGCTGTATCACAACTAATTTAATTTTGCCCAGTTTCATCATCATGACATAAAACTAATGTCAAGATTACACATTTCTGAATACAGTCCAAGTTATATGATGGTTGATTTTACTGTCCATTCATTAGGAGGAACGCGGAGTGCATTTTTCTTTTGTCCTTCCTCCTTTTTGTAACAACCAATCACAGCCTTTAGACTGTGTCACACCTATCAACAGGTCAACCACACCTCCTCACTAAGATCATAGTTTCTGTTCCCTCCTTGCTCAGAGTTGCTCTCAGAAACTTCCTGAATCACTCTTAAGCTCAGATTCCTTGCTGGGAATTTTTAGGCTAAGTTAGGAGCTCTCTTAGAGGACTCTAAGACGCTTTGTGAATACGGGCCCAGGTGTTTAAATTAACGTATGGCAAATTTTTCAGTGTAGGACAAAGTGATTTAATGAGAAGTTACGATGTGAAGCTTAGATACCACACACGATTAGTTCAGTGACCGTTGGAAAGTTGATCATCGGACAGTTCTCTTTTAGTTTTCTTGTTTTAAACCAGTCTGTATATTAAGTGTAATATTAAGATGGTCCACATGTGTTACCAGTATTATAAAATAAATAGCGGCTCTACTGACTATAGATAATTTATTGTTTACATTTTGAATCTCTTTCCTTGGTTACTTCCTCTTTGTTCTGTGTAAACACTGCCTGCAGTTCAGCTGAGAACTTTTTTTTTTTTTAAAGGTTTATTTTTGGCCTTTTGTGCCTTTATTAGATAGGACAGTGGATAGAATCGGAAACAGGAGAGAGTAGGGAAGGACATGCGGTAAACGCCCGAGGTCGGAGTCGAACCCGGGACAGCCGCTACGCCTCTGCACTTGGGTCACGTGACACAACCATTAGGCTATCAGGGCGCCCAGCCAAGAACATTTTGAATTTTTGTCCTGTGACTGTTGGTCACAGCTGAGCCTCTGATGGCTTCACGGTTTCACCAAGGACAGCAGAATCTTTTACTTTTTACAGAATCTGGTTGTTGTAAACGGCTTATTTTTGGCACATTTTAATTGATGCATGTAGAATGAAGTGAAAGTGACGTCTCCTCATCAGATACGAGAACTTCAAGGACAAGAAAGTAAAAAAGACCCGATGATGCCTGCAGCTTTTACACCTTCCTGCTCTGATGAATGCAGTAATTTTGCAGAAGTATTTGTTTTTTAAAACCTGCCAACGGTCTGCCAGGTGTGTTGTGTCTTTCATCACACAGCAGATTGTGGTTTCAGATCAGACGCCTTCTGTCGGGGAGGGTTCTGCTCTCCTGAACTGTACATGAGGGACACCAGGACTGTGTTTTCATGGCATCTATTGACATGTGGCCTCCAGTGAATGATGGCCCAGCCCTGTAGTTGGCTGTGAAACCACAACCAGTGCTTATGTCAACACAGAGCAACCAGGTCTTTAAAAGCCTCCCGGCGGTTTGTGTGAATGTGCTGCTGGGTTTGGTTCAACCCTGATCAGTGATGATGAGACGTTCTGTTCTTCTTTCAGGGAAGAAATGCACGTATGGCATCAAGTGTAAATTCCACCATCCTGAACGAGCCAAACAGTCGAACCGGGCGTTGGCCGACGAGCTTCGGGAGAACGCCAAGAACCCGTCGGCGGCCCAGAAACCAGGCCCGGCTGGCGGCAGTCCGGTTCCCGGTCAGAGCCTGCTGCTGGTGGAGGACATGGCCAAGAAGCTGACTCTGGGACACGAGAGCAGCTCCTTGAAGAAAGACCACAAGAACAAGCACCAGGTGAAGTCGGGCCACCGCTCCAGCAAGAGGGCGTCGACCCGGAAGGAGAAGGCGAACCAGCAGAGTGACCCGGTCCGAAACGGAGGCTCTCAGGAGCAGCTGGACTCGGGCCTGGGCTCCATCGACAGCCAGCCGGTGGAGGCCCAGTGGGCGTACGGAGGCTGTCAGCAGAACCACGGCGTCCGGCAGCAGTTCTGCCCTCCGAGGAGCTCCTCGTGCAGCTGCTGCTCTCAGAGTCGTCCCTCTCATGGCGCCACGCCGGCCTTCCAGCACCACGGCGTCGGACCGGTGAGCTGCCACAGCGCCGACATGCTGCCCTTCGGCCCGCCGCCCTACCCCTGCTACTGCCGATACCCGGTCAGCGTCCCTGCTTACAGCCAGCCGGCGGACTACCAGCACAGCAGGGTCCGGCAGCAGCAGCCGTTCTGGTCCGACCCGTTTGGCGCTCATCCTCCGGTCCAGCGCTCGCACTGGGATCCTCCTCGTCCTCCGTCGACGTCGGGGAAACAGCCGAGCAGCGAGGAGCGAGAGGTCGTCCGGAAGAAGCTTCTGGCCATCTTCAGCGCCCAGCTGGTGGACGCCGCCATGGACATGTTCCCTCAGCTGATGGATCCGCAGAAGCTGGTGGCCGAGATCCTCATGTTGCAGAGTCAGAACCACTCGCTGAGATGAGACGGTCCGAACCTCGTCTTTCAGTTCAAAGACTGAGATAAACATGAGTTAGTGTGTTTGAGTATTGTGGTATCCACTTTGCTATGAACTGTCTGGTTCCTCTGGAGTCGCCTCGGTGAGATGTTCCGTCCGAGGCCGTTACCGTTGATACAAATTGTATCTTTATTTAAAAATGTAAAAGGAAAACTGGATTTTAATGCAACTTAATGGGATCCAATCAGTATCCCCTGTATTAGGTACACCATCGACCCGTTGGAGCCGAGTTCTTCTTCACGCTGAGATGTTTCTCACAATTTCAGTAACAAATTTCCACCAGACTGAACAGCAGGAGCTCAGCGTTGGACTGTGTTAAACCCTGGAGGTGTACCTAATGAAAGGCCACTTGTACAGAACGGAGGAGATGAATTTTGAATGTAAATATGTCTGTTTGTGTCATATTGGCACTGAGGACCATTCATGCTTTGGTTTGGGCAGCAGTTCACTGAATAAAATAAAGTCCTTAAGTGAAAGTCAAGTCCCAGTTTAGTTTTTCTCGTACAGACGTGGCACCAAAGTGGTTTCCATTCAAAAATAAAAGAATACGAGTGACACCAGAAAGTTTCTGAAGAAATCATGAGTGTGCCGGGGAACATGTCCTCCTAAAGTTAAACATAAGGTATAAGCCAGCTGTTTCCCAAACCCTAATCAGTACCTTTGAACATGTCTGAGCTTTTACTTTGAAAGTATGTCAATCAGCCAATCAGCTATGAGTCACTGGTTGGTTGCAGTGAGCAGAGCTAACAGCAGACTCAGGATTAGACCTTCGAACAAACGGTCACAGCTCAGAAACTAGACGTCGTATTGCTGTATGATGCTTCATGTTCCCAGTTTAGGTTTGCTTTGTGTGTTCTTGTGTTTGTTTCGGTGATTTCCAGACAACCGTGACTCAGATTCCTTAGATTCAAAGCTACACGTGATCCGTTTGGTCGATGCTGGAGGCGGATCGGTGGTTTCTGAACTCAGCAGCTGAACAGCCACCAAACAAATCTGGCAGGAAGTGAAGCGTCAGCAGCCTGAGGGCGAATTACAACAATAAACAGTCTGTATGGCAATAATGACACGGGTGTGCTGTAAACCGTCTGACGGTAAACAGGCTGATCGGTAATAAGCAAGAAGTATGATAATAAGCAGGCATTAATTTATCAAAGCTTGGCCTGTTTATTCAGAAAACCTCATCGCTAAAACAGGAAACCTACCTTCAGTGATGCATGGAGAACCCGTCTACTGAGGATTCTACATTTTAAAATCATTTCAAAGCAACTTTGACACAAACTTTTGAAACGTCGCAAAAAAATTAAAAAGAAAATGTGAATTAGGTTTGTTTCCACTGACTGTGTCGGAGTGTCGCCTGAAGGTGGCGCCGTAGGATACATGGCTGCAATAAATGGAGTAGAAGAAGGAAACTAGTTTGCCAACTGCTAAAAAAACCTCAAAGAAGACACAAACTTTGTCCGTCTCTGTTTTTCAGAGAAAAACAGAGAGAAGTCTGGAATCATTTTCAATCAGGAACATTTAAGTGGTTCTTTCATGTCGGCCATGTTTGATGAAGACAACAAAGGAACAGCTGATCAGACGTGAGTTAAAAGTTCAAAGCTTATTCGGACAAGATGTTTCTGTCTCCTGTTAATCGCATCAACTCTCTCTGAAAAAGTCCAACCCCACCTCAAGTACCCAAGCTTTTTACAAAACTGGAAATGTCTTTTAGAATTCTGCTGTTTCTATGAACATGTTTCACATGATGCATCAAAATGTGCACAAAATATGTCACAGATGAAACATCCGGGGTTCAGTCTCTGACATCAGTTAGATTTGATGTGATTCTACAGACGAGCACTAAGCAGGTGAGTCAGGGAGGCTTTATGGCTCCTTGTTGGTGTTTGTTTGCATTGTTGTTGACTACGTAGAGTGAAGGATTATGGGAAATCAACCACTCAGAGGCTGAGATTCACTCGAGTGCAGTCGTCCAACAAACCGGCAGCGTGTCGGCCCTCTGCAGTGACGGAAGTGAAGGTTTAATTCTGATTTGTTGACATTTGGCTCAACCAGAAGCAACAACCGGCAGAGTTCACTGCAGATACAGCAGGCCTCCGACGTCCTCCTTAAAGCTCAGTTTCACTCGAGTACGGAGACTTGGTTCATCTACTACAGGATGTTTTCTGCTCCAGGAACCGGCAGGCCGCTAAGAAGTTGTCCAGACTTTTCCTTCTACATGAACCGACCCTGAAGGACGTCTGTCTGGACTCCTTTCAGGGGAACAGACGTATCTACTCCAGCATAAATACTTACATCTGATCAGCCGTGAAAAACTGCAGCTGAACTTTTAGAAAAGCCACTGGAATGAAATAAAATAAGAACATTTTGACAGCAGGACCCCAAAAACCAAGTCTGCCTAATATAAATGATTAGGTTCTATTCTAAAGGCTTGTTTAAGGTCAGATTAGGTTTGCAGGGTTGAATATGAGCCATGTGAAGTGATGGAAACACGTGAGAGAAACTTGTCTCCACAGGTGAACCTGAGAACACATTCAGGCTGCTGCATTTTATGACACAGTTTACAGTGTTCTTGTGATATAATATTCAATGATGCAACCGACATTTTCCCTTTGATCCACATTCAGCAAAAACATATAAGACACACTATGCTGCCAAAAGTATTGGGACACCCCTCCAAATAACTGAATCCAGGTGTTCCTATCACTCCCATGGCCACAGGTGTATAAATTCCAGCCCCTAGACATGCAGACTGCTTCTACAGACATCAGTGGAAGAATGTGTCGCTGTCAGGAGCTCAGTGGATTCATGGTGGTACAGTGATAGGTTGAAACCTGTGCAATAAGTCCATTCGAGAAATTTCCTCCATACTAAATATTCTACGGTCAACTGTTAGTGGTTTTATAACAAAGAGGAAGCAACTGGGAACAACAGCAACTCAGCCACCAGGTGGTAGGACATGTAACATCAAGAGTCAACAGCTCCAGACCTCCAGACTTGGTGAGGCCTTCAGACCAGCTCCAGAACAGTGGTAGAGCTTCATTAATGGGTTTCCAGCCCAGCAGCTGCATCCAAGCCTCACATCACCAAGGTCAATGCAAAGCGTTGATGCAGTGGTGTAAAGCAGCCGCCACTGGACTCTAGAGCAGTGGAGACCAGTTCTCTGGAGGGACCAATCACACTTCTCTGTCTGGACATCCCATGGACCAGTCTGGGTTTGGAGGTTGCCAGGACAACGGTACTTCCTGACTGCATTGTTCCAAGTGTAAAGTCTGGTGGAGGGGGGTTATGGTGGGGGGTTGTTCTTCAGGGGTTGGGCTTGTGGTGACTTTAAGCTGCTGCTTTGACCAACAGCTCCAGAATCAATCCATTTAAAAATACATAGAACAGAGAAAAGCTGCAAACCTTTACAGAAAAGACTTTGCATTCCTCCTTAAATCAGTCCAAAGTAATCAATCTATGGATTTATTAACGGGAGTAATGACTGAAACCAGTGAATGAATGAGTGTTTAAAGGGACGGTCCAATGAGACGTTAAAGATGCAAACATTGTGGTAACTTAGTCTGTTTGCTTCATAAATGAAGAGTCTAAACTCCCCAAGACCAGTAGTCAGAGCTTCAGAGGTACGATGACAGTTAATTCATAGAGTCAGACCACGTTGTCAGGTCATTCCAGCCTGATGGAACCATTTCTTCAGCACTTTGATGTGTTTGGGCTCATTGTCTGGTTGGAACATCCAGCTGTGTCCCAGATCAACCTTCTGCTGATGGTTTTAGGTTCTGATCCTCCTCCTTCATTGTTCCATTGACTTTGTGTGAAGCTCCAGTTCCACAGAGCATGATGCTGCCACCTCCATGCTGATGGTAGGTCTGGTGTTGTTGGGGTTGAAGGCCTCACCTTCTCTCCTCAGTCTTTGTTCCATCTGACCTCAGAACTTTCCTCCAGAAGGCCTTTTCTTTGTCCATGTGATCAGTGGAGCTTTAAGGTTCTGCTTCTAGAGGAAGAACTTCCTTCTTCATGGAGCCTCTCAGCTCATGTTGATGTCCAACCCTGTGGACACTGACAGCTGTGTTCCAGCAGCTTCTGGTTCATCCAGACCTGCTTCCTGCTGGTTCCTGGTTGACTCTGGACCATCCTGACCAGGTGTCTCTCAGCAGCAGGTGGTAGTTTGTGTTTCCTTCCTGATGGTGGCAGCAACACACCTGGACCATGAACTTTATACTACAAACAGGTGATTCTAGGACCTGAAGCTGCTTTGAAACGGCTCCAAGGGACTTTCTGACTGGTTCTAGTCCATGATTTGCTTCTTCAGGTCTTTGCTGAGCTCCTCAGACTTTCCCACTGTAGTGTCTGAGTCTAATGAGTGGATCAGTGGTTCTAGTTGAACTGGATCAGAGGAGTCAGCAGCTGTAGTCAAATCATGAGAAGTTAAGAGGCCATGAAACTAAGAACATTTCATGAACACAGGGTTCTACATCACTAAAACTGATGATTCAGGCTGCTGTATGTTTGTTTCTGACCCAGCAGACTTTGTCATATTTCCAGAAGACTCTTAATAAATATATGAAAGAACCAAAAGGCGTTTATTGTGTCAAAGATTCATGTTTCAATGATTTTACCATTCAAAAATTCTGACTTATAAGAGTCACTGGAAACTCAGTACTGCTGTGATAAACATGGTCTTTATAAGTGGATGGAAACTTTAGCTCACGACTGGAGAAGCAGTGTTGGGGAGTATTTAGATCGTGACACTCCGACGTTAGTTCATCCATTACAAGTAATTCAAATAAGTAAAAAGACGTAAACTAGATCATAAATACATAAAATGGTCCATGTGGCTGTCAGACAAATGTGTCGTCAATCTAAACACACAGTACACATGCATTTATAATGAAGCTGTCACTGTGTCTCTATTTAATCCACAAAACTGCATCATTTTTTATAAATTCATCAAATGTTTGCATGAAAAACAGAATAGCTCTCAAATAAACGTAGTGGAGTAAAAAGTACATGATTTTCTCCTGCTGTCGAAGTACACAGTGGCTGAAAGTACCTCAAATATTGATTTAAGTAAAGTAAAGTTAGTGAGTAAACATTAGAAAATCCTCCACTATATGCAAATGAGTCACGGCTGCATACATGTGCTTCTCTGTAAATGCAAAACGCTGACGTCGGTTAGTTTAACGCATGTTTCAGAGCGAGGCCTCAGAGCCTTTCCTCCAACATAAACCACACTTCAGCAGAACTGAAGGAACACAAAAAGCCACATTCTGCCATCGTCTGCTGCCGTTCCAGCGAATGAGGTCGGTACAGGAAGAACCTGCAGGTATCAGATGACCCAGTCTGAGCTGTTCGCTTCCATGATTTGCATGAAGCAGGTGCTGCGTCTCCTGAACGGCGTGGTTGCTTCATGTGTGTTTGCCCAGCGAACTTGTCTGACTGCTGCTGGAGGGGAATAACTCTGACAGATGGTCCGAAGATTTATGACTCCGTCACAGGAGCTGTCTTCAGCAGAGCGCTTTGTTGTTCTTTCCCTGCTGGAGGTGCAAAGTGACATTTAAATAGGAATCACTGACATTAGGACACATTACAGATAAACGCACTGAAAACACTGACAAGGACCAGAAAATAGGTCATGAAACATTACAGGGGGTGAGAATCAAAGGGGCTGCTATGGAGGTTTGTTACCTCCACCAAGGAGGTGATGTTTGTTTGTTTGTTTGTTTGTTTGTGTTCAAAATAACTCAAAAACTCATGGACAGATTTGGATGAAATGTTCAGGAAATGTGTGAAATGGGACAAAGAACACATGATGACATGTTGGAACTGATCCAGATCACCGTCAAAATGACTATCTGAATCCCACCACAACCAACCAGTATTCAGATATTGGTATATTCCTATATTGGGGACCAGCCCTAATATTAGTTTGTAAAGCAGCTAAGCTACCATACTGTTGATTAGCTAACTTAGCCACTCTAGGCTACTTGGAACTACACCGTACTTGGCCTTAAGGTCAGCCTTATTCCATCTTGCTGCTTATTTCTTGTCTCAAAGCTGTAAATTGGGACGTCTTGTTCAAACTAAGTAGTTGTTTTTCACATAGAGCTGTTTGTCCTCAAACGCAGCTGCAACAGAAGTCCTGTTTAGCAAAACCAAACCAGATTCTCCAGAGGAACATTTCTGGTTTTATCCTACTTATTTTATCCATTGAGCCTCCAGTTAATCTGTTCACAATAAAGAACCAGCATATATTTCTGTGTCCTGTGTTGATTTCACCAGACTACACAGTGATACTTAGTCATTGGTAGATTGTGTTGGAGGTGGACTGAAGCTGCTTGGAGGAGGTCTGCGCTCTATGAGGGCTTTTCTAGTTTTTGAATATTTGGTGATATTTGAAGTGTTGTGTAGGAATGTATTTGAATGCAGATGTAATATTTCTGTTATATTGCCACCAGGTATAGTATTAGATGTTACTACTCATATTTAAGATAAGATATGAAAATGAAATCCCTTTAGGGACATTAGTGATGTAAATGCATTTGGACTTCAACGGTTCAAATCCACATCCGGTTTCTTCTGCCGCCTCATGCTGTGGACATTTTGCTGGAACACCAAGCTGTAATTTATTTTCTATTTGACTTCTTCAGACATTTGAGGTTTTGTAGACGGTGACATAAAGCTTCATATCAGAAATCAGTGGATATGGGTTATTTAGGGCCGACATAGATGCCAGTTTAAGTGAGCGTTCATGTTCTGTGTTGTATATCGGAGCTAAGGTCCGTCATAGAGCCAGTCCTGTTATTTAACTACAGTTTGAACTGATGACTGAATCGTTCTTCCTTGAGAAACGTCTGAACAAAGTTTTAATGACATGTTTTGTTAAATTCATTTGATGATGCAACATGATGATGCGACGCTGACATGAAATGATGAATTTACATCTCTAAGCACAAAAACAAAATTCTAAATAAAGATTTTGTGCAACAAATAATCCTCAGGTTGGCTCTGAAAACCATGATTAAGGAGAGAGAGCTACATGGGACGTATCCTGGATGAAACAATCACCACTCTGCATCCACTAGACCTGTTTATGATGAGCAAACTGCAGAAAAACTGCAAAAAAATCTTTTATCTTCAAGAAATGCAGTCCTGGTGATGTATTAGTACATCATCAGCTGTAGTTATTACTGTTTTACTGCTCGGCCGTTAACATAATAACTGATCACACTGTTGGCAAAATGTTCTGATGTTACTGGCAGGTGTTCTGTTACTAAGATTCAAACTGCACAATAAAGTGTAAAATATACTATAAATAGAAATGAACTAAATTAGAAAATGGACCATAAAGTGTCAAAACGACAGCTTGAATCAATCAGAATGTTCTTTAAAGTGTTTCTGTTAAGGGCTGAAAGTACATCAAGCTTTTTTATCTGATAATTATGAAAAAACTAAACCAAGCTGCGACAGGACACCAGCAGCTAATATTTATGTGCAGTTTATAGCGATTCGATACGGGCCCAGAAACGACACGGCAGACATTCATTCTGATGACAAAGTGAGGACCTGCTGCTGCTGTGGTGCTTTAAAATGGGGTTTTGTGGATTCAGAACGAGCTGCTGCTGTTAAATTACAGCTCAGATCAAGTTAGAAATGTTGTTTAAGGTGTTTTAAGTTGGAGGCCGAAGCCTTTCCATCCTAAAATGATGCAGAACAGAGCAGCTGGACATGCAGCTTAATACCTGTGAGCAGCTCACAGCATTTCAACGTGTCTGAGCCCAGCACATATTCTGATAACATGAGGACCTGCTGCTGCTGCTGCTGCTGCGGTGCTTTGAAATGTTTTGCACCGTTTGAATCAGGAGGTCTTGTGGATTCTGAACATGTTGATTGAGCTGAAGGAGTTCAAGAGAAACTGATCTGACATTCAAACATGTGGAGACAATTCAGCCCTAAAAAGCCCAGAGAACATTCCGCAGAAGACGAACACTGGAGGCTCCTGCAGGTAAACTGACACCAGGCCTCATGTCTCTACCTGATAACCATCTTCAGCTCTGAGTTTTTCTGCCATGAAGCTGTGAAAACATGCTTCTGACAACACAAACCCTGAGAACAATGATCCAGGAGGAAGCAGGTTCCCTTCGCTGAAGCTACTCGGACTCATACACATTCTTAAAATGCCTTCCTGCAGCGTGACTCATGTTCTGTCTGCACATGAACATAATATGCAAATTCTGCTGCATGTGTGTGCAGGTGAGGACGTGCTGTTCCAGACAGTTGATGGATCGGAGGCAGCAAATGAGACGGTGACACTGAGCTTTATTTCTTTTCATTTTCTGACACATGAGCTCTTAAATTTAAAAGCCTCTGAAGTCCCAGCAAGCAAGGTAGTAACTTTGGAAGGGAAAGAGCAAATGGGGGCGCAGCAGTAAATCAGACATCTGTTCCCGACACTGTGCTGCACCGCTGGAACATCCAGACCAGGTGAGATCCAGGTGAGATCCAGGTGAGATGCCGATGACGTGTCACAAAGCAGAGGAGGAAGTTTCTGCTGTAGAAAACCCCTGAATGCAGAAAAACACTCACAGAGGACTGGTGGAAGTTTGCAGACCTTTGGGGAGACAGTGGCGCCACCTGCAGGATTTATGAAGAAATGCTGCAAAGTAGGGAAAAACATTCAATTCAGTTTGATTTGTACAGCACACATTTACAGCACACATCATCATGTAGCAGGAAGAACAGAAAACAGAAAACACAACAATCCAAAGCTGCTTTTGGATTCCCTCTGAGCAGCAATCAGCGACGGTGGGAAGGAACCCAAAGAACCCCTAGGATGGGGGGAAGAAACTCAGAAAGGAAGGCGGCCATCTGCCTCGACCCGTTAGGTTGGAAACATCCATCCATATCTATACACCGCTTAATCCTCTGCAGGGTCATGGGGGGCTGCAGTCTATCCCAGCCGACTCAGGCGAAGGCAGAGGACACCTGGACAGGTAACCAGTCTATCACATAGAGACAGACAAGCACACTCTCATTCACACCTACAGAATCATCAATTAACCTCAGCATGTTTTTGGAGGAAGCCGGAGAACCTGGAGAAAACCCAGGGAGAACATACAAACTGGAAGAAACAGGAAGATCCCAGGTGTCCTAACCGGGACGTGAACCGGGGATCTTCTAGCTGTGAGGCGACGCTGCTGACCACCGAACCACCGTGCAGCCAGGGAAAAACATTTCATAACTAAATGTGAAATCAAGTCATTATTACTCTTTTTTTCTTTTTCTTTTTTACCTATTAATGCTCCATGAATGTTTCTTTTTCATACAGTTTTGTTTTTAATTTCTGGTAACACCACAAAAGTAAGTGCTTCTCCAAAACTCTGTTTTATCTGAGAATGAGTGTTTCCAACTTGTAAAATGTTTGAAATGCTGTCAGGTCCTTAGTGCAGGCGGGGGTCTGATGGGAAGGGTGTGGGGGTTGCATTGTGTGGGTGGAAGGTGTGAAGGACTGCTGAGGGTTTCTCCAGGGTGGGGGAAGGTCTCCTGTAGCTGGTGATGTGCTGCAGGCCTCTCCAAACCAACACAGGGTCGTTGGCTGAGAGGCTTTTATCTCCTCTTAGCTGCCCTGATCTCCTCTGTCAGCTTGTTTTCTGGCCTGCTTGAACAGGGCCTGGCCCCAACCTCTGTAGGCCTCCTCCTTGGTCTGATGCAGCTCTCTGAGGCTACGTGTGAACCAGGGTTTGTTGTTGTTGTCTGTGCAGATGGCCCTTGGTCTTGTCACACACATGTCCTCACAAACGCTGATGTAGGATGTCACAGTGTCCTCCACTGAGGTCAGTTGCTGCAGTTTCAAAGACACTCCAGTCAGAGCAGTCAAAGCAGGCCTGTAACTTCAGCTTGACTCCTCAGTCCACTTCCTCACGGTCCACAGGCGTAGAAGTTTTTAATGTCTGCCTGTAGGTTGGGATGAGATAAAGCAGACAGTGGTCAGAGAGTCCTAAAGCTGTACGGGGGGAACAGAGCCATAAGCGTCTGTTAATATGAGAATAAATGCAGTGCCCAATAGAGAAGCAGTAGGATATAACTACATAGACAGCAAAAATAAAAACAGGTAAGCTAAAAAACACTAAAAAACAACATCTTCGATTTATCTTTTAATGCAGTATGATGATGGTACTATATTCTTATATTTGCAGTAGTATGAATAATATAAATAAAAACAAGGTGAAACAGGAGAAAAGTTGAAATTGAAAACAAACTACACTACCCAAGATTCAGTTGGAGTCTGCGCAGACGCAGTTAGAGTCATGACGCTGATTTTGTTGTGTTAACCGGGTTACTGTGCCGCTGTGTCTCGTCCCAAAGCGTTAACAAATCCATGTTGCAGTGATGTAGCTCCCTTCAGAGGGACTTTACCCCGCTGTGAGCTGCTACCTTCGGCTCATGTTTCAGTCCTGCGGGCCTGAGAACCGTCTGTGACCCGCCGCGGCTCCGTCTGTTAACCACCTAAGCTAGCCGGCTAAGCTAGCAGCTAGCTAGCAAACAAGCTGGTGTGAGTTTGCGATGTGCGGCTGTTTGTTTTTGTCCTCCCGGCCCGTTTTGTAACTCTGCTGCCAGGCGGCTAACTCTGCTAGCTGCGCGTCTGTGTGGTCCTGAGCCGAAAACAGTGAGTCCTCCTCCGTATGCTGGTGCTGCTGTCCGGCTAAGATGTGGCAGAGCGTCGGGCTCACACTGCTGGTCATTGTGGCCACTCTGGTGTGTGCGCTGCTCTTCATGCTGTTTGGTGAGTTAAAGGAAATAACCTCCATGAGTTACTGAGACAGAACTCACTAATCTGACCTGTAACTACTTTAACTAGTACCATGTTGTTGGGCTGATGTCGCCATTAGGCCTGGATTATCTGCTTTTATTAGTGAACAAAGTTGCTAACTAGGCTAATTAGAGGCTACAGCAGCTGGTAAGCTAGCTGAACAATAAACACGAACTCTCATCATAAAGTAGTTTATCAGCGTTTCTGAAAATGCAGAACTTTTCCTTTAAACTTGCCCCATATGTCAGGTCAGCTGTTTTCAATGTGTTTGACTTTAGTTTCTATTTTTATCCAGAGGGCTGCCTGCTTCTCTTTACAAACTGTAACTGATATGATCTTTAGACCTGCAGGGAGAAATGGACCGGCTTGCCTTATTTTCCTGTTCTTTACCTGAAATATCAGTTTAAACAGATGAACTTCCAGGTATTTGTTCACTTGAAGCTGTAATGTCCTGCAGAACAATAGTAACAACATTTTGAGAAGAGCTGCAATGATTAGTTTTTAACTATTAATAAAAACAACAATAAGAACAATAATTAGCTGTAGGCCGATACAGATGTTTGCAGCTGATATACATTTGCAATAAATATTTAAATGTGTGTATTAAATTCTAGCAAAGACAAAACTCGATTTACATATGTTTAGTTACAAGAGAGCTTTCAAGCATTGGTCCTTCAGTGTTACTAGACTATTGACATGTCTGGACTAACCAGTCAGATATTGCTGTGGATGGACACAGCCAGACAACAGAGTGGTGACTCCAGATGGAGGCAGCTGCATCAGAGCCAAAGCAAAATGTTGAATATTGGAGCTAATAGTTGATGACACTGATAATCAGTTGACCCCAAATCTTCAGCAGTAGTGTTTTGTCCCAGACAGTCCCAAAGCCACACATCTTCCCTCATCTGTATCCATTAATCTGAGTAACGTGTGTGAAATTTATGGCTGCTGTCTTTGTTTGGAGTAGGAATGAATTAGGAGTTGATAAATGAGTAAAAATCTTATTGCTTATGTACTGAACTGAATATATTTGCCTCCAGGAGGTCAAAAAATGTTCCTGAAAATATCCAAAGAACTACATTAAATGATGTTCTGGGTTTTCTAACCTAACATGCTATTTATTTTTAGAAAAATGCATGGTTAGCTCAGTGATTTAAATATTCCAATACAGGAGAGGCATAAATGCATGTTTTTGTCTGCAGACAAAGTGTCTTGTTTCATCACAAAGAGCTCAGGTATTAATAATGATGTTAACAAAGGCTCAGTTCCATTTGGCTTCTTGCTAAGGATCTCCACAACCAGGGTTTAGCATCACTAGTTTTAAAACTACTTATGTGATGCGGTTAAATAATGTTTTCCTTCTTCCTTCCTTCAGGTTGGTATGTAGTCTGGCAGCTCTTCCTGTCCAAGTTCAAGTTTCTTCGTGAACTTGTCGGGGACGCCAGCACCCCACAGGCTGAAACTCAACCGTCCGAAACCAAGAGTGAACGTACAGCCAGCGCCCCGACACGCAGTCGGCCCAGGTCTGCACGCCAAAGAGTCGCTTCTCCAGAAATCACTTCGTAGATCCTCCACACAGCCGCCACATGATCCTCGGAGATATTCCTCACCGACCCGACACTACACAAGGACCTCACCGGGACACTTTAAACTGACCAGGCAGATCTCCTGGTGTCAAAGGGAAAAGCCATTTATGTTCATTACTGTCCATTTCTTTGTGTCATCTGTTCGTATATTTCATTGAGTGCAGTGAGCCCGAGGATCCACTCGTGGTCCTTTGGGCTTCCTGCTGTAGTGATGGCCGACTTTACCGAGCGGCCGAGCTGCTTCCTGCCACCTGTGAGGAGTTTAAAGAAGCTCCATCACACACTGAGATGTTCATTCTCTTGTCTACGTGTTTTAATCATGTGTTTTTAGCAGAACTACTTTGAACAAAGTAGGCAGACAACTGTTAAAGATGAGCTAGTCTCCATTGTTTTAACAACAGAAGATAAACTGAAGCAGTGATTTGTACAACTGACAACTAAACATAACAAAGTGCAATGAAAGGAATGTCGTGCTGTCATTTAGTTGTTTCTTGCACAGTGTACTCTGCGATCCATTAGGTGGAAGCTGTTGCACCGAGTAGATTATGCCCAAAGCCTCAAAGGACGATGACGAATGACTGGGCTTCATTCCAGAAGAGCAAAATGTGACCTTTTTTTCTTGCAACTTCTTCTTCGCCCTTTTTTATAGATTTATACTTGAAGAGTCAGGAGAAAGTTTCAAGGAAATGAAGCAGCATTAGATGCTAGCTGACCTCCCGGAGCGACAGAATGAGGCTCCCTGCTGCAGAAGAACCTGCCCGAGTGATGTCTGAGTCCTCTCCCATCCCTGTGCCTCTGTCTGTATCAGTGCCTGTCTAGATGGCATCCACTGTTTGTTACTCGGCCTCCTTTTGTACGGCGGCGGTGGTTCGTGTCCACTGCAGGCCGGATCTACGCTGACCAGGCCTCAGTCACTACTTATGTAACACAGTTTCCCTGAAGGTACAGCTCATGTAATTCTTGCACCTTTTTATCAGCAGTGACTTTTTTTTTCTTCAGTGGAGCAGTAGCTTCAATAAATAATGCCGTAAATATGCCAAACCTTGTCCTGTTTGTGGTTTTTGGGGGGGAAAGTTGCTGTTTTTGAGGAAGTAAAATTGATGCTGCAAAGTAAAGTGTTAAAAATAAACAAGAGTTACAAAGTGATTTACAAAAAAGAGCAACCATAAAACATTATAAAAGCCAAAACATTAAAAACAACCTTTTAATATACATTACATTATACGTTATATACATACATTATATATTATAGGTGTTGGTCAGAAGAAGTTAGAGACAATGAAAGGATCATTTACACAGAGAAGACACCAGGATCATCTAATAGACATGATTTCCTGTCAGGTCGGAGACACTGATTGATTTTTCATTAAATTAACATTTGTTAGGTTTCTAAAATGTAAAAATTAGCAGCTTTTCAAATTTTGATATAAAAAAAATTCCAATATCTTTAAATTTTGAACTAAATTATGTTTTTAACAGTTTTTTTTAAACATTATATCAACAAAAACCAAAGGCAGCATACTAATGGTCCTCTCTTCAAAATCTATTTTCTGTTCTGCCTCTGGTTCTGTTGTAGTGATGCTGAGTTAAAACAACAAATATTTATTCCTCCATGTTAAAAAGAATGTAGAGTATTATAATAAAATATTACATGCAGCGTTTATATATATATATTACAGCACAGGATATTAAATAATTAGAGAAATTGTTGATGTAGTCAGAGTTTTTAGTTTAGTTTATCAAATGAGATGCTGTTACCCCAAACAGCTGAAGTACCTCAGATTAGCCGTGAGCTAGTTAGCAACCGTTAGCCGTGAGCTAGTTAGCAACCGTTAGCTGTAAAGCTAACAAACCCCGCCCCCTTGCAGACTCCGCCCCATTCAATGTTAACGGACGGTTATGATTGACACCTGTCGATCACGCCACTCAGAAAACTGCGGCAGGTTCGCCGTCGGACCGATGCTAGCCAAAGTTTCTCTAAGAAGACGGTAATTCAGCCCCTATTTTTAATCTGTATTAAGTACCTGGATGTTAACCGACCTGAAGCTGCTGTCAGCACTCCTACAGACAGCCCGTGGAGTCGCTTTGTTCCTTTATATTTATATGCTAACGGGCGTTAGCGAGCTAGTTAGCTTTAGCCTGCTGTTGAGCTCCTCCACTCGGCCTGTCAGGGTAACTTAATGACAGTTAAATTAATATTTAGCGTTAATTTTAGGTCGAGGCAGCGCTCAAAAAGTGTTTAACTAACAAAAACAATAGTGTCATGTAAATATTTAAATATTAAGCTATTTTTGTGCTATATAGAAATGTAAAGCGTAAAATGACCCATTAAAAGAAAACAAACTTTTATTGCACCGACTGCTGTATGAGATGTGAGCTAGCCAGACGTCTTCATGTACATTATGGTCTGTTAACATAATGGCTGCACAGAGTTTTCTAACTGTATCTCATACAAGCATCAGGAAGCAGATCCATTACATTTTCTTATTAGTTGTGGGTGACAGGTAGTTTTTAGTAAATGATGGAATCTGCTATCACATGTATGTTATCACATATCCAGTTCACAGATAACATGTGGCACAGCTCATACTGATTATACAAGAGGGCTCAAACTAGAACTGAACAATTAACTTATGCCAAGTCGTAATAACAGCTTTCAACACTGCAATTAGTAAATTCCAAAGGCTGTAATTGAGTTTATGCAGGAGTCTGACCCAGGGTTTAATTATTATTATTATTATTATTATTATTACTGATGCTGCTCTTAAGTCTTGAATAAACTACCTGTTTATTATTTTGTTATCAGAATTATTAGATTTCTCGTTATTATTACTTAAGTTAATTAGCTTTGCACAGTGACAGCTGTAGTGATCACTGCTTTATCTTCCATATCATTTATAAAAAAGAAGTGACAATACATGTTCAAAGCAGTTTATATCTTTAAGTTGTCATCCTTGCATTAGAATTTAATGCAGTTAATAGTTTGATGTTTTCTCGTTTGATAAATCATCATGTTTTAAATATGTTACACAGTAAATATTGAAGTGAAGCTTTGAGCCGTTGTGCTGCAAATCACAATACTGTCAGAAAAATCACGGTTGGATATTTTCCCCAGTTGATTCAGCCCTCACTCAAACCCTCGCCTCCTTTAATTTGGGTGAAACTGTCATGTAAAATAGAACAACTGGTGATGACATTTTAATTCTTAGGGCAAACGTGTTTAACAAAGTTAATTTCGAGCTCAGTGGTGTGTTTTCTGGTTGGTGACGACCGATAAATAACTGTTTTGGTCTTTTTTGTTACAAAGCAACAATCTTATAAATCAGAGTGAAGCTTTGGACAAAACCTTACAGTAAATGCACTTTTACCATACAGATGTCCTGCAAATATACAGCTAACTAGTGAAACTCACGAGTAATTTCAAGCAAAAATGTATTTAAATTTCCTTTAAAACTGCCACAAAATGTAGCCTCCGTATAAAACAGTCTGTAAACTTGAAACTGGTACAGGAAAGCTCAGATTAAGCCTGTGCAGGTTCATATAACACATGAATGTTCAGAAAATAAAGGCGTCTGGAACTTGATCACTTCACTTGTCTGACAAAGAAAAACAGGCCGAATACATCGCTGAGACAAATCGAGGGCAGTTACCTTGAAGCATAACCAAGTAAATTTAAAATGAAATCATCCTCTAATAAGCTCTCAGGCCTGACTTGAAGTTCCTTTTGTCTCCCCTGAGTCCTTCTTTGTTTTAACACAAGGTGGCAGTAAAGTACTGATGGAAAACAAACCCTCTGTCTCCGCCCAGCTAGAAACACGTCTCAGATAGGACAGGTTCATGTTGATGTTTCTAACTAACTACTAACTAACTAACTCAACCACTGTAACTACGTATAATTTATGAAGCTGTTGTACTTATTTGAATATTTTTATTTACTTTTTACTTTTTACTGCAGTATTTATTCTGGGGATTAAGATTAAACACTAAGCATTTAAAAATATAATGATTTACCTAGTGGAGGGATCCTGGTTTACACAGCAATACATAAGTAATAAAGTCCAATAATATGACATTGCAGCTTCCAGTGAAGTAAAACAGAATGATTTTACACTTTTAATAGTCGTTTTGTTGACAGTGTCTTGTTTCCACCTTTATTAAATTAAAACATCTCAGTGTTTAGTTTATGATCTGCTGCTGGTGAGTATGGAGTTGTGAGTAGAGATTTTGTCTAACAGGACTTATCTAAAATAGAACTGCTTTGGAGACACGTTTGCAGCTTGTTTTGGTTTGTAAATGAAATTCAGAGCCTTGTAGACCAGAAAATGAAAATAACATTTATGAGAAGGGTTCATGGAGTTTCTCTGAGGGTCTGGAACAAACAGTTCAGCCGTTGTGTTTTTGAGACCAGATGCTAAAACTCACAAAAATAAAATATTAAAAATAAAACAAACACCAACGTCGTGTCTGACTCCAGTGAGCTCTGCTGAACCATTTTAGACTCTGCTGGTGGATTTCAGATTGCTGCCATAAATTACTGTCCCAGACCTGAAAGCAGTGAATTAACGCTCTGTTTCCATAACCTACACATCTATACATCTATACACCTATACATCTATACATCTACACATCTATACACCTATACACCTATACATCTATACACCTACACATCTATACACCTACACATCTATACATCTATACATCTATACATCTATACACCTACACATCTATACACCTATACATCTATACACCTATACATCTATACATCTATACACCTACACATCTATACACCTACACATCTATACATCTATACATCTATACATCTATACACCTACACATCTATACACCTATACATCTATACACCTATACACCTATACACCTATACATCTATACACCTATACATCTATACATCTATACACCTATACATCTATACATCTATACACCTATACACCTACACATCTATACACCTACACATCTATACACCTACACATCTATACACCTATACACCTATACATCTATACACCTATACATCTATACATCTATACACCTACACATCTATACACCTACACATCTATACACCTACACATCTATACACCTATACACCTACACATCTATACACCTACACATCTATACATCTATACACCTATACACCTACACATCTATACATCTATACACCTATACATCTATACATCTATACACCTACACATCTATACACCTACACATCTATACACCTATACATCTATACACCTATACACCTACACATCTATACACTTACACATCTATACACCTATACATCTATACATCTATACACCTATACACCTACACATCTATACATCTATACATCTACACACCTACACATCTATACACCTACACATCTATACACCTACACATCTATACACCTATACACCTATACACCTACACATCTATACACCTATACACCTACACACCTATACACCTATACACCTACACATCTATACACCTATACACCTACACATCTATACATCTATACACCTATACATCTATACAGCTACACATCTATACATCTATACATCTATACACCTATACACCTACACATCTATACATCTATACACCTATACACCTACACATCTATACATCTATACACCTATACATCTATACATCTATACACCTATACACCTACACATCTATACATCTATACACCTATACACCTACACATCTATACACCTATACATCTATACATCTATACATCTATACACCTATACACCTATACATCTATACATCTATACACCTATACACCTATACACCTACACATCTATACACCTATACATCTATACACCTATACACCTACACATCTATACATCTATACATCTATACATCTATACACCTACACATCTATACACCTACACATCTATACATCTATACATCTATACATCTATACACCTATACACCTACACATCTATACACCTATACATCTATACATCTATACACCTATACACCTACACATCTATACATCTATACATCTATACACCTATACATCTATACACCTATACACCTACACATCTATACACCTATACATCTATACATCTATACACCTATACACCTACACATCTATACACCTATACATCTATACACCTACACATCTATACACCTACACATCTATACATCTATACATCTATACATCTATACACCTATACACCTACACATCTATACACCTATACATCTATACATCTATACACCTATACACCTACACATCTATACATCTATACACCTATACACCTACACATCTATACATCTATACATCTATACATCTATACATCTATACACCTATACACCTACACATCTATACACCTATACATCTATACATCTATACACCTATACACCTACACATCTATACACCTATACATCTATACACCTACACATCTATACACCTACACATCTATACATCTATACATCTATACATCTATACACCTATACACCTACACATCTATACACCTATACTATACACCTATACATCTATACACCTATACACCTACACATCTATACACCTATACACCTATACACCTACACATCTATACACCTATACATCTATACATCTATACACCTATACACCTACACATCTATACACCTATACATCTATACACCTACACATCTATACACCTACACATCTATACATCTATACATCTATACATCTATACATCTACACATCTATACACCTATACATCTATACATCTATACATCTATACACCTATACATCTATACGTGGTCCATGGAGCTCTGAAAGACATGTCAGTGTCTGACGAGGCTCAACACATCTCAGCTCCAAGAGTCATTCACTTATTCTGAAAGGTTCATACGTAGTGCAGTGATTGTAGATGCAAACAGTGACAGGGCTTCATTCAGAAAAGCAAAAAGTAAAGTTTGAAGGAGCTACACATGAGTACTACGTATTTAAGAACCGTGTTTTTATTACGTTAAAGAGGTTTAGAAACAGGATTTTAAGAATGCTTAGTATTTGAAGGGTAAAGCAGTGAATTAAAAGCATTACTGGACTTTATAAAGTGCAGATGCATTGAATTTCCTCTGTGCTTGTTGTTTTTAGACTCTCTTCTCCTTCAGGCAGCTCTTCTGAAACTCAAATTAACATTTCATTTAACCTGCAGTCATGACTGTATATTTGCAGTACCAAGAACGCAGTGTTGGGAAAGTACCAAAGTAATTTTCTTAAGCACAATACTTTCTTCATTTGTTCGTTACTGTCAGCAGCTTTATTCGTCTACTTTATGACAGTTTGGAAGGAAATATTTTAGTTTTTTACTCCAATGCATTTATTTGACAGCCGGTTTGCAGATAAAGATTATAACAATGAACTAAGACCAACAAATAAATCATGATATATTACTGCAGTGTATAAAATGTATAAAGCAGCCTCACTTTAATATCAGCAACTATAATTCAGTAATAGAAAACCTTCAGAAACAGGACAATCTGCACAGGAAGGACCTTTACTCTTGGTACTTTTAGTAACTTTAATTGTCACTGTTCTGCTTTTACTTAAGTAAAGTTTAAATGCATGATTTATTCTTGTTAGTGAGTATTTTTAGTGAAGAGAAGGCCTGAGTTCTGAATCTGCCTCTGCAAGACCATAATAAAATCTAATTAAATGCAAAGAAGGGATGGATGTGCATTATTTAAAGTGAGGTAACTGATGCATTTGGCTGTGGTTTGAGTCAAATGCTGAGAATCTGCTCGTCCAGAATGTCCTGCTTCCATCACCGACTGAAAACAGATGCAGAAAATTAAGAAACCGCCGTTACAGTAAACAGACTTTGAGTTGTATTCGTACTAATGATGCCACCTCTCCTCAGATCTGACGACGTTTCTGCCTGCAGCTGGGGCCTTTTTCAGAAGAGGAGGTCCTGCTGAGATGAAGCTGTAATTTCAGAGCCTGCAAATACTTTACAGGAAATGATTGTGGTAAGCCAAGGAAATGACATAGACTCTGCAGTGCTTCTCTGACTCTCTCTTTCTCTATGTATGTGTTAAAGTGGAAGCCAGGCTCCTGTTGTTGACTGTAGGTATTGCATGTTACCTCTGTGATGACCTCTCACTGTCTGCTCGCCCACCAGACAGGTGAGCAGCTGACTTTGTGATTGCTGCTCCTGTATATCACAATGAATTTCCATCTCAGCAGCCCAACACCTGTTTGCTGTTTCTCAGCTCGTCCAGACAGTATCTCATGGAGGCAACGGCCTCGGGGAACTGAGCGAAGTGCAGCTTCAGCTCTTTTGTCTGTACAGCACCTCGTGTGTTTGTGCAATAGTGGTAAACCAGAGACAGTCATTTATAAGATGTTTGGCCCGCTGCCTCTGGTGACAGGAGCTTCTGCTGCTGTTGAGTCCAGGACTCTGTGTTCTGGCCTGAGCGGATGAATTAGAGCTGCCAGGACTAAAATAACTCATTGATTCACCAAGCTCTCCTCGGGTCTCATGCATTCACATCAGCCAGAAGACATTTCTCTCATTTGCTGGGAGCCACAAGACGTCCTGAAGTACCATCGTCACAAAGGAAAGGAAAAACCACAGCTAAACAAAGAGGGGTACGGAAGCTAGCGTTAGCCAAAGCTAACAACAAATTTACTAATTTACTTTTTCACTGCAGCTGATGAACTGATATGTAGTTAATGAGGTCGGAATTTATTCTGATCATTATGGAGGAAAAACACCTGAGCTTCTGACAACGCCAGCTGAAGTTTTACGATCAGTTTTCTTTGTAAATCTAAACAGCAGATCAATAACACAACTAGAAACACAGAGATATGGTTGATCTTTGAGTAGTGGACTTTATATTGACTAACATAAAGTTGATGCTTCTATACAAACAATGCAGGATGAACAAAGTCATGACCAAATAAAATGCGTTTTACTTTTAGGTACAGAATTATTCCTGTGTTTTTTATGATTTCCTAAACACAGATAATTCTCTCCATGTGTGATGAAAATCCGACAACTATTTTATCTTCAGTAATAAAGATGTCAGAACAGCTTTGTTGGAGCTCCGACCTGCAGACGGCTTCACTGGGACAAGTGATTTACCTGCAGCTGATTAACTGTGACTCTGTGACAGCTCACCTGTCTGAGGTGAAGAGAAGTCCACAGTGTGACCTGACGTTAGATCAGATCCATCCTGTCTCCATGGCAGGGATCATTCATAAATACAAGCCCTGGATGGAGTCTCTGTTGTTGTGCTTAGATTCACTAACCTCTCTTTGTTGGAGACACTCATGGATCCTTGCTGCAGGTGTTTTATAAGCTCAAAGGAAAAACTCCCACATGAAGCTGGAAGCAACAGACTGAACTTATCCTCCTCAGTAATGTTAACGTCTCAGCAGCAGTGTTTAATTTTATGGACATTTCAGTTTGTATTCGATGTGAAACTGTAGAACAACGTAAATAAGGAAGGTGTTTTATGACTTTGGTGGCAAACTGTCTGTTCTCTGTAGTTTTGGACAAATATTGGCCCTGAAATGAGGAAAAGTCCTCCCTAAATCGCTTCACACAGCTCAGAGTACACAGACTGTTAATGCAGCTACATGTGTTTCAGACTTGTGCTGTGCTGAAAGTGATAACGACATGTTATTCGGTCCGACCTCGGAAGATTGCAGCTGTAACTTATCTGGAAGAGTTAGCAGGATGTTCTGTCAGACATGAAGTCGGCGTGTTCAGACACTGTCAGGTTAATGGAAAGGAGTGGAGGTCTGACAGGGGCTAATGGAACATGGACCTGGAAATAGTGTTATCAAAGTTTGGTATGTAACGTCCGCCAACAAGTGGACACCTGCTAAATACTACATTAGCATTGTGAGCATGTTAGCGTTAGCATGTAGCTCAACCACGTCACTTCTATCTTGGCCAGAGACTTTTTGTGGGTAAAGTAATGAGGCTGAAACAGTTTGTAGTTTTCCATCCAGCCTGGAAACTCTCAGCCCTCCTTTCTGAACTTCTCTCTGCCTTTTGTAGGGCAGATTAGCCGAGAATACATCTCCGGATCTGACATCTCTGGACTTACTGTGTCTGCCTGCAGAATGGGAACCCTTTTAAAAGTCATTCTCTTCTTTCACGTCTCCCCAGAGAGCTCGGGGTGGAATGCAGCGGATAATAAAAACAGCCAGGCTGCTTGTAACACAGCCAGCGTGAGCTCGGAGGGTTTTTAATGAGATTTTGTGATTGGGAGCTGAAGGGGGGGCAGGAGTCTCACTGTGGTCTTGGAAATGTCTTCTTGTCTGTCTGTCTATGTATAGAGCAGCGTCTCCACAGGGACCGGCTGTTCCACTCAGATTGTAATGAAACAGAGCAGAGAGGGGCAGGTGAAGACGGGGAAACACGAAGGCTGGTTTTAGTTGTATCCTGCAGCTGGTCACTGCAGTTCCTCCTGTCGTCAATACGTTCCATCAGTTCACGACGCTGAACCAGAGAAAATGTGCTGCAGATGATGGAGTCGCTCTGAAAACACGTTTCTCACGGTCCAGAGAAGCTGTGTAGCAGCTCCTCGTCCTCATTATTCTCTGGTGTCATGTCTAATGTCCTACAAGCAAAGTGAGGAATCATTTGGCACCTCTTCCAGCAGTCCTGTCCCGCTTAGCCAAATCCTTTCAGCCCCATGTTCAGCTGAGATTAGAGCATCCAAATGACTCTGACCGGATATGACTTGAATCAGAAAAATACCTCACAGGGGTCCACAAGCACGTGGTTACCATGGTTACACAACCTGCCGTGATATTTTATTAGTAAAGGTAGACGTTGATTCAGTTCAGTTCATCTGAGCTCTGTTGCTCTGCATGTTAGTGAGAAGAGTTAAGAACTCGTGGTCTGGAGTCTTACATAACTTCATTAGCTGATAAAGACCATGAGAGGCTGCTGAAAGCTCAGGGAAACTGTACTGTCAGGTTTTATGTGAGCATGAAGGTTCCTGTTGTCTTTGGAAATGACAGAAGATGTTTTTGACACTCAGTGGATGAAGTTTGACATAAAACCTCATCTGAAGGTCTGCAGCCTCACATCACAGCACATCGTTTGATTTGGGAAGTTTTAACTAAAGGCCCGCTTACTTTTACCAGTAGATGAAGACTGTGGGATCCGACTGAAAGCTCCAGAAAAAAAACACTCAGTATTTTAAATATTTCTAGTGTTTTTTTAAATATATATTTTCCTGCACAAAGCTTGACATGAAAATGGAGCCGAAGCCATGTGCTGATGAAGACCCTGAGATGTGGTTGAAAGCTCCAGAAAAACTACCTTCAGGATTCACATTTCAGAGTCAGGTTTGACCTGTGAGGAGCTAGAAGCTGGCTGAGTAAACGTCACGTACAGATGAAGGTCTTCAGATGGAGATGAAAGCTCTGGGAGGAAGCAGATATTGAGTTATGTAGCCGTTTCCACCTGTTGTTCCATCTGTCCACCCTAAAAAGCTCGTTACTTTATTTTGGCTAGAAAATGATCAGTGTTTGCAGAAATTAACTGCTATTTTAAAAAATACTAATATTTGACTTTCCAGACCCTCGTACTGCGTTTCTTCTGGGGAATTTCTGATTTGCTGTAACAGATCTTCTATCGGAGACATAAAAAGACTCGGTCACATGGTTCAGAACAGTCCTTTACTTTGTGGAGAGCTCCACACACATCGACACCGACATGGTTTACAGGGATCTACTGTCACACAGCAGGAAGACACACCAACCACATTCTACAGCTGAAATGAAAAACAGGACATCTCATAAGGTGCTTCATAATATGCAGCGGGAATGTTATGAAAAATGTCCACATAATCCTACGGAGACAGCAGTACTGCATCTACATATATATCCATACCATAATATAAAACAATCTACACAAAAATAGAGCAGGTATTTACAGAACGGAGACTATGTACAACGTCTAAAACAGGCCGAAGGATGGAGAGCAACATATATATACTGCAAATATATATATTTATGCCAGATTAATGTACAAACGGTGAAATGTACACGAGCGACACGGTTGGAAATCACAAGTTAGCCATTTGCAGCAGCTGTTCTTTGAACTGCTGTGCGTGGTGTGAGAGGTCAGTGACTCGGTCCACCATCTCCTGGATGGCGGCTGTGTTCGGGTAGTTCAGGGCGGCCGTTTTGGTCGCAGCCACCACCGTCTTTAACAGATCACACAGCACGTTGCTGGAGTTCATCACCCTGTTGGCCACCTCGGGGACCGAGGCCTGTCTGGACAGAGTGTCTCCGATGAAGACCAGTTTGTGGGCGCTGAGGATGACGAACTTGCTGTGCGCCACGAAGATGCGAGGAGGCTGCCCGGCGCTGACGCAGCCGAAGAAGGCGTCCACGGCGCTGAGCAGCGTGACGAAGTGCTGCTCGCACTGTTCGGAGTAGAAGCTGAGCAGCTGGCGGTCCCGAGCACAGACGGGGGTGGAGGGGGAGATGGGTGAGGAAGAGTCCGAGGGGGAGGCCGAGGTCATCCCCGAGTGTTGGTGTGAAATCCACTGAGTGATGTCGTTCTCCACGGGTTTGATCACTTCCTGCTCCAGCTTCTTGAACTGATTGATCTGTGAGGAGTGAAAGGATTCAGATTATTCTCTGACGTAGATGTTCGGCTCGCTGATGTACAGTCAGCTGGAACGCAGGTCGACATCCCTGCAGCGTCACGTCTATCTAAATAACTATACGATAGTTTATGTAAATCTATCTTCAAAGGAGACGTGGTTTTCCATAAAAACACATCAGGCTTAACCAAAAACAACAGACAGAGGTGTTTAAAACCAAGAAAGAAACTCCAGATCACAGAAAGACATCAGCACACCTACAGGAGATATTTCCTCTGATTAACTTCACACAAATACAATATGCTGATTAGAGTTAAAGTCCTGTCAGCTGTGATCACACGCTGAGGAAGGCACAACTGATGGTTTAGTGTGTAGACCCCATCCTGAGCTGATTATTTACACTACGAATAAACAGAAAATCATCAGTTTGGATCCTGAATAAGATTTAATCTACAATTAATTGAGCAGTTGTCAACTATTAAACCAATCACAAACTTATCTGATAATCGATGAGCTGCTGTGAGTTATGCTTCAGGAACAGTGTTTAAATTCTTTGCTTCTTAAATGTGATTATCTTCTAAATTGTTCCTTCGTCTGTGACAATAGACTGAATATCTTTTAGTCGTGGACAAAACATTGGACATCCTGGGCTTTGGGAAATACTAACTAACATTTTTCACCAGTTCCTGACATTTTAGAGAGGGTTAGGGTTAGATCACCTGACCAGGTAGAAAATGACTGAAAGAAATAATAGAAAACAGAGAATCTAAACTCCAGTTCTCTGATGTCTTAAATACATCAAACTGTCTTCAAGAGTAAACATTTAACGTCACGTTCGATGCTTCAAAACCTGTTAAACATTTGCTGAAACACATGTACTGTTACTTTAGGAAATCAAAATGAACTGGCTGAACGTTTTATTATTAGCATTCTGAGTAGCAAAGACTGTTAACAGACCACTGTGTGTTTATCAGCCAGCTAATGCAGCATCAACAGCAGGACGGAGTGGAAGAATTAGTTTATCAGACTGAAACTGGGCCCGTTACAAAGTCATGATGTTGATGAATCAATTCATTGGATTAATTTTGCAGCCTCACGAGGACACCGTCTACGATAATCCATCCAAGATTAAAATTCTGCCATTTGGGACGAATGAAATTAGAAAACTGTCTGCAGCTGATCAAAAGGAAATGAATCTGTAGCTTCATGGAGACCAATCGTTTCTGTGAAGGATGTAAAGCCAAATATTTTCCTTTTCCAGCTCCTCAAATAAGAGGATTTGCTTCATGTTTTAATCATATGTGATAGCAAACGACATTTTTATTTGGTTCTGGGCCGTAATTTAAGTGCACAACTATGAGCTCTGGGAGGCTGTGAATTAATAAAGAGCATTAGCAGATTAATCAGTGAGGAAAAGCATGTAAGATGCAGCTCCGCTTCCAGCTGTAGAAACAGTTGTTTAATGTGACTACAGAGGTTAAAACTACTAAAACACTTGCTTTCGAAACAGTTAAAACTAATAATTTATCAGACAAACTAATTTTTATGATGTACAAACCCTCAAAACTCTGCTGATGTGCAGCGTCGGGGCTGCATGGTGTGATTTGATTCATCCTGACTGGTGCACAAGAGTGAAAACTGTGATAAACCACGAGAAGAGTGAAGAAACGAGGCAGGCTGTGTGAAATACTAGAAAACGTTTAAACTCTGGTGGAAATACCACGTTGTTAGTAGAAAGCTGATTGAGAGGTAAGTTTTCAGGGGCTTGTGTTGGACTGTGAGGAGGTTTGACTCCCTCTGACTCTCATCGTCTCTCCTACACCTGTGAACCCAAAGGAAGATGAAACTCACCTGTTCCTGACCCAGCTGAACTTGACTCTGCTTGATGATGTTTTCTTTGTCCAACAGCTCCTTCTGCTGACGTTCAAAGTCTTCTTTGCCCTGTTGAAGACGACAGATAGGTAAGAGATGCACTCAGACTCACTCAGGTTTGATCTTTGATGCCTGCTACACAATGAGGTTTTCAGTCTTCTGTGGAGTAAATGTAGAAATAAATCTCTGAGTGGGTCGTGAGCCTTTAAATACCAGTAAGGAAAGAGGCTGTGCAAAAACCTGAACTGCAGCTGACATAACCTGCTGATTTAGGACTAAAAGGTCTGCAAGCACGAGTTCATTTTAACGTCTCTGTGTGTAGGACTTGAACATTTCTAACCCGGACATCTTCCATAAACTAGATCCACAGATGCTGATCTTAAAAAGGCTGACAGCTACACACAGACCACACAAGTCTTCTGAAACCGAATCACATGAAGTTCCTACAATCATAAAGAATGTGATCATGATCTGAGTTATGTTCTCTGGTTTACCTGCAAGTGTACATAGTCGTAGTCCTCCATCCAGCTCTTCACACACTTCTCGCTGTTGTTCATGTTGTCTTTGTCCTGACTGGAGGGAACAGGGAAGGGTTTGGTCTGACCACCGTAGTTGTCGTTATCTGAGGAGGGGGAGGTGAGCGGGTGGATCATGTTCTCGTCAGGTGAGCTGCCCACAGAATACGACCCGTCCATGTGCGTCCGCCTGAACAGCAGCTCGGCGTTGCTTCCTATCGTGGAGGCCAGCTGCTTGGCGTCGTCGGGGACCGTCCTGGAGACCATGACGAAGCGGTCCAGGTCGTCCGTCTTGTTGTGGTGCTTTCCAGATGAGGCGAGGGTGTTCAGAGCCCAGCTGCAGTTCTCCAGGACCTGGTAGATCTGCAGCAGGATCTGCTGCGAGTCCTCCAGGCGTCCCAGCTGCCTTCTGAGTTTGCTGTGCAGGCTGGAGTCCGACAGAGACGTGGCGTTTGCTGCAGCTCCTCTACCAAACACAATGAAATCCCCCAGAGCAGCTCGGACTCTGTCCAGCACAGTGCGGACGTCGTTAGCGTGGCGCTCCATGAAGGGAAAAGTCCTCCAGTGAGGCGAAGCCGCCATCGAACGTAAAGCCCCAGCTGAGACCTCCACTGCTTGCTGCAGGCGGTACAACCTCTGCACGGCAGCGTCCAGGTCCAGAGCGAGGCGGCCCTCTGAGCTGGAGCCGGTTGAGGACGAGGAGGTGGACATGCTGCTGCGAGTGCTGCCGGTGCTGGAGAACGACAGCCGGTTCACGCCGTCCGTCACGTCCGCCACCGCACGGGAGTCCTGAGCCGGGATGTCGTAGATTCCTTTACTTGGATCTCTGTCGGCAGGGGAGGTTCTGTGCTGGGAGGGCTGCATGCCGCGAGGGATGTCGTACACGT
Organism: Dascyllus trimaculatus; assembly: GCA_024666655.1. Classification (NCBI taxonomy): domain Eukaryota; kingdom Metazoa; phylum Chordata; class Actinopteri; family Pomacentridae; genus Dascyllus; species Dascyllus trimaculatus. The sequence continues at coordinate 2,390,440 of CM045461.1, forward strand.
CCTGCTGAGACCCCGCCCCCGAATGAAGGGCCGGTGGGGGCACGTCGTAGATGCCTTCATTGCCGTTGGTGTTTGGGTGTTGGTGATGGGCACAGGGCTCAGAGCTGGGGGGGAAATCGTAGTGGGACTGGGGGCCCTGTGCTGGTTTGGTGAGGGCAGGTGGAGGGACGTCGTAGATGCCTTCCTGCTTGTGCTTGAGAGGCTGTGGGAAGTCGTAGTTCCCCTCCTGGAGGGCAGGGTTAGTCCTGCAGGGAGGCACCGAGTAGACCTGCAGGGCGTGAGCACAGTTATTAGGACTTAAATGCAAAACAGTGTGTTCATGGTTGCTGTGTAATAACTCTGTGGTGCCCAGACGAGTGCACGCCCAAAGAATGGGCTGAGAGGTGATGAGTGGCTGTCAGACATAAACAAAACTTACATAACACATGAACATTTAAAGAAAGAGTAGAGTTTGGTGAAAATAGTGTCCAGGACGATGATTCAACACGTGTCCCTGTAGAGGACAGAAAGGTCCAAAGCTACTGCCCTGCTGTCTGCATGTGCTTCCTCCAGATTCAGGAACTACTGCTGGTGTGGTGTTCTGGTATCTGAAGATGGTTTAAACTGTCTGATTTAGGAGGTTTTATGCTTTCAAATGAAGCCAAAATACAGCAGCAGCATTTCAGTTCAGCTCATATTCAGGCTGGTGAGTCTTCAGAAGTTAAACTGCAGATAAACAACCGTCTTCTTTCCCAAACTCCACAAATAAAACCAGCTGCTCGGCCTCAGACTCTCTCTGAAACACAGCTTAGAAGAACTCAGTGGAAATTTACCACAGTTTGATTTACAGTCATTAGATCAGCGATTAAAAACTTGGATTCCTGCTTTCAAACAGCCGGAGAAATCTTGTAAAGGCAGCGAGGTTCTCAGCCCGACTGCTCATTTATACGACATTTAAGAAATTAGCTGGAAAGAGTCGACTGTAACCTACATTTAAATGCATGTCAGTGGGTTTTCACTGGATACGTGGTTTTTGCTCAGCAGTGCTGCAGTTGGAGTTTGAGGAAGTGAAAGACCTTCTGGCTCGTGTCGATACTATATTTGAAACCTCAGTTTCTGCCTTTGATTCCTTCCTCTAAGGCAGCACAGAGTCCAACAAAGCGTTAACCTCCCTCTAACTCCACACAGCAGAGTGTTGTGACGTACGCGGCGCTGAGCATGCTGGGAGAGCAGCGGGTGGATGAAATGGTGGCCTGTAAGTGATTTCCACCAGCCTCCAACTGCACTCTTTACAGCTAGACAGGCCTGCCCAAACTGTAATTAGGAACGACGCAAATAACAGGTCCCAGCATATTTCAGGTTATTACAAACAAACTGATGGCGCGGTGCCTGGTCGGGCCTGGAGAAACCTTAGAGGGCCTGGAAAGAGAAGAGTTATGTCCTGGACGTTTTTCTTTTCCTGCTGGAGAGTTCAGACACACTCTTGGAGTTTTGGTTAAACTCTACTGGCAGGAAAGGCTTTCATTTAAGGCAGCCACAAGAATCCCATAAATATGACATTTGACGTATTATTATTCATTTAATATGGACAATTAAGAGAAACACGAGGAACTGTGTCAATAAACATGAAATACCATTTTCCGGACATAAGCGGCTTCCTTAATTTGGCTTCATTGAACTGAAACAAAGCTCCCTTTCACTGCGTCTGAAATGTCCTCTTACCCCTTGGGAGGACGGAGGGACGTCGTAGACTCCTTGGGTCCTGGGGTCCATTTGTGACGGCGGAACATCGTAGACTCCCTGGTGTCTGGCTCCGCCTACTGGACCCGGGAACATCTGACCAGGTGGAATATCGTACACCTGGAACACGGAAGCAGTGCAGAATAAACACGGAGAACTGATGTGGTCTTTAGATGTCTCTGACTGACGCTGCAGGCTGTTACTGTGCAGCAGTCGGCTGTAGTGTTGTTTAACTAATTCCTCTGGTGACTGCAGCAGTAAAACAAGCCGAGAACACAACTTTTACCTTTGAAGCCAATATGTTGAACTTGTTAGCAAACCGTTGCTTATGACTCATCAGCTAATTACAGGGCAGCTTTATCATTCAGTTGTGGTCAATTTCAGTTTAGTATTTACTTTCTCTGGTCTGTTTTTGCTGCTGAGTGAATTATCTGTCTCTTTAGCTGCTAAATCTCTACCTGTCTGCTGTTTGGTGTCACTGTGCAGCGTGTCTTAAAAGCAAACCAACAGACTGATACTGAAACCCACTAAAACACTGCTTATAGCCACTTTAAATAAAACAATATATCAGAACGTAGTCGCGTGCAGTGGGTGAGGCTAGCATCACCACACTGCTGCAGGTTTTTAGCTCCAGAAAGATGACAAGACAAAACTGTAACTGTCAGGGATCCGTTCTGAGAAAACAAGGTCACAGAACTGAGCAGCAGAACAGGATACGTGGTAGATTAACACACGGAAGATGCTGCAGATCAAGGAAACGGCGTTCTCGTTTTGACAGATGCAGAGCTTCTGTGTATTTGCCTGAACACTTGACTGTTCTGCTTGTTTGAATGGCTCCTTTAGTATTTCTAATTTCACATCTGCATTAGGTTGGAGTTGAGAACCCATAAGATAAAGCACAGACACGGTTTAGGCTTCATACTGACAGATTATATCAGCGTGTTGTAAACTACACATCACGCATGCTTTGCATTACTGTGGAGCGTTTTGAAATACGAGCTCTGTGGTTTGAGATATTTAAAATACTTTCCTTATTGTTTAATTTCTGTCTGGTATGAAAATCAAGTGGCAGAATGTAGAGATAATTTTAGGCTGTGTAATCCACCACACTCATGTTTGCTGGTGTTTTATTGTCTTTGCCGTCTGCTGAACGCTGTAGTCACGAAACGGAAATATAAAGGACTCAATGGATGAGTTTCAAAACCCCACCGTGGTTGGAATAGTGGTGGGATGTTTGCAGGAAATGGGCAAAAGACTGGTGTCATCATTACAAAGATAAGTAAACGATGCTGTGGAGTGTTTTATTTAAATCGTCAGGTTATTTATGCTTACAGAAAGTTTCCCAAAGGGTTTTATGCATTTATAATACATTGCGGTGTTTCCTGGTCGTAGCTCCTCAGCAGACCGTCCTGCTGTTCATGCTGTGGGAACAGGAGACACTCACCCCCTGTGATCTGCTGGGCGGGACGTCGTAGAGGTCCTGCTGGTTGTGCTGTCCTGGGCTGTAGGCGTAGGACTGCCCCACTCTGGTCGGGGTCACCACCTGTCCGATCACAGCAGGGCCAGAGACACACAATCAGAGCTGCTGTCTAAAAACAACACCTGGCCAACAGCAGTGCTCCACACTAATGACGGCTGCCACCCGGCTCTTCTCCTGCGCCTGTTCTTCATTTCTAGTCCTCAAATGACCCAGACGCAGTAAGCGATCACAGAGGAGGATATTCTCTGACAACATCCTCCCTGTTTCAGGCTGTTTGTAAAGGACCCAGGAAACAAGTCATGAACAGAAAGCTGGAGCTGCAGGGGAGATCTCCTCTGAGTCAGCTGTTTAACAGGCATCTACAGGGTGTTCATGTCAGGGTCCCTGGTTCCAATCAGCTTCATCTCTCAACTGTTCTCTATGTTGATTAATCTGCCTCTGATTTTCTTGATTAATTGACCAGTTCTGTTTATGAAATGTCACAAAACCACAAAATGACACCTTTAAAAATCTTAAACCTAAAAATACCAGTGCAGTGGTGTCAGACCTCACTGGAAAAGCTGAACAACCACCATGAAAAGTGACTTCAGCATTCAGTAAAACAGCTGGCATGAACAATCAATTAAAGTACTGACTGCATGACACAAAGATAACAAATCAAAACGTCATTTATATGGAAACTAAAACAGGACTTGGTGAGATCATAGTGGTAATAAAGCCTGCAGTGAAACGTTAATGTGGTAACAACGGAAGAATAATAAACTGTGTGAACTTTCAGCTTTATCTTTCTAAAGTTTGCTAACTTGAACTAGCCTATGTTAGCTTCTTTATGCTAATAGCTTATGTTAGCTTCTTTATGCTAATAGCTTATGTTAGCTTGTTCATGCTAACAGCCAGATGAAACCACTTAATTCAGCTTGTTCTTTTTAAAGTCACTCTCTTTGTTCAATTGAAATAGGTGAAATGTGAAGTGTTGCAGCTAATGCTAACTAACTGTGCCTGCAAAAGTGGCTCATAACAGACCAAGTAAGACTGTAGGAAAAAAGCAAAGTAGCATTTTATTATTTAGAGACTATCTTTTCTTTTGAGTGGGGACGACTGGGTTTTTAGCCGAAGAGCTGAATTATTAAGAGCAGGAGAAATCTGTGGATGTAGAACTGAAAACTGAGCTGACAGGGTCGGTCTGCTGCAGCCAGAAGCTACACTGGAAAAAGACAGAATATTCCACAATACTGCAGTTCAACTAATAAAAACTAAATAAAACATAAAACTAATGTGAATCAGTTGAGCAATAAAAAGAGCAAAACTTCAGCAGTGGTTTGTGAAAACAGTCGGGCTCTTTAAACTCGTTCGTTTTAGCAAGCAGGGACTTGAATGGAAGATGGTTTGGAGGGTATTTAAGAGGGAGTTTTATCGTAGTCCTGGCTGGATCAGGAGTTTCTGAATCCAGAAGTCTCTGGTGAAGTAATCACTGGGTCACTGGTATTGATGAACAACCTCCTTAAACTCAAGCATTTTGTGCTGCAGGATTTAATACAGCTCTAAATATTTTACACGGTGGTGCAGACAGGCTGGAGAATAATGGTGCGATTACTGCTGGGAAAAAACACAACACAAACACATGCCTCTGGCTTCACCTCCGCCCCGACATCTCTGACCCTGTTAATTTTTTATCACATTTTCCCTCCTCTCTTCCCGTCAGCGCTAATCAGTCGCTCCACACCTCCTAATCCCAGCGTTTCCAGCCTCCTCCCCCTGAAAGCAGAGCTCAGACCTCCTCGCTGCGTCAGACAGACTCAGGAATTCAGGGAATGTCCTCCTCTTGGTGCTCAGTACTCCTCTTCTGCCCCACGCTCCACCATCGCCTGGCTGGAACGACAGGGTTCATTAGCAGGGCTCCAAAATAGGAACCATACGCTCGGCTTCCTGGCAGAGCAGAGCGCAGCGTCTCCGGGGACGAATAAGACTTTAGTCCCAGAACCGACTCCTGAGTCGCTGTACAGTCGAGTTAATATCATAATACCTCTCTGAGACGTTTATCGGAGCGTGAGCAGTGAGCATGAGTCGTAACCTCAGAATGGGATTAATGTTTCTGAGGAAGGTTTGTAAAAGAGATTTATGAAAAAAGGCAACCGAGGTGGAAGAAAGGGAAAGCGAGAGGGACGGAAAATGGGTTGCCTAGTATGGAAAGGAATGCCATTCATGTGAGCTGGAGTCTGACTAACAGTAGTCCATATGGTTCTCATAAGTCCCATCTGAACACGGCTGCGGTGATTTAAGGTGCTCATCGTTGGCATTCCTGTCCGAGCATTCATCATCCCAGCAGGGCCTGTGGGGTCAGAGCTGAAACATACACCGAGGCCTTTAAACGCATCAAGCAGAGCTCTAAATGAACCAGCAGAGGAATAAACAGCCGCTCGCCGCTTCTGGATCTTCTTTAAACACTTCAAACTGCTCGAGCCTCTTCTTCAGGGTTCACCTGCTTTACAGGACGTACAGGAGAGTGATGGAAGCCATGCTGCTGTCATCTGGTATCGCTGGACTCTGACTTATTAACAGGAAACATGTTAATACGAACGCCACAACTACTTTTGTCTTTAATTTGTGGAATAATCCTGCTGACTTTAGGAACTACACAGCTCTTATTTTGTGGCCTTCTGGGGATGAAAACAGGAAATATAATCCTGCCAGTTAGCTCCTGGACGCTGTTTTTATTGCAGCCATTGTTTTTACTTTGGCATCAATAAAAGTCGACCTGCAACAATCCTTAAATGTAAATATTAGATGTAATATTTTCTGGTTTCTTTCCTCCTGTATGACAATAATCTGAATATCTTTGGTTTTTAGACAAAACAAGACATTTATCATCTTGAACTTGACATTTTATTATTGTATTTTATTATTATTGTATTAGCTTTCTATCAGCCAGGTTTCAGAGCTACGTTACTTTTGCTTTACTTGTTGTGTGTTGGAATAAAATCACACATTTAAACCTCCCAGAGTGAATAACCACACACGGCAGACAGGGAGCTAACCTTCCACTGAGTTACAACAAAGTGATGCCTTGTAAAAGGTCACTTTGCCCGGCTGCAGTCCCCCGAGTCGAGCCTGTTTGCATACGATAAGAGGATGTCTGGCCTCAGCTGTCGCATGCAGATGGCAGCGAGGTGTCTGCAGAAGACCTCGGCGACCTTCCTGCAGGTTCATGTCGCTGCTTCAGGAGCTCTGTGGCCTTCAGAGGCTCCTCTCAGCCGCTGCCAGATGCACACTGCTCATTTATTTCCCATCTCCTCCTTCTGTTTACCCAGCAGGCTGCTGCTCCGAGCCGCTCGGCGCTGCTATAATTGCTAGCGGGTAAATATTTACCACATCCAGTGAGGTTGGAGTTTGCATGGCGGCGGGAGCCCTCTGAGAGAGCGATGACATCATGAAGAACTGGGGGGGACTGAGCAAACATTTGTTCCCACTCAGGTGAGAGGAGCTGAGGATTCCTTCATGGTGGAGGAAGGGCAAAGTGAGCGACTACAGAGAGCTTAAAGAGGTGCCTGAGGAGCTCATGGAGGCTTTTTAACGCTGGCGGTGACTGACTCACGGCTCTTTCAGCACAAACCTGTTTACTTAGCATCCTGGCAGACTTTCCAGCTTTACTTCAGACATCTGAGAGGTGTCGTCAGAACGTCAACAACCACCTCATGAGTTAGTTATATACTCACTTTGGTTTCACGTACAGATGGGCTTTGAACCGTCTCGTAAACACGTAGTTATCATTTATTTTTATAAGTTTTGTGGCCGTTTAATTAGCTGGTCGACAGCAGCTGCCTTGATAACCAGCTCGTGTTACACAATGTGAAGTTTTTGCCTGAATCTTTGGATTTTTAAGCTCCAATCGTCAGTCGGACCGCTGCATGAATCACTTTGCATGCATTTGCCACATTGTGATTTGAGGTCAGATGACAAATTAAAGGAAAAACCTGACTAAATAAGTGGAAAAATGTACAGTAATTACAGTGTATTCATGATAGTGATTCAGATGCACTGTGGTAATTATGAAAATGGCGTGAATCACATGCTCTGGCCCTCGCAGTCACCACATCTCGACCCAGATCAACACAGATGGGAGGTTTTGGCAACAGCGCTCCTCACCACCAGCATCAAAACAACAAATGAGGGAGTATCTTTTAGAAAAATGCCGCTCATCCTTCCAGCGTCTCTGCCAAGATGCACTGAATCCATTTTGGCAACTCGCCCAACTTGCTAAGACGCCGTATGTTGGTTTGTCCTGTCCTCATATTGGAAACCATCATTTCTAGCATGGCTTCTTCTCTGTCGCCCAGTTTGAGCTTTGTGTGGGTGAATTATGGCACCTGTGCCGTACGGTTTCACAGGAAATCTTCATTTCACACCTTTATATTGGTTTCATACGTGCACACCAACGACTTCCCGTTCGGCTGATGGCTCGCTGACACAAACCAACAACAGGCTTTTTACTGAAGGTCGGCTTATAAAAGATGGTGACAGTGACGCTGCTGGCGGTGTGGAGACTGAATTCATCCATCCATCACCTTATTCACACCTTCTCATCTCCTCCCTTGTGCGTTTATCAATCGATCTGGATGCTGACAAAGTCCTCTGTCAGCACAGCGCTGTTGGTTCACCTTTTAATGAGGGTCACCGAAGGGCGCAAGGAAATCTGAGTCACCAGCTGCACCAGACGAACCTCAGTGACACCACCAGTCTAGTGCTGTGAGAGCGGCTGCTCCTAAACATAACGTGTTTTTACTCTGTGAGGACTGCTCCTGTGCTGCTGAATCACCGTCCGATGATGTTTTCACAGTGCTGTTGCCTGATAACGCTCCCTCCTCCACTCAAAGCTGCACCGGCCCACTAAAGCTCCAAACTAATTAATGCAGGTAATTAAGTGTTGAGTCCTGCGAGGCTGTCGGCCGTCTCCATAACACGTCCAAGTGGCTAAACCCAAACAGACAGCCGGCTTAATGAGGAGCGTTAAAGGAGAACAGAGCGACTTTAGCTGTAATAAGGATCATCCTCTGTGATCAAAGCCGCTTTTTAATCCTGTGGCATGATTATCTGAAAAGAAGTAACGTCTAAAGATGTGTGTGACACTCAGCGTTTACTTTCTAAGGAAAATACTCCACAGAAAATCCTCCGAATTCTAAGAAAGAGCAGCATAATGTGGAATCTCTTTTCCACAGCGGTGCTTTAGAATAACATGCTGACAGTGGTCAGTGTAATAAATGACATCCAGACTCTAACAGCGGGGCGCTGCTGCTCCAAACGTGGTAAAAACTGTAGAATCTGGTGGTTTTTGGAGCCAAAAGCAAGAATCACAATTAAGAGTGGGCTTCTGTTAACTGAACACTTCACAGCACTGACTAGAGCAGTGACTGATTCAGTGATGCCTCAGATGGACATTTTTACATCAAGAGAATATTTTTCCTTTATTTCTTGAACATATTTAGTCGAGTACAGTTTGTCTGACGTTGCTGCTTTTGATTAAATGTTCCCAAACTATTAAAATGGAACTTGCCTTGTCCTTGTTTTAGGTTTTTTAGTGCTGTTAAAATGTGAAACTGAGTTGGCAGGTCTCAGTTTTAAAAACACTTTGGTACTTTGGTATTTATCTGCAGTTTACAGTTTATACATTTTAAAAGGAGAAGATGTTGTAATTTACCAGCAGCTACAGTTAATGTTATTTACATTAGCAAAGCTAAATAGATAAAGAACAGTGTTAAACAGTAAACCTCATGTTCTACCACAGAGTGCCCTAATCAATTATACAGTGATTAATATTTTAAGTAAGGTACTTTAAAATATAGTAAAATACTGACGACTACAATAATAATTTCACACTAACTAACTGTGTAAATAATCTGCAGTAGCAGCACTGTAAAAACAGACCTCCGCTGTCAGTATTTTAATGCCATTTAGCAGGAAAACTTTTTACAGTGTAGCAGGCCGACGTCTTGTTTGTTAGCATGCTAACCTCTGTAAAGTACGACTGAGCCTGATTGTCATTTGTTTTTAGGTATTTGTTCATAAACCAATGTAATGGAAAACTGAACTTCTGAGGTGAAGATGACCAGATTAGGACCAGTAAAGTCATTAAGTGGGTCCTCCGGGGGCTCGAGGCTGCCTGCAGTAGATTTCATGCCCGTCCATCCAGCCGTTGAGATATTTCAGCCTGGACCAAAGCGGTGCACCGACAGATCAACATGGTCAAACTCAGATCCGGTGGTGTGGCTAGAAATGCCAGAACTGAACTGAGCCTGGCTTCTAAATGTAAATAACTCCTGGTGTTCTTTGTCCTCAGTGATATGAAACTGAATCTGTTTCGGTTTTGGGTTGTCGGCTGGCTAAAAAAGGACACGTCAGTTTGGGTTTTTGTAAACGGTTTCTCTCATCCTTCCTCTGCTGCTTTATCACATTCTCTGCTTTCAGCTTTCCAGAGGAGAAAGTCCTCTCGGTGTTCTCACCACAGAGCAGATTACTGTTGGTGCGACTGATGAATGACCCTGCCCTCCCGGTCAAATCTCACAACCCTGCGATTCATCACTAATGCAACAATGGTGAGCGTCTGAAGGAGCTGGCCTCCTCCAGGAAGGAATAACTCACTTATCCGCTGCTGAGATTGTCGTGTCCGTGATTAGGCTGAAAAACTACGGCCGAGGCAAACAAACAAGCCATTCATTACACATAACCTGGTTTCTTTGAAAAGCAGGGTTTTATCAAGGTAGACGGCACACCCCTGCCGCTATCAGAGCACTTCCTCAAGTTGTGTGGGAGTTTATTAGTCCTTTTGTTGCACCTCTTTATGGCACCACAGAGCAGATTGGATCTATGGGTATGGAGGAAATGCCCATACAAGGAGCAGACCTGAAGAGGGCAGGAAGTGAGGAATGAAAAGGCCGTCTGGAAGGAGTCGATAAGAGCCGATGTGTGAACTCTGAACCCAGCCCATCGTTGAGCAGCGTGACCTCAGCGTCTGAGTCAGAGGAGGAAGCATCGAGGAAACGGGAACAGCGTCGCTGAAACAGACACACCTTTCAGAGCTGCTGCAGAAAGAGGAAACCAAGAGCAGCAGGCTGAGAGGAGAAACGGGGCTCTGAGAGCAGAGCGGTGAAAGGCTGCTCCCGGCCTCCATGTGAGGAGGCTCTTTGTGTGGCCGAGAGCTGCAGGCTTCTGTCCCACACAGTCCAGCCTGGAGGCCACGACGGAGGGGGGGCAGCTCTGGTGTTCACCCACCTAGGAGGGTCACCCAAGGACAGGGCCACAGCATCAAACCAAACTGCCAGAGAGGCAGCGAGCGCCAAGCCTCAGTGTGCCTTTATATACCAGGGCCCCACACCACATGAAGGGAAAACAACCAGTCGCCAATCTGGATCTGCACTGCAGGGCTGGCATGCAACCCCGAGGACGCATCCTGGAGGATCTGTGCAGCAGACAGCAGCGCATGGCACACAGGAGGCTGCTCTGTGGGAGGGGGTGACGGCTCCGGAGTAATATGAGAGGGGATTATCAGCCGAGGAAGCCAGCATCAGTCCCAGTAATCATTGGGAAAACCCAAATACACGTCTGCACTTGACAACAAGAAAATGTCTGTTTGCCTTCAGCTCCATCGGTCCTGAGTACGTGACAGGGAACGCAGCGTGAGTCAACGCTCGCAGCCTGTCATCAACACCACTTCACAGCGACGAGCTGTAGTAAACAGACTCGGTTTGATGTGTTTAAGAGCAAAGGTCAGGCTGGGGTTTCACAGCAACAGAAATATCTCCATGAATACCAGGACACATGCAGCACAGCGCACTCATGCAGCTTCTTTTATAAATACCTTCAAAGTGCCTCAAAATAGACACTGGAGGGGTCAGTGTGTGAGTTCAGACAGAAATCAGGAAATGTGCTGCTCAGCTGTTTACTTATTAGTTATCTGGGATTCAAGGCTAAGATCTGTAAAATAGTTTGGTTGGATTTTGAGAATTTCCTGTTTTCAGACGTGTTTTTAAGTATATTTTACCATTTTAAGGGTTCGGTATCTCCAGATATGTAACTACAGCCATGAAATGTACTGAGGACACAGACAGAACCGTTTCCAGCAAAGGGCTCCAGCAGACGACAGGTTTTTAATTACTGACCCTTGGAAATGGCAGAATTTTAAAAACAGGGGGTGGTGTTGCTGTGAGTCCGGTTGACCCAGGATTTGAAAGTGAACAGACTGAAAGTAGCTGATGTAGTTTACTAGTTTACTCCTGCTCCATGTCAACATTTACTATCAGACATAGTCGTGTTCGCCCCTTTTTCCGTGTATCTTTCACTGTTTCCCAGAAAAAGCTGAGTTAACGCCCAGTTTTTGTGTTTCATGTCCATCCAAGCCTTGAAAGTGCTCCACCTGAGTCCTGGACCAACACAACCCCCCTCTGAACCAGCACCACCGAGCTCCTGTTTGTTTCTTGCCGTTTCACTGCAGATTCTGGCTTTAACCGAGCCGATTGTGGCCTCAGAGACTGACGGAGCTTCTGTCCAACAGCCAGACGTCACTGGAAAACAACAGCGCCTTGTCTGGACACGCTCACACATCGACGTGCACGCAAACATGTAAGCGTAAAGTCTTTGTATGTAATAGACAGGAACAACCGCTGAAAATTACTCCACTTTGATAACCACAGATTGGAGAGCCAGTTAAACGTCCAAGACTTAATTTAATCTGTCCAATAACATGATTGCAGCACAAAACACACTCACATTAGAAGCACATTTAATTTTCCATGTTATCATCAAAGCCTTTTAATACCATTCCTCAGCTAAGCCTCACGGCCTGTTATGGAACAGAGAGGTGTTGGCGGACGCCGCTGTGTTCATGTGTGTTCATGTGTGTTCATGTGTGTGTGTGTGTGTGTGTGTGTGCAGGATGATTGACAGCTCTCTCCTTCAGCCTCTGGCTCCGACTGACTTTATCACAGCGACTCCTGTGCAGCGAATCACGCTAAGTCCTCTAAGCTCCTGGCGCCTGCTGCCTGTTTACCTACTAAAATGCACACCTTAGCTCACTTCTGATGGCTGGAGCTGATTTGTTAAAGAAAAAACCCCTCAGGATAACAAAAGCTCATTCAGCATATAATTACTATCCTCATCCTGAAGCGATGAGCCGGTGTGAGGTGCTAGAACTAGTTAAACGGTTGAACAAACAGGAAGATTCTCCCCTTGTGCTTCATCATCACACACCTACCAGTGACTTCCATTTGTGAAGGACTGACTGCTGGTATTTAACAGCTGCATTCCAACAAAAGCAAAGCAACAAGTCGAGAAGAGATGAAGGATCAAAGTAGCTCCATCATGTCAGTTAGAAATGCCTAGCTTAATGTTGCTAACAGCTAACAACAGTACTATAAGTGACTGAATGACCCTGTGAACTAAGCTAGTTACCGTAGCTAGTTAACAAACTAATTTCAGCAATACTTCAGCTGCATCTAACTCATAAACTGAATGGGCTTTTGATTTATGGTAGATAATGTTAGATAGATAGATAGATAGATAGATACTTTATTCATCTCAAAGAGATAAGTTAGCTCATGCTTGCTAACATTTCCTATCATGTATTTGCTTCAGGCAGCTGATGATCAGCTCCATTACCTGCTACCAACGTAAGAACTAGCGGCTAACAGTAGCTGTGTATCAGCTGATGCTTGCTGAATCCTGGTGCTTGTGGTAACTATTGTTAGCTAACATGTGCTACCGTTACCTACGTTAAGTTAATAGAATGACCGGTCAATGTTTGTAGCTTCATGTTAGCTAAGGTTTACTAACGTTCACTCTGTTAAGACGGCTAATATTCACTAACACATTACCGTCATTGATTGTTAGCGCTTGCTATATTCAGTCAGTCATTGTACGTAATGTTTGCTAACATGTGAAACTGAATGGAACAGTCAGCTGTATGGTAGCTAATGTGCTTAAATCCAGTTTCTTATGCTACCTAAATCAGCTAGAATGAGCTAAAGAAATGAGTAGAGATGAGTTTTAATGAACTTTTTTCTGTAACACGGTGTGCTATTCTTGTTTTTACAGTTGGGCAGTTTTGCTCCAAACAAGCAAACATGAGTTACTGAACAGGTTATACTATTAAATACATGTGTGGTCTGCTGGTTAATGTTTGCACCTGAACCTTTGTGTAGCTGCTCACTGAGGACAGAACAGCCTGTTTTAGATCAATGAAACACAGTTAAAGGCTACAGCTCGTCCAGAAAAAGGTAAAGGGAGGCTCACTAGGAAAGTGATGTGTGTGCTGTGTTTATTTTGTCGGGCAGCCTGAGATATATACTTTAAATGAGATACTGTCCAGCCAATAAAATAACAAATAGGTATTATGGACACACTGTGTGGATGGTTGTATATATAGCTATACTGTAAATGGCCAAGCCAAGTGCAGTGGGTCTGCCAGCGACCATGTGTGCAGCATTTAAATGCAGAAAAGTACTTTCAGGCAGCTGGGCTCCACCAAAATCCAAAAAACAGCTCTGTGCTGTTTGCTTTTCCACAACTTCTTCCCATATTCACTGCCTCTCTGTGGCTTAGACTGGCTCTGCTACACACAGTGTGCCAGGACACGAGTGAAGCCAAGTGGGAGCCCAGCACAAAAACACTACCCTGCTCTGTGGTGAGCGCCAGGCCGGCACACCCTGTCCACAGTTCACATGGCAGACCCACAATCTCTGCTGCCTCCTGCTCTCTGTGTGCAGTCACACCAATGAAAGCAGGATAACAGGCCACGGTGTAAATAAGAAAATGCCGTGTCCTCTCACGTCCACGAGCCGCACTGACCAGCTCCGATAGGCCACGCCCACCAGAGCTGACGCTACGCTTTTAATCCACGGTGATGGCAAAGACGTGACGGACCACATCACCCTCTACCATCTGACTTAATATGGACCCTTTACTTTCAGTTTAAACATGATAGAAGGAGCTGTCTGGATGGAAGTCAGACCCATTAGAGAAACTGTGGGGTTTAAGAAATAATCATAGATTGTTATTAATCATCCAAACAGCTGCTTTTCCAGCCTCAGATGTGATGATCTGCTGCTTTCTCTGTTTTTTCATCATTGTAAACGGAACATTTTTAGGTTTGGAGTGATGCTTAGACCAAGCATGTTCCAGGTTTTTCAACTCTCTGAGCTACAGATCTGGTATTTCGTGCCACAGGAAGCAGCAGTCCAGAGGTGTTCCTTCCACCAGTCACCTCAGCAGCTGGTTTCACTGATGAGTTCCTCCCTCTACTTTAGGGATCAGTGAAATCAGCTGCTTGAAATGAAAACCTGCACATTATTGGCTCTCCATGCTGGGTGGTTTCTCATCCCTGGACTGAATTAATCAGAAAATGAGCCGACAGATTAACAGATACTGATGGTAGTTATTATTTCTAGCTCCAGGTAAACCCAGAGCCTCCTGTCTCACCTTGCTTGGTGTTTTGTCAGCAGCCAGAGTGCTTCTCGGTGGGACCTGGTAGACTTCCTGTCCTGGAGGAACCTGGTAGATGCTCTGCTGCTGCTGTGGACTCTGCAGGGACGGAGGCATTTGGTAGAGCCCTGGAGCCCCTGAACCGGCCTTCTGCTGGTAGCTCTGAGGGGGAGACTGGGCGGCGGCGGCGGCCGACGACTGAGCCTCAAACATGGGTCCGATCAGCAGCTTCAGCCGGTTTCCAGGGGCGATGCCTTGGCGGCCATGTAGGGAGCAGAGCCACCAGCCCTCCAGACCGCCGGTGTTCTGCTCAATGACAGTCAGGATGTCCCCTTTCCGGAAGGCCAGCTCCTCGGGGGACTCAGGGACGTTGTCGTACAACGCTTTGGCCATCAGGTTCTGCAGAACACAAGGTAAGACTGTTAATTATAACAGAGCAGCAAGTAGAACAGCAGGTTTCAGCTTCTGCCACATAGTGCTAGTCAGGATTTCATAAAAAGCTGAAGGAATAGTTTGACATTTTGGGCAGCAGCTTCTTGCTAAGAGTTAAATGAGAGGATGATGTCTGGTTATTATATGAATGAATGTAAACGGGTGGAAACAGCAGGTCTGGTGTGTCCAAATGCAGCAGCGTTCACCGAAGCTCCACTGTGAACTCCTGACACGTTTAACTCTTATGAAAAACAAGCTGTGCTTCGTGCCTGGTTTAAAACAGTCACAAGGCACATAAACCCCCCACAAAACCACACTCTGAATTAAAGTAAATGCAAAGATAGAAATAACTTTTAGTCATAAATGTTTTTATTGCTGTTGTTTGTTTTCTGGTATCTCATCTTCAGGTTTTACCATCCTTTGTTCTTTGGGGTTGAGTGTTAAACACCACTTTGGGTTCTGTTTAAAATGCTTTTGGTTTCCGTAGAATGTCGGCTGTTCTGTGCAGTTTAATGGATTTGGTGCTTTTGATAATAAAGTGTGTTTTCTTTTAGTCTTTTGTCACGAGTCTCAGCTTTAGACTCAGACTTCAGGACAGACCTAGGCAATGCTAAGCTAAGCTAACTGGCTGCTGGATCTGGCTCATATTTACTGTGCAGACATGATGCAGCATCAACTCCCTCATCTGTCCACAGTCAAGCAGTTTGGAGCATTTCACCAAGTGTCAAACTCTTCTTTTATAACACCGCCGGTGGTGAGTGACATGCTGGTGAACTTTGGCAGATTTGCCATTAGCCTGCAGCTTTGCACCAGATGTCTTTCAAACCAAATCTGAACTTGATGGGATTTTCTCAGCTTGCTTCAGGGCACAGTTATCTAAGGGTCCAGTGAGGGTTGAGGGATAATGACTCAAAACCACAGATTTTGGAGATATGAAAAGCCCTAGAGCGCGCCGCTTCTGTGTCTGAGTGAGGCATTTAAGGCTAATTGCCTCAATAAATGCATCAGTCTCTCTCCTTTAGCCTTTATTCAGCCGGGGAAGGAGCTAACTGAGCATGAATACTCCTTTTCAACTGCTGATGCTCATGATTTAACTTCTAGGCCCTGCCCAGCACAACAACAGTCCTGTACTTTCAGCCGTACAAGCTCCATAAATACAATTAGGGGTTAAGCACCTTGCTCAGGTCTCTACAGGCGGCGGAGAGTCGAGTGTTTGCTGCTCAGTTTTCCCAGTTTGTCTGTGATTCATGCCAACAACCAGCCTTTGTCGTGGCTTTTTTTCTCCTTTAAAACTTCTTTTAAACTTTAACGAGACTCAGCTTCTTGACTCATGTGTGAAAAAGTCCAAAGCGAAACCTCGATTTGGCTCAAAAGTAAAACAGAAAGCACTAAATGTGAGTTCAAAGACCGCTTCTTGCATGTCTGGTGAAGAAACCTGGAGCACTTCCCTCCATCACAGCTGACCATCCAAAAAAACGTTGCTCAAAGTTGCATCAGTTCATGAGTCAGTGAAAAACGCACATCATATCAATACATCGGCATAATTACACACAATAAGTGGCTCGGATGGGCCTTATAGAGACGGTAAAAAGAACAACACCCCTCATTTGTTCAGTTACTGCCTCTGTTGAGCAGTAAAATGAAAATATATTGAATGAAGATGAACCAAAGTTAAATATTTTAGTGGAAGGTTTGACTTAAAGCATCCTAAAGTGGAAACAGACACGTTCTTTTATCTCTATTGCAGTTTATTTTAGCTCCATGCTGTCAGCGTTTAGACTCCAGTGTGGGAATCAGGAAGCTTCTCTGCGGCTGCTGCTGGTTTGAAGGTTTCTTGAACCTTCTCTGGCCTTCCTCTTTCCTCGCGGCCTGGTTCACAGAGTTCCCACGTGAAACTCCGTGCCGCTAACGTCGTTATCTCTCTCTGGCTATTGTCTCCGTACGCTGTCAGGACCATTAGCCAGCGACACCCATCGCACAATTACACTCCGACAATCGGCCAGCGCCACCAGCGAGTTCGATCCGGACCCCGGAGGTCGGCGCTGCCCAATGGGAGCAGACCTGGACGTTTGCTCACTTCAATAATGTGATCAAAGCTGGCAGAGTCGTCCATGAGGAAACCAAACGCTGATTACTGAGATCACTGCTGCTCCAATTAGAGCCCGAACATAAGAGGACGTTTATAGAGCTGCTGCTGTTTTAATACACCATGAACTGATCAGGTCAGGTTGAAAGCAAAGCTACTAAAATGTGTTTATTTGCTTGTTTTACTGACTTTTTTGATTGTAAACTAAAAATATTTGGGGGTTTTAACTGTTTATACAAATAGAATTAATCAGTTAGTTAAAAAAATAATTGTCAGTGACTTGTTTCATATTTATTCTTTATCCAAATTTATCTGTTTATGTCTGTTATTTTACTGGTTGAACCTAATTTTTTCTTAAACAAACCAGTTGAGCATCTGTTATTTCACGAGGTAAAGTTGGATTCAGCATCTCGGAGCTCCACATTGTAAGTGTTTTGATTTAACCTCATAAATGATGCTCACTAAGGCTAATGCTGGTGGGTTGAAGCTAAAGTAGAGACAGCCCATAACGTTCACAGGCTGCACGGAGAATTTCTGGTGTTATTAGCATCTAAGAAGAGGTTTGTTCACGTTAATGTTCTGCAACTAAGATGCAGAGCAGTCAGTCAGATGAGGAGACTTCAGCAGGAAAGCTAATGTAGGCTGTCGTCTAGAGTTAGTAGTGTAGCAGCTGCTGTCTGCTCTGACAGCGATAGGACCGACTGGATTGAAGTAAAGTCTGCAGCTGCAAAACTACGAGGCATCATCATGAAACCAAACATCAAAAATAGAGATTCCTCCCTTTTTTAACAAAGACAATGTAGGACCTGTGATTTTCGAGCTGTCACAGACAAAAAATGCAGCTCTATTTCAGTTGTAGTCCAAAGTGCTGCTGTGGTTTTTAACTGCTTTGAGTTTGATGCTCAGAGGAGGAATTAAATCCCCCACAGACAGAAGAGCAGCACATATCATGCTGCTTTGTCTCTGCTAATTACGGCGATCAATTACCGTGACCGGCTGCCAAAACAGGAGCGATAGTTCCACCGATCTCGTGCACAAACAATGACGAACCGACACATGCTCACAGGAAGAAGGTTCTGAATACCAGCTGAGAACAGGCAGTTTCACTTTGCAGACATTAGAAGAAAAGGTGTCGAAGAAACCGACCGCCACCGAAACCACATCGAGCTGCTCACGTCTGCTTCACACAAACACACTTTCAGGGACTAAACTTAGCAAATAAACCAGCCCTAATGTAACGGACCGGGTCCTGGGCCTTTTAGACAGCTCAGAAACACACTGAACTGAGGTTCATCACTTAGACTAATCAAAAACACATCTCAGAATATGATCAGAAACTGCTGATCAACACCTCTGATTGGTGCCAACTTTAGTTTTCTTGCATATATGTGCTGATTAATATCCACATCACACATTAAATACATGCAGTTATTTTGTGTTTTATGAAGATTTCTGTGTTTTGTCTAATTTGTGGCCATGTTGTTTGCTACTACCTCAATGTTTTTTTTACAATTAGGGTCAGAAAAACTAAATAAAATGTTGGTTTCACTCTTTTTCCTCACGCTGCAGTCAATAAGGAAGTAAAAGCTATGTCAACACAACACGACGGTTAATATTAAGAACTAATTGCTACAGCAATCATAGTAATATGTTGAATCATAAAGGCCAATTAAGATTGCTGCTGCCTTGATAAGACGTACAAACATTTACTCTCGTTAGGGTTGGGGTCAGTCGTTCGTCGTCGTTGCGCCTGAATTTGTGCAGAAGTCTGACGTCGGTTTGTAAACATGAACACATAGGATGTCATGTTGAGGTGAGTCTGGATGGATCCTGAAAGGAAGCAGTCGACACACTTTAACACAGTTAGCAGTTATTCTCACTGCGGTTTAGCTTTTATTAGGGGCTGAGCTTGTGGGTAGGTAAACATACAGACGACATACGTGGATCCGTTCTGATTACTTTTATAGCATCTGGCTGAATGAAGGAAGAGCCACAGATGTGCAGAGCAGAGTTCATCCACAGTGGAGGATATTTTTAAGTGTGCGGGGTCACGTGAAGCGCTGAACATGACCCTTAATCACACCGAGGCAACAGGTTGTTAGCTGTAATGGCTGCCAGCTACATGCAGAGCTGTTTGAAGTGATGCGGAGGGGGAAGACTCGTGTTTTTGTTTGCCTCAGTCCGAGCAGGTGAAACTGACTATTAGACCGGGCGTCAGATCTCCGGCATAAACAGCAGTTAGTTTCAGCACGGCGACTCCATCACTTGCCACTGATCCTCCTGTAAACACACGTGTTTCCATTTGTCAGCGGCAGGAAGGCCTCTGCTGCTTTAGAGGAGCTTCCAGGAAGTTATCTGTTGTAAGCAGCGAGGCGAGAGGCGTTCTGCTGCTTCCTAATGAAAGTACGACGTGTTTCTGGTCCTAAATCAAATCACAGCTTGGCAGAGATGTGAAGTAGAGCAGGGTGGATGAACTGCTGTGTTTGTATGCTCGCTGTAGCTTCAGATCAGTGTAGATGTTAAATGTCTTCCTCAGATCTTGTATTCTGGCTAAACTTAACCCAACTGACCCGGTGGTAACGTGTAACCCTGTAATGTGGTTCATCAGGCTGTAGCTTCGTCTTACCAAGTTCATTATCAAGTCAACAAAGCTCAGACTCTAATCTTATTATGATGATGAACTTCAGGGTAACTCTGTTGTGTGCTGCAGTTTGTCCTTTTTTCCCAGCATAGTTTCAGTACAAAAACCTATTTTAATGTTTAAGACTGAGAAGTTTTTTCCTTCCAACACCACAAAGGCTCACAAATCTACTGCCAAAGTGACTTTTTAGTCGGTTTGTGGTTTGTTAAGGGTGAAACCTGCAAACCGACCCGGCTGAGAAGACGTGTAGCTACTGCTGTGACATACAACCTGTGTTAACTTGGTAAACAAGAACTAATGACCTTTATTTCACAAATGAACTGATATAAAAAAGACATTTCAAGGCGACTACTGTGACGAAATGTCTTAGAAACTGCACCATAATGTTTAAGAAGGCACAAATTAACTGATGCTTTATTGCAAAGTCTGTGAGAAACCTGCAGCATCTGTGGAGCTCCACCCCGAAGCTGCTGATGAGAAACTACGTTAGTGAGAAGCATCTGCATTCAGTGATATTACGTGTCCGTGGGGAATGTTATCTGATGTAACCGGTGTTTGGAAGAAACACATTTATTAATTAGACGAAACAAAACAGCTGCGACAACCTCACCGGCAGCAGCTGCCATTTATTAAAAGGTAAACCGACGTTAATCCATCCCTGCTGATGGATCATTATCAGGAGAGCAGCACTGAGGCTGCTTTAAGTCACATGCTTTTCATTTTAACTGGCTAAAGATAGACACATCCTTGTATTCATGCTGTTGTCCAGCTACACCTGGACAGTAAACAGTATTTTGGAGCACAGCTGATGAGTCATCCTCTGAATATGTCGATGCTCTTCAGCTGAGAAAACAGGTGACCGCTAATTCTAATTTACAGCCACAGAATCGTGTTAAAGCTTAAGATCAACATGTCACTGACAGAACTCTGCTAAAACCAGCAAAAATCTGATTACTGAATCTGAAACACATTTTCATCTAAAGACTGAAACTCAATCAGCACAAGGCGCCAAAATTAACACCTTATAAAGGAGGTTTAAAGGATCCCATCCTGCAACATCTGGATCCAGAGCAGCTCCCAGGGCTCCGTGTTTTTATCATTACCAAGCAAGAAATGGAGCCGACCAGATCCACACCTGGAGCTCCATCCGGTCGGTCTGAGCCTGTCTGACTCACCTCTACAGCAGCAGGCCTCTTTTTTGCACTAGTCTCGCCTGAACACAAACAGTATAAACCTCGTCTCATTTGCGTGGCGAAGCTGTGCTGACCTTTCCAGGACTTAGAAAAACTGCTTTACGTAACTCCACCACTCGCTGAAAGGGCCCCACCTTCGCTTTCAGCCGGAGCTCTCTGGGTGGTTTTGGCGCTGCCTCTCTGGGGTACGCATCAATCTAATAATAATGAAGGTGGCTTTGGCTAAACAAGCTCACAAATATTCAAGTTCCCCTGCTGCCGCGGCCAAAAACGCACCACATGGAAGGAACCCGCATCCCCACAGCAATGAGAGTGTTCCTGCTTTCAAAGAGACGGGATGTTTTGAGCCCAAACAAACACAACCTGCTCCCAAAAGAGTGGTTCGCTCTGACTGTGAGAACATCGGTGCGACAATTAGGGCCGTACCACTGCAACACGTGTCCCGGGGTGGTTCATGCACACTCATTTGGCCTCATTTCACATGGTTAAATATAGAAAATAATTATAGTAATGACGGTAATGAGGACCTGATGACTTTTACGAGCCGTTCCTCAGAGTGCGGCCTGCTGCGGGTGAGAGCCAGTTCAAATAAATGGGCCGTGTGAAGGGTTCTGGGTAGGAAGGGCTCATGGGAAGCGGTTCAGAGCTCAGAGTACATGGTAATTTCTTCATTTGGACAGTTTTCAGGAAGGTTGACCCTCTGATTACAGCCTCTCTACAAGCCCTGCCAGTGGCCGTGTATTAACATAATTACACAGCAGCCTGGGTGAAGCTTCACCTCGTTTATTCCTGAGAAAGTCCAGTGGAAAAAGTCTGTGTCACTTTAAGGCAGCCGAACGCGACCCAACACATGCCCTCCTGCTTTACACTGATTGATTGATATCTTATGCAAGCGGTTGTAAATCAATACTGGGTTACGACACAGTTACAGCGGCATGGAAAGAGCTGTAAGAGACGGTAATCAATCAGTGGTCACATTGTTTGTTTCTGTGCTGTTTTGCAACTCAGTGTTGTTTAATTATCCATATTTCAGGGTAAAGAATCTCATTCAGCCGCAAGACTCCGATAGGAAAAGCTCTGTTCTATCTGCCAAGTGCTGCATGAAAAGCCTTTTGTATCTGCAGAGTAAATACGACACCCACCACCTTCCCCGCTCTCATCTGTGATTCACGGGCTGCGAGGAAACCTCCACACCCTGAAACATCCAGCAGCAGCAGCATGGCAGCTGCCTCTGCTGCAGGATGTGATGCACCATGTTAGCAGGCTGCCACCAAACCACGGGCGCTAACGCACCTCCGTTTGAAAGATAACTGTTTAGTCAGAGAAGGTGCACGACAAGAACCGTGTCACAACCACGGAGTTTCTCTGATAACAGAATATAGATTTTAAACTTTTCAAACCACATGCTAAAACCAGTATTTCTGAGTAAAGGCCAGGTCAGGAAGTAATGAAAGGAAGCAGCTGTGGCGCTAAATGCTAACATGCTAGTCTTCGGTGCGGATCAGTGAAAGTATCTCTACATGTTTGTCTGTTTTCTCTGTGCTGAGTTATTTTTTGTCTTTCCTGGCAGTTTTTACATAATTTCAGAGAATACAGAGTTCTGTCTATAAGTTAGCAGACTTGCTAACTAGCTTGCTGTATGTTTTTAGCATCTTATTCTGGTACATATCTAGAAAGATAGCTAACTCCTATCTACCACAAACAAATCCATTTTTGAAGGATGCTTTGACAGGAGCTTAACTAATGATGATGCAACGTAGCTAACATGCTAAGTTTCCATTTCCATGTTTTACCTTTTGGCTAGCACCGTCAGTTCTACTTCCTGTTAGTCACGTTCTCACTCCTGGTATGACTAAACCTTGTGCTCACGAAATGATGCTCATCCCAAACATAATATAGCATGTTTTAGCTAACAGTCTCAGTTGTAGAGCTAAATCCAGTTTGGGTTTACTTTCATTGGCTGTGTGTTCCAGCAGCAGGCAGCGGTTTCCACCAAACACTGTACACGGTCTGCTAGGCGCTAAAAGGCAACGGTGAACATGGTGCTTCAGCATTTAGCAGCTAAACAGTAAGATATTTCCCCCAGGAGCTGGTGGAGACCAAACCCAGAGATAAAAGTACATCAAGTGGCCAAAAACATGACTCCACATGACCGATAATATGGTTCTGTAAAAACTTATAATTATTTTAGATGTCAGTTAATCAGTTGATTATCTTCTGAATTAGTTGTTTGGTCTCTAAAATGCCAGAAAATAGTGAAAAATACTAATCTGAGTTTCAAAAAGTCTATGATGACAAATGTTGTGTCCACAGCCTTTAGATATTCAGCTGACTGTCACATGAAGGAAAGAAACCAGAAAATATTCACATTTAAGAGGCTGCAACCACAGAATTTAGACTCTTCTTCATTAAAAAATGAGTCAAACCGACGTATTACTGATCAAAATAGTTGGCATATGATTTAATAGTTGACAACTAACTGATTAGTCAGTTTTTGCTGCACCTCTACTGATTATATATGTTAGCTTGTTTGTGGCCAGAAAATACTCTGAATGCAGTTGAACATCTGAGGAATCCTGCTTTCTTTAGTTAACTGAACTATTCCCCTCATCTCTTCACTCCGGTTACAGAAGGCCGAGTATTTCCACTGTCTGTCTGAGGATTTCAGGAGATTCCAGCAGTAAAAATGATGATGAAATGCAGCGTGGGCAGGAAACGACTGCAACACCGTCAGCTTCTGTTTGATTAAGTCATCGGAAGTGATTTCATTTGAGCAGCTACTCCAGTAAAACGCCTGTTCCCGTGCAGCTCCTCCTCCCTGGACCCATTCATCAGCCGTTAGCGTTTGCATTGTCACCTAAACTACAAGGTAACCTGACGTGACGCCCTCCTGTGTCTCCGGCCCACTCCTTAGCCTGCAGCGCTTCCTGCCTCCTGCAGAACCCAGAGAGGTTCCAGGCTACAGCCGACCTCGTCTTATCATTCCTCATGTTGGACTCCCTCGCTGTGGTCCCGAACACAAGCCTATAATTAGACCTGGAAGCCAACGCTGCAGATACTCTCTCTAAAGTGCATCGGATTCTGTGAACTAGACGAGCTGCTGGGGAAACACATTGTGCAACTTTGCTTCTCGTATTCTGCCAAGTCATTCCAGGACTGTGGAGGAAGAGGAAGAGTCCCTCAGTTTGAAGCTGCTGAGTGTCCGTGAGGAGGCTCGGCGCCGACCTCTGACCTGAGAAGACAATTTACTGCAGCTCCAGGGGTCAGAAAAGCTCCAGCAACACAAATAAACAACAGTATGGATGGTATTCAGGGGGCCTCCGGCCAACAAATGCTCAGTTCTGGCAAAGGAGGGACGTGGATTATTTCCAAGCCTGGCGCCGAAGCTGAACGAGGGTACAGGAGTGCACGGCGGTAACCCCCGGAGACGAGCACTAATCCCTCCAGGGGGCATCATCCGGGATGGTAA
The DNA here is from genome assembly GCA_024666655.1 of Dascyllus trimaculatus. Lineage (NCBI taxonomy): Eukaryota > Metazoa > Chordata > Actinopteri > Pomacentridae > Dascyllus > Dascyllus trimaculatus. The sequence continues at coordinate 2,414,926 of CM045461.1, forward strand.
ACATGTCTCATGGTATCTCTGCAGCGCCACGTTGGAGGGTTTTACATATAGGAATAAACAATGAGATGGAGATTCACTGCAGTGTCCCCCCGATTTCACGCTACGCAGAGATCCAACAACACAAAGAGGCCGACCAGCCGAAGCTGCCATCCTCAACCCTCTGAGACGAGAAGGACATCTGACAGTTAGTGAGGAAGACATTCACCCGTTTAACGCTTCGATTACGGCTGCAGCCAACAATTGTTGTCATCATCAGCTGCAGATGGTTTTGATTCATCATTTGCTGCTGAAATGTCACAAAATTTCAAAGAAACCAAATTAAATCTCCCAGAACACACGGAGATGCATTTAAATGACTTGTTTTGTCTGATAAATCGTCCAAAACCCAAAGATCTTCCGCTTAAATTGGTATAAAATGATAAAATCTGAAAATCTAGATGTTTGTAGGACTAGAAATGTGGGATAACTTGAATATTAATCATGAAAAATGACAGACTGATCTACCAACAAAGACATTTAATGGTGAAAAATGTCAAATTATCTAAAACACCAACTGTAGACTTTAGATATTGATGACTTGTTATGTTTTGCAGACTTTACACCAACGTGCAACAATCTCACAGAGAAATCTCGTGTAAAATAGGACCTGATTCCAGTTTCTCCACCAGCAGGAGCTTTAATTAACCGTAGTAATGTTGTCCTTGTAGTTTCAATCGTAGCCTCTGGACTGAAACTACGAGGACAGCCGTGACCTGGACGACTGAGGACCTTCACAAACTGTCATGTTGCTGTCACTATTTCCACCTCACAAATGAGTAACAGCCGAACCCTGCATGTAAACGGAAACACAACAGTCTAAGAACATGTCAGTCAGCTTAGAAATCCCTTAGTGTGCCACTGTTGTTCAGTCTGCAGGTTGTGTTCTTGATTAATCGAATAATGTTTTCACTTTTTGTCAGATAATTGCAGAAGAATGACCGAGCTGGCGTCTTGAACCTCCTTGTTCTGTCTGAAAATCCAAAGCTGCTCAGTTTTCGATCAAATATGACGACAAAAGCAGCAAAATCTCTCATTTTAAAAGCTGCAAATGGAGAATAACAACTTGAAAAAGCTCGACTCCAGCTCTGCCGAATCTCTCAGTCCTCCAAACACAATTCAAAGCAGGTCAGTGCAGATCTGTCAGAGCTGCTCTCATCGTCCAGGAGAGACGGCCGAACCGATTCGTCCTCAGAGGTGACCTGTGAATAGCCGGCATTCCTCAGAGGGAGGACGGGGGCGGCCAGAGCTTCCTCCAAAGGTTGAACATGGAAATGATTGTTTGGACTCTCTGTCTGTCTGTCTGAGGCTGAAATGCCCACATTGTAGTCCGTCTCCCTGCTGACCGTTTTCAAATGTTAATGTCTGGCTCATGGAGCGAAGGCGGCGGGGGGCGGAGGCAGCCCATTCACTGAATCTCTTCACGCTCTCTGAAAATCCTGCACACGAGCAAAGTCGGAGCAAAGGGACAGAAAATTCAGCACCTAAATGAACTGAAAACAGTGAGAAATGCGACGCCGCAGCAGGAGGACGCTGTGACTCTGAGCAGGCTGCAGATAATAAATCTTCCTGATTGGAAAAAGCAACACGGAGAAGCCGTTCCACTCAAACTTGTTTCAGGAGAATACAAATGTCTGTTCACTGCCCCCCTCCCAGACCAGCTCAGCACAGAGAAGCCTCATTAACAATGTAAAGGGGCACCTTGAAACAATCATGTGCATCTTCTGAGCGACCTTCCCATGCACCATCGCCTGGAATGCTCTCATTCTCACGGGGCGCTCCTCGACCTCCCATCCCCCGCCTCCCGACAATACAACCAACTCTGTTTGCCCTCTCGTTCCCCCCTCAACTTCCTCTCTCTTTCTTTTTCTGCGGCCCTTTCAGCATCACAGATCCTCCTCCTCACTCCCAGAACAATGTCTGCTGCTCCTCCAGCTCCCTTCGCCGTTGGACCGGCGCCTGGAACCTGAACCCGTAAAGCAGAAACCCTTCTGTCCGCAGCAGCCTGGGTTCACCTGATCACTCCTGGCTGCGGTCGTGAGGCTGTTCCTGCAACAGTTACATCAGCTGCGAAGGAATGAGTTAAAAGGTTGTGGAAGTCTCCGGGTGTTTACCTCCAAACGTTGTGTCACAGAACTTTAGAGGAACAGTTTGGCATTTTGGGAAACACATAGAAGCTTTCAGGTAGAAACTTAATAATAGGATGTGTTGAGGATGAAGCTACAGTTAGCTTAGCATAAAAGCTGGAAACAGGGAAACTGCTAGCAAAAAAAACCCCACTCTCTATCCTCTGTAAGCCTCAATAATCATTTAACCCCTGAAACCAGGCGATGTCTGGACATTTGTGGCTCCTGTCAGATTTTTACTCCCTGTGGGCTCATTTTAAAGTCCTGAACCTCCATGGAAACAGAACAACCACAAGAAGGAGAGAGAACTCAGAAATGCTACGTCTGACACCAAGAAAAATGGAAATTTAAAGAATTTAATAACTTTTCCAAGTGTCTGCATGTCTTTGGACAACTGGACACAAATAGTAGCTCTACATACTGCAGATATTTTACCTTCTAATTAGTTTCCTCACCCGCTCTGTGTGAACACTGCCTGCAGTTCAGTAGAAATGTTCCTGAATTTTTTGGTTCCAGCTGAGTCGGTGATGGTTTTACAGCTTCACCAGAGAGCACAGAATTATTATCTGTTTACAGAATCTGATGCGTTTTGTCAAGTTTTAAAAGCGACATGTAGAATAAAGTGATTTCAGTTTGGATTTGGTGAAGTTTCAACAGTCTCAAAGTTTAAAACCTGAAGATTCTTTTGTTTTTATATTTCCAACCTCCGATAAACTTTGCAAACTGACTTTTTTTAATAGAACACCCGTCTTTCAAACCCACCGGTGGTTTTCGTGGTCCAGAGGTTTAATGTGTCAGTAAACAGAGCTGCAGATGACTCGTTTCTACTCTTTACTCTGCTGTGTTCTCTGGCTGCTGGCTGGAGTTTTATATTTACTGAACCCCTCTATTTTTATGCATTAAACAAACAGGAAACCAAGTGTTATTAATTAATGAGATGTAGAGTTAGCTGCTAGGTGGATTTTGTTGTTTGTGGAACGGGCCAGCTGTTTCCCCCAGTTTCCAGTTTCTATGCTAAGCTAAGCTAACTGTCTTTATGTACGGATTTGAGATCAGTCTCCTCATCTGATGCCAAACATGGAAGCAAATGAACACCTTTCCCCAGCCTGTTCCTTTAAACTGCCTCCAGTCCGTCTGTCTTTGTGTTTCCTGGAAGAGACCTGACTCTGTTTGGACCCTTCAGGGGGGATTATCTGCATTAGCTGACCTATAGAAGACAAACCCTGCCTTCACACCTGAACACCTGTTGAAACCATCAGACTGCAGCGCCTCACCTCCGGTCATGTGACTGCAGGCTGACCTGGTTAGGCTGCTGCTGAAACGTTGCCTCCCTCCGAGGAAGGGAGCGCCTGATATAGCTGTGAATAGCTGACGGCCGAGACGTGACGCTGGCGCAGTAAACTCTGTCACTGTTTAACAGGCTGCTGGAGGAGCTGTGAGGCTGAAACTCGATAACCTCAGCAGTGACGCCCGTCTCCTGCCAGCCTGCTTCCCCTGGCAGCGTTGCATAACGTAGATGTGTTTATTGTAAGCAAGGAGCAGCAGCAGCAGCAGCAGCAGCAGCAGCAGCAGCAGCTTCCACTATCAGGCCTGAATGTGGCAAACAAAGACAGGGACGTCAGAGAGGCAGGTCTCCTCCCTGCACAGCGATAACGGCCTGGAGACGCTGCTGCTGGTCACATTTATGAGCACCACTGATCAGTCTGGGTTCTGGATGAGCACCACTGATCAGTCTGGGTTCTGGATGAGCACCACTGATCAGTCTGGGTTCTGGATGAGCACCACTGATCAGTCTGGGTTCTGGATGAGCACCACTGATCAGTCTGGGTTCTGGATGAGCACTGGGACCATGGAGACGCAGCACCAGTAGAATCCTGGCTTCACTCTCTGGCCTCTCGCCCAGACCATCACCCTGCTCTCTGTGGACTGTGTACTTAACAGGACAATGAGTCAGCCAGCATGACGCAGTTCCACAGCGTGCACGCCCTCCACAGCGTGCACGCCCTCCACTCACAACCAAACCCAGCTGAACAGTGACACCGGCCCGGCAGCAGTAAAGACAAACTGCACAGCTCAACGCTTCAGCTGTCGGCTCCAGACCCGGAGCCAAACCTCTGGCAAACAGCAGCTTCACCCTTCAGAACCCAGCCAGTAAAATCTGGACCCTCCATCCTCCAGAACCACGACACAGTTCAGCCTTTAGCCCGGCGAGGAGGACGAAGGACAGGAGGCAGGGAGGTGACGGACGGAGCTCAAGTTCAGCCACATCCAGAGTGAAATGAGAGCTCCATGTGTGATGAAGCCGACACCCAGCTGCAGCATCCGTCAGCAAACAACCATCAGATTAACAGCGACGGACAAACGGAGCCTCTGATTGGCTGCAGGCCGACTTAAAGAGCAGCCGATGAGTTCAAACTGAGCTGACTGCATCTTTAGCATCTGTAGTTCTATCAGACGAACACGTGGGGTTAAATCCAGAAACTTGACAGGCAAAAATAACTACAAACATCAGACTCCAGCATCTCTAATGTTAATAGTTCTGCTTTCAGTGAGTGTTTCATTTAAAACACCAGCGTGAAGCATCAGTGTGAAAAATATACCATGAAACAAAGCAAAATATACCATAGAATCAAAGTTTTATGCAGAAAACCCAACAATAGCACAGATAAAAACACTTCAAGTTGCTGAATATCTTTGGGTTTGTGGCGGTAAACAGTTGAAACCAACACATTGAACAGAAAAATGTGCTTTAATCTGCTCCTCCAGTCCTGAATCTGTGCTAAACAGAACCGTTTCCAAACAAAGCCGAGGCCTCAGGCTGAGCAGAACAGTGATAAGTGTTTTTATTCCTGCTACGTGGTCATTTTAGACTCTCACTGGGATGTTTTCACTGAATCCTGCAGCAGAGACACCAACAGGAGAGTCTGAGGCACCAGCAGCTCAATTCATCAGTAACTCAAACTACTCAGCCTCTTCTTTAGCAGAAACACCAAACATGAGCACATTGCAGGCTGTTTTATTTAGTTTCTGACACTTCTGTTCCTGTTTCTGCTCTTTAAGGAGGAGGAGGCTGCAGAAAGGCACCGAGCTGGTTCATCGGTTCTCTGTGAGAGGGTCAGGGTTATAGCTAACCCCCAACCCCAAGCAGGAGCTCACACAAATCAGCAGGAACCGACTCCTGTAGTATTTAACCAGGTCGTTCTTCTACGTTCACACCAGTTCTAATGACTGGAGTTGAGCAGCAGCCTCGTCCTCCGACAGGAACCGGGCTGATGAAACGTCCTCACTTACTTTGTACTTCATGTTCGGCTTCAGGCGGAGACTCCGGGAAAAAGTGAGAAATATCCGCTTTAAGGCGACAAACAGCGGCTCATCTGAGAGCGGAGCGGCCGGAGGTGCTTCTCTGAGCGCTAAGCAGCCATCCACACATCCAGCACGGAGGAGCGAGTCGGTCTGTCCGGTCCGCCGCTTTCTGCGCCGCTACACCGGACCGCTGCTCACCGCCCCGCCGCCCCGCCCCCTTCACAGACACAGCCGCTGATTGGTCCGAAGAGAGCTGACTCCGCCCCCTCTTACCGCTCCGCCTCAACATGACGTCATTTTCACGCTACAATCACACTGTATAAAAACGTTTTCTAGATTAACTATTGTTATATACAGTCTGAGGGAAAACAAGATGAAATTAATAAAATAAATAAAAATATTCAAATAAACCTCACCAAAGTAATAAAAAAATTCAAAAAATATTTGATATAAACAAAAATAGTCCTCAAAAATAAACAAAAAAAATTATAAATATTTTTAAATCAAACTTACTACAAAAATAAGATAAAAATGTCTTAAAAATAAAAACTTTAAAAAACTAACTGAAAACTAAAAGAGTATTTTAAATAAATAAAAATGTAATCCTCAAAAAATTAAAATGTTATTTTTATTAATATATAAATATTATTATACATATGTAAAAAAAAAATTAACACATATCTCCTCAATAAAATAAAACAACATTCATTCAAAAAAAATTAAAATACAAGAAATAAAATTAAACCTAATTAAAATAAAACAATAAAATTGTAATATTGCAAAATAAATAAATAAGAGAAATATTTTCAATTAAAAACCAAAACAACCTAGAAACAAAACTAACCTAAAAATAAAAATTCATTGCAATTTCTTTTCAAATAAATAACTTAAGCTTCAAATAAATAAGCTTCAAAGTAATTTAATCGTCAAAAAATAAAAATTATAAGAATTATTTTTTTTAATTAAAGGAAGCTGCTTTAGAAAACACAGTAAAATAAGTGTAAACAAAAAAATAAAAGTCACATTAAAAAATAGGACCTTTTCAAAAATTTAAAATCATCTGCAAAAGCGAAAATAAATATTATTTTTCAAAATTAAAAAAATGCCCCTTATGTAATAAATAAAAACTGATAACATTCTGAAGCATCATCACGGGTGTATTTTATGAAAAGTATTTTTTATATATGTAAAATATGGTTTGATTAATGAGACTGAATGTCTGTTTCCATTCACTACCACTGGGCGACAGTTGAAACAGTTAATATAATGAGGAATTGAAAGAGTGCCAGTCCAACCTCAGCAGCTAAACTAGATGTAAGAACTTTTTAAACCCAGATGTATAAGAGCAGCCGATTAGTAGCTGGTTTTAAACAGCTAAAAGCAAAACAATGGGACAACCTGACGTTATTAAAACCTCAGCCTCTGACTTCTCATTGTTTTGTCCACGTATCCTGTTTTTATTAACCTTCATTGTTTCATTTGTCTTAAACCTGGTGGTTGTAAACCAGGTTTAGCTGCAGCTGCTGTAGAGGAAAGTTATTATTACTAGTAGCTTGACAACAATATGAATAATTAACGTCTGGTGGAGGTTTCAGTTTTATCATCACAGATTTCAAAGTTTCAACCAGGAATCCAAACATTTTCAGTTTTATCTGTGTACTTGCTATATTACTTAGATTTTCTTTAATCACGATGCTTCCTCTCATCTTATTAATGACCGAAGCTGTACAGGTGAGCTGGACTGATGGTTACCTGCTGCGTCAAGGAAGTTTAAATGATCTATAGACGGTTACATCTTAAAAAACTAATCTGGTTTCCTGGAACTGCTAAATATATTTTATCTTTTACACTGTTTTTATTTTACACGAACCTTCTGATTTGCATATCAGGAAGTTCAGAGCTGCTTGTTTTCTCAGAAACCCTGAGTGTGAAGGAAGTGCCATTATGCAGCATGTTTGTTTGCTCAGAAGAGAAATTGCAACAGCCAGTAACGGAGCTTTTGACCTGCTTCCTAACACCTTCATCCTCCTCTTCCATGAATACATGAATAAATCCATTAATAACCTGAACTTGGCACTTGTCTCCCCTCCAGCTGCTCAGCTCTGCACAGCTCAGGACACCTAAACATGTCCTTAAACATGCTTTAGTTTGCATGAAGAGCGCTTACTGCACATGCATTTATTCAGCTGTGTTTGCTCTCCAGTGAAATTAGATTTGGGCGTGAAGGGCACCGTCATATGGCGCTATTAGCCGACACACAGTGAGACACAACACAAGATTGATAGACGCTGAAATTTGTTTCCTACGATTTGAAAATGATGACTTCTGCTGAATGCTCTTGACTGCAAACGTACAAAACCCTGGAATGTTTAAAAAATCTGATCACAAAGCACAATAAACTTCATAAAGCTAAAGTATTTGCTGCACAGTGCCGTGATGGCAGCTCATTCTGGTACAAACAGCAGCAGTATGACCATGTAAAATGAATTTAAAGGTGACTAATGTGAGGAGATCTCTGAGAAAGTCCTGCAAACTGATAAAGTAGCTGCTTTGACATGTACTTCAGCTGGTCCACGTTATATTTTGATCTGTTTAAAGGAGCGCAATCATCCAAATTTCATTAGCTGATAGATAAAACCTTTATTTATGAAGTATCAAGTATAAGAAAATGCAAGAAGGTTCCCCATAAAACTGGATTAAAAGGCAAATACATAATAAACTAAAGACTGTATGTAATGTTTTGTTACTGAACTATATATCTGTAGATATGAGCGTTACCAAAACACCATTTATCCGTCCTTAAAGACCATAAAATATACATTAATGTTGTTTTACAGGTTGTTTTTTTGCTCACCCTCGAGTGTCGATGCAGCTGAGATGTCACCTCTGTTCTCTCTGCTCAGTGTCTAACAGAGGTGAGAAAAAACACCCACCAAGCTGACAAACGCAGGAAAGCCTTCCCCTCTCTGCTCACGCTTCTACAAACTCTACAAGATCTCATCTCGTGAAAACCACGATAAAAAGGCTTCATGAGGGTCTGTGTTTGGTATCGAGGCTGTTTTCTGTGGGCCTGCCTGCCATCACGGCCGCTTTAAATCTCCTGTAATTAGCTTCCCTCTCATGTGTTTCCGAATGCTCTAATTTGTGTCAGCTAATTCATCACAATCACAGGGCCTCTATCGGCTCTCATTGTCCCCTGTGAGCAGTCATATCCTCAGATGAATGCCTCTTGTAAGGGCACTCAAAACACTCGTTTGTGTAATGTACACCGTGCCCAGCTGGAGCCCATTCTCTGAGCCACAAGTGGGCACGGGGGGCTATTCTTTTCTGTGTATGGCGTGTGATTATGTGCATGCGAGCACCTGTTTCCTATGACAAACAAAACTAATTTTCCCATCTGTTTGTATCAACGCCTGGAAGAAAGCAGCCTGAAATAAGCCAAAAAGGTTGTTTATGCCCTTTTCACAACACTCTGCTGCACTGAATGAGCCCATTAGTCTTCCGTCTCCAGTGGCGTGTCATTTCTGCTCGAGCCCGACGTGCACTATCAGCTTGTTGGTGGAAATGAGAGCATTAGAGAGCCTCTCGCAAAACCATCCACCGCCAGCTTGAGTGAGAGCCTGAAATCCTGCTCGTGAATCTCGGCGGCGGAGTCAAACACTCAGCGGCCAGAGGGAAGATTTGCACTGGCATCCGGGCTGGGGTCGCCATGACAACCGCCACCACGGCTGCAGTATTTGCGGCCTCACACCTACTGTATTACATGCACAGAAAGAGGCCTCCGGTCTTTGTAGGAGCAAAAGGGTCCCCGAGTCTTATTACAGCACATTTCAGCACGGAAATAGGCGGTAATACTGCGAGTGAAAAACGAGCCGACCGCCTTTCATCTCCGCCAGGTGTCTGTGATGTCTGGGTTACATAAGCGCCCCTGCAGATCTGACCCCAGGTTTAACGGAGGCCACAGCAGCCATATATCTTCCATAAGTGCAGGTCTCAGGGCTGAGCTGGCTGCTGTTTGTGTGGACGGACAGAAGCAGGAGGTGGACTCGGCCTGACAGCAGCGCTGGAAGCCCCTCACCGCTCCCTGTGAACTCACGTCCCTCAAACTCTCGCAAACTGGCTCAGGCAGATTTACGGACCCACCACCACCCCTGTTGCTCAGGCAGACGAAGCCCCCCATCGTCCTCAGAGCCTCAGGCAGCCTGGTGGCCGAGCAGCAGCACAGGAATGCACAAAACACACAAGGCAAGAAGGCCAGTGAGAAAATATGAGTCTGAGACTTAGCAGTCAACAGCCCAGTGTGAAAACAGCCCCTCTATGAACAGAAACTAGAAACTGAATCTGAACCGTTTATATTGACCTTCTGGTTCATGTAAGTTTGCTAAGTTGTCAGCATTATCAACACTATGTGCTGCTTTTATTGTTGGGAGTCACTCTTTAAATCATATTTATTGAGAGTTTAGAGGCCAAATGGCAGAAAAACCTCTTGCTGTGCTACAAAAAGACCCTAAAAACACAAACAGTTCATAATTTTTCTGCCCTGTTTGTGATGATAGTAATGTTTTAGGCAGTACGGACCAAAGATGTGGGCAGAAATATGGGCCTCGAGAAACTTTTGATAGTTAATTTGATTTTTAATTCCAGTACAAGCCCAACAGAATGACGTCTTTGAACAGGAGAAAGTTATTCAGATGTTAACCTTATTATTCTATAAAATAGGAAACTGCTTGCTAGCGATCTCCTGCCTTTCCCCACACAGGCCACATTAGCTAGCTTGTTGTCTTAGCTAGCTAGCTGAAAACAAATTAGCTTACAAAACACAAACTTAATAATAAATGACATTTGTTGGCGCCTTTCTGAGCACCCAAGGACACCTTACAATAAAGGGGGTGATGTGGTGGATTGGGTAGGGGGGATGATCCTGATGTTTTGGTCGACGGTGGAGAAGTTTGTTGTGAGGACTGAGTTGCAGTAATCGATGTGTGAAGTGAGGTGATAAGTGCACGGACCAGGACCTGGGTGCTGTGGTGGGTGGGCGGAGTCTGGAGATGTTACATGAAGTCAGTACAGGTGATGTTACTGATGTGGGGGGAAAGAAAGAACACTGTCCAGTACGACACCGAGGCTTTTAGTGTGGGAGGAGATATAGACCAGGTGACATGTTGGAAACGTTGAAGGGGTTTTGGAGAGTTTGGACCTGGTGCCGATGAGGACTTCACTTTTAGTTTCTGTAAAGGGGAAGGGTGGGGGTGGGGGGTTGCTTGGTTTAGTGGAGATGTAAAGTTGTGTGTCATCAGCATAACAGTGACGGAGGATGTTGCCAAAGGGTTGGATGATGAATAGAAGTGGTCCCAACACTGATCCCTGTGGAACACCATGTGTGATGGACGATGGTTAAGAATGAACATTTTTCCCTGAAGTCACCAAAAAACTCGAATGATCCTTGAGTCCCAGGTGGAGACCCTCAAATCAGGATTTGGGCTTCATGTTTGTACAGTAGGAATAAGAACATATAGTGCAGGTGCTGATCTGTAGATCTGCAATCGATTGCTTTTCCTCAGTGACCTGAATGCGTGGCTCAGTGTGAGAGTATCTGAATCTGAATGTCAAGAACCAAAACTTTAATCATGAAAACTGAACATAGAGACTTTAATTATCTAAATGTTTAAATCAGTTTCAAACTTTTACTTTCAGTTTAAAGTTGTTCGAGGTTTGGATTCAGTCCAGTAAATTCTGTTTCAGCTTATGAGGTTTAAATTCACATTTTTATTACAGTTTTTCAAGTTGAGAAATAAAATTCAAATTCAGATTCAAACTCAAATTATTAGAATTATTCAAGTTGACAAATTTAGATGAGATAAAACTTAACGAACAAATTCAAATTATGAGATCAAATTCAAGCCTTTATTGCATTCCTGCCTACAACTTTGCCCAAAAGCACCAAGTGTTAAGACGGTCACAATAACGGCTTTAAAACTGAGCTGCTTGTGTTTTTACTCTTTTTATGGGCACAAGATGTTTCTCTGCCTCTTGCCCCCATAACTGTGAATAGATGTGATTTAAAGAGTGATTCGCCAAACAATAGAAACACCCCTAGTGCATGAATATTGTCTGTATAGTGCCGACAGCAGTGCAGAATATCATGACCCAGAAACGGTGACCCAGTTTAGCTTAATGTAAACGTCTATGTTTAGAGGTGATACTGTAGTTCACCCACCAGCTGCAGCAGCTACAGAGGTGCAAAACGAAGAGAACGCCAGGAAGTGTTATGAGTGAAAACAACATTAAATAAGATGTAGAAAGTCACCCACATACAGTCAGCAAAGCAGTTCCATACTGTCCCATATAACAGTGTGACAGCATAAAAACACTATGAACAAACGTGACAACTCAAGTAGCTGAGTTAAGGAACAAAAGCTTCAGCAGCAAAATGTACAAAAAGTAAGAAATTTAAAAGAGAATATAAATGTTGTTGTAGTAATTAACATGCTCTGTTGTAGTATTGTGCTGTTGAAAAGTCAGATATATTCAGTCTAATTACTTCAGCCAAAGAGGTCATGTGACGGCCGGCGTTGGTTTGTTTGTTTGTGTTCAAAATAACTCTAAAACTCATGGACGGATTTGGATGAAATGTTCAGGAAATGTGTGAAATAGGACAAAGAACAAATGATGACATTCTGGGACTGATCCGGATCACCGTCTGGATCCAGGATGTTTTTAATCTAAGTGTAACCAGGTGGACAATTAAATGCGGTTTACTCTAAAAGCCACCAGAGGGCACTCTTGTTTTTGGGGTAACCCCCTCTGACCACATGACATTTTGGGTCTCCACGCGACAGACAGTGACAGTGACGGAGTTCTTTTTCCTTCCTGAGCGACGTACGCACGGTTGGGCCGGCATTCTTATCTCCGGTTGTCTAAGAAGCTGGGAGGCTGTTAGGAGCTGCCGCGCTAGAGGCTGCGCCTGTTCATTAGGTCGGATGGGGTGAAGGCTGCATTGTTGGTAGGACATTTGAACTGTCTGTAATTACATTTGTATCTGTAACGTTCCATAGAAAATATGTGAACTGGGAGATTGTTGGGGGTGGACTGAAGCTGCTTGGAGGAGGTCTGAGCTCTATGAGGGCTTTTCTAGTTCTGGTTTGTGTCAAAGTCAACCACCAATAGTTTCAGGTTTCTCTCTTTGTCTGAGTCTTGTGGTCAGTTGTGTTTTGAACTGGGTGCCATCACTACAGAGCTTATTTTAAATATTCTTCACTGTTTTAAGGTATACATTAGCCTTCCATAGTTCCACGTGCTTTACAGGTTTTATACACAATGCTTTTTAAACTTTGCTCACTATTCATGCATATTCCTCCGTGTAGATTGATATACTTCAAGCACCAGAACTAGACCTGGTTCTTCTTGGAGATAAAGGGGTATTTGTGGTGCTAATTCTGGGAAAACTGAAGTCTTTTAGAGCATCCATCAGCTGTTGGAAGCTGTGGCCAAAGACGTTTAATTCCAGTGTTTTGCAGAAGAGTTTGTGCTTCTGTATTCTTAAGTCAGAAATGTGTCCTTAAAAACCGTTGTGCATTTATAAAAGCAGGATCAAGTCAGTTGAGGACACTATGAGATCCACTACTCGGTGATAACTTCTCTTTGAACTTCCAGATCTGATTTTATTTGTCTCTTTCATGCTCTGGTTTCTCAGCTGGGATAGACTCCAGCCCCCCCGCGACCCTAGTGAGGAATAAGCGGTATAGATAATGGATGGATGGATGGATGCTCTGGTTTCTCTCTCAGATGATAGTACTCATTAACGACACAAAATAATTCCATCTCTTGCATCAAAACCCTCCAAAATTGATGTTCTGCACTAAAACTGTAACCCAGGTGCTGCATCACCACGTTACTGCAACAACAACCCAAATAAGACATGAGATTTTCACACTAACGCTTGAAGTAAAGTTGTTTCGGGAGTTGAAGGCTTAGCTGAAAAAGGGAATTAAGTGCACATGTGTGATATCTGAATCCATACCTGCTCCCAGTCTCTATGCTAAGCTACGCTAATCATTTCCTGGCTCCAGCTGTGTTCTTAATGCACAGAGATCAACATCGATGGTCTCATCAGAGTCTTGAATTAGAGTGAAGAGCTAAATTTGTGAACTGCCTTCTCAAACACAGTGTGCTGTGCTTAATGTTCTCAGTCACACAGCGTTACAGCCGATTGATTCCCTTCTGCATCATTAACTGAATCAAGCTCACATCAGAGCAACAGTCGCTGCACTAAACTCCAGGCTCCAGCTTGACCAACCTCAGCAACATGAAGGGTTTCATTTACGTCTGATTGTCACAGTTGTATTTCAATGACCTGAATAGCTCCTTGTGTGCGGCTGAAGGCTTTGCTTTGTTTGGCCTTCTCCTTGGCAGTGATATAAGCGATCCACAGTGGGTGAAAAACAAGGCCATAAAAGTCTGTATTAGACTTCGATGGTGCTGCACACGTAAACGCTCGCTGTGAACGTGAATTACTCTTAACTGGACGCCAAGGCCATCTTTTAAAGCCGGAGTTCAATGTTCACTCTGTTTTTCTGCCGCTCTCACTTGTTCATTCATTGTGCGCTGCCTGGCACACCTTCCCCTGTGAGTAATTTGCCTCTGGATCGGTCTTGTATTCTGCTGCAGAGCCAACGGTTCATCATTCTGTCACCAGCTACTGCAGGATAATGCTTCAGTGTCAGGAGCAGTTTTAAAATTCAGACGACATACAGATGCCTGCATACGGCAGAGCTTCTTTCACGGAACACGGGAGGTGAACAATCCCTGTTTTGCTCTGTAAATGTGACGACAGCGAGCTCAGACACATGATATTGACTCGGTTTAGGCTTCCAATCATCCACTCCAGTGAACAATAAGCCTGGACAGTAAAGTATGTGTCGCTCAATCTGCAGCAGGAGCAGGAGTCAGAATACAGCATCTAACAACATGATCCTCGGCTCGTGAACCTTTTCTGCTCTGACATCTGCATTATTCCCCTAATATCAGGAGGCTCTGGACCATGACGACCAACTAGGGGAACCTTAGTGGACTCTCTGCTCTGGGACACATGGGAAGACTGTGGAATAGCTCAATTATATGGATAAGTCAGAAATTACAGTTTTATTTAAAGACAAATATTAAGTCAGCTGTCACAGAACAGCGCTGCTGCAGTTAAAGCAACTGAAAATACTGAAACCTGTAGCAGGAGACCACTGCTAACACAGTTTAACTGCTAACACAGTTTAACTGCTAATAGCCATGGATAAATGGTCGAAAATGGCTGAAATAGTTATTTAAAAATAGATAAAATAACTACTATGGTTATTTATTTGGTATTATTTTAGCACAGCGAAAACTAATCGAGCAGTGTTTGAGTTTTAAACCTAAAGAAAGTTAATTATTAGCTAATTGTAATGAGCAGGTGACAGTTAGCGAGCTAACGCTATGGATAAATGGTCAAAATACTTCGCTAAATGTAATGGATATAATGAAATTTAAAACTAAAAACATGAAAATAAATACAGTTAGACAGCCATATAAATTAAAAGTTTGACTTCTTAACTAAAACCAACAGATAAACTGTTGAAATTGTTGACAAAAAATAAACATTAAGGTTGAATTTGGTGACTGAGTGACAGATACTTTTTTGAAACCGCTCGCTAACAGTAAGTAATAAACTGTTGAAATTAAGCAAGAATTATGAAGTAAAATGCATTTGATAGGTTAAAAAAGAATAAATGAGCCTACTGACAGCTAATGCATGTATGATTAAAGGTTGAAACAGCTGAAAGTCAGCGGTACAGTGCTAGCTGTTTAAGCTAGTAAACCTCTGGCACCAGGGTTAATTGGTTTGAGAAGTTTACATGAGTCACCTGTAACTGATCACATGATTAAACGTTAGATGAAGTCATCGTGTTACACTTCAGTTAATTACAAAGACAACAGCTTAATGCTTCACCAGGGCTGACAGTAATGGACAGCTAGCAGGAAGTAGCTTAGCTAGCTAGCAGGAAGTAGCCTCGCAGTAATGGTTAAAAAGGAGCTGTGAGGTAAAAATGGGTAAATACTGAGATATAGTTCCCTTAGTTTATTGATCAGAGGTTGAATTTGTTATCTAAATGTAATGAGTAAGCAGTAAACACTGACAGCTGAGGCCAGGAGGTGGTTTAAAGGTGGATGCTGGAAAAATGAGCCAAATGCATCCCCCTTATTAAACCTCCATGAACATGAGTGTGTGTTGGGGGGAGCAGGGAGGTGCTTAACACGTAATAAATCACCTGCTGGCGGAGGTAATCCCAATGATAAAGTACACGGCTGGTAACAGACAAAAGGCTGGAGCAGATCAATAACCGGTGGAAGCAGAAATGAATGGATGAATGATGAAACGTGCAGCTCCTCATCAGCGACGGAGCAAACGATTTAACAGCTTCTAGTTTAAATCAGGCCTGGTGTCGATGGGGGGGGGGGCTGTCAGACTGGAAAGGTTCCTGCAGGTCTTGGATTCAGAGTCTGAGCTGTGATTTGCTGAAAATGGGTCGGGTCTCACATTTGTGCTGTGAGCTGCTCCTCGGCCGGCTGGAGGCTTGATAAGGCCTCTGGTTGGCACGGCGACAGACGGAGCGTATTGACCCCCTCCGCTCCGTCTGATTGGAGCGCTGTGTAGGTGTGCAGTCGGTGTGTGTGGCCTGAAACATGCGTGTTTACTGTATGTGGTGTGTGCTGTGAGGATGTGTGAGCACACGCAGCTTTAATCAAGCCACTAATCCCAGGCTGCTGTGAAGCTGCAGCACTGTGGGGGTGAAATAAGACCTCAGAGCCGAGATGAAGACGATGAGGTGTTGCTGTGTGTCACTCAAAGACGGCTGCAGCCAACCTTTACTTTCTCAATAATCAATACTGCAGTTCAGTCTGCTGATGGCTGGTTTGGTTTTGTGCTGAAGGAGATCAACATGGAACCAACATGAGTTTCACTGATGAATTTTTACTCAATGTTAGAGCATCTTTGGTTGAATAGGAGCAGCAGGACAAGCTGGAAACACAACACTGATATCTTATCATCTTTTAGCATAAATGGACACCGAACTGTTCTTTATAGAGCGTTAATCTGAAACTGTGGTTCTCACTACGCTGTAAACAAAGTCTGTGAGCCTGCAGTACTGTGACGTTAAACAACAACAACACAATGAAAATAATGACAAACACCTATAAAACTTGCATTTTAACTGGTTGTAAAACAATAAAAAACTGTAAAAGAACAAATGACTATTTAGAGAAATACAGATGGACTTTATTCACTGTTTTGACCCTTTTTTTTAGTTGACATGTAAATTAATAATTTGTTGTTGAGATTTAGTTTTTACATCTAATTGAACAAAACAGGCACAACTTGTCAAAAAGCAATGAAATTATTTACAGTTACTATTTACTGTATTTAACATGTACAATTTTTCTTTTAAATAACGACAAATATCTGGAAAATAAAAGACATTGTTTGTTTAAATACAGTAAAAATAGAGTACAGTCAAATTCTAGACTGTTTTTGTGATTAACCTGTAGATTGATGTGCTTTTCTGTAATTTTACCAGATATTAGCTGTACTTTAATAAATCTAATATAACATAATTAGATAACAGTAAATAATTTTACTACCATTTATTCTTTGAATGTTGATTTTCTCAGGCTCGTTATCTTTGATCCAGAGTGACATATATGCGTTATTTTTGCTCCTCCTATCCTCGGGAGTACGTACTCGGTAGTACCGTCGTTTGCTAGCTAGCTAACTAGCTAACTAGCTAGCTTCCCATCGCCTAGTTATGATTGGATATGGAAACAGCCAATCAGAATTTGTCCTGTCCGACTCCTGATTGGTTGACTTTGTGGCACATTGGGACGCTGTGTCATGTTGGTTACGGCAGAGTTGAACAGGCAGTGCAAGACCGAGAGCGAGATAGAGAGTAGGAGCACACAGGTGTGTATGGTACTGGTGTGTATCAGCAAGCATGAAAAGTAATTTCTTGAGCATGTTGTTGATAATTGTTCACTCAAACTTCTTTGTTTTTCACTGGATTATAACTTTTACACAAAATTTAAGTTTGAGTTATTGCAGAATATTTGTTTTTGTGCAAAGCTTTCCATTATTTGCTTGTAAATAAGGTTAAAAATAAGGCCATATATTACACTTTTTGTTTTGTCTTTGCAACAAAATAAAATCCCTCAAATTCTAACAATAAAAGCAGACAAAAGCTGCAAACTGCTCTTTACTGGAGCTTGAACAAGCAAATGTTTGACTCATTTTCTTGATAAATGACCTAAAACAATTAACCCGCTGTGAAAATGGTTTATTAATTAATTAATTAAGCCTTTTTACTGAGAACACGTGAACACATCCTGACATTATCCTGATTGTAATCTCTCATGTACGGACTAGTCTGTCCAACCTCTCGGTGTTGTTGTCCTCCTCTTTCTAAATTCCTTGCTTCTATTTTCCTTTATTCAAATGTGTGCCAGAGGTTTATCTGCCTGTGTGAGATGGATCCAGCACATTTGGACCGGGGCTACTTTCTGTCCGGGGCTTTGAAACAAAGCATGGAGAGAAAAACATCGTGGTTTTGGCTTTGCTCTGCTGGTTATTTATGGAGAGGATCCATCCATCCCTTTGTGCTCTGCGGGCAGGGGCGATGCGGGTGGGAATTCTGGGAAGTGAAGGATCTAAACGAGGCAGCAACCCCACCCCCCAGAACCCCCCAACATGTTGGTGGACGGCGAAGGACCGCCAGCGCCTCCGGCTTTCCAAACAGAGTGCAGCCAAGTACACAAATATGCAGGAGAGCACACAGCTCACACAATGACAGCGATCTGAAGAGGGATTCCTGCCCTCTGCCTCCAACGCCGGCCCTCTTACTCACCGATTTGTTGAGAGACAAACTCTGTTCTGCCAAGTGCCCTACTTCTTCTGCCTGCTCTGAACACGTTAACCTTTCCTCCTTCCTGCTGCATTCAGCCAACACTCCTCATGTTCACTATGGCTTCGCTCCCCTGCGGTCGTACCTGCATGCAAATGTTTTCTTAACTTAATCCTACAAAAACACAATCGAGACAATCGCACCAAAGGGCCTGAGCAAATATGAGCACACAGGAAGGAGAGTCAGTGATACAGTGTAAGCCATCCGTGCGCTGGTTTTTGTGTGCGTCTCTGGAATGGCTTCAGAATGGCTTCTGGTTTCCTGCATGCCCTGCTGACTGAGATGAATGGGTGTAGTGTGGGTAGCTTCTTAATGAACTCATAGCAGGGTGTAGTCTGGGACGGAGGATTGCTCAACACCAAGTCTGGAGCGAAAACGCTACAAATCTAATTGTGGCTCTGGATGCAGGGTCGGACTGCTCTGATTGCTTCTGGTTGCTGTTGTCAGGACGCGGAGATCTGCCCAGGATCTGCGGCTGAAAAGTAAAGCGAGCGCTTGGCTTACGTCTGGGTTTGGTGTTGGCCGTGGGCGGCGGAGACATGATGAGGCACGGTGAAATGAAGGACGCTCTGGTGGTAACCAGTGTCCTCACTGTGACATGGAAACAAACACATTACATCAACCTGCTGTGGCAACCGTGTTCGGTTCCACCCTGGAACAGCAGCCGTGGAAACAGAAAGTTACCTGGAAGCCGCAGCAGCTTTGAGCTAAATGCTAACTGTAGCATGCTAACACATGTTTGCAATCAGCTTAGTTTCACATGTTGCATTTGCTAATTACCACTAAACCCACAGTTGTTGTCATTGTACAAAAATTAAAAATGTCAACCCTGTGGTGGAGCGAGTGGAAAAGTCTGAATAACATGGATGTTAGATTAACAGAGTTTCATAACAATCCATCCAGTGGCCGCTGAGATGTTTTAGTCTGGAACAAAATGGTGGACTGACCGAGACCAGCACGCCAACACTAGCATTCCTTGAACCACACCGCTAGCATGGATAAATGAGGAAAAACAAGCTGAGCTGTGAGTAATGCTGGAGGTTTTTAAAGGGAGGATATCTTTTCAGGTTTGTCTGTATGTTGATGATAGTGATTGATGGAGCTACACAGAGCAGGACATGAGACAAATCAACCACTCACCAAGCTCAGCTGTTCATTCAGCATGCCACGTAATTAAACTTTTACAACCCATTGGAGAAGCAACTGACTTTGTTAGTTGCTAGCATCTGTATGTTACTCACTAGCATCCCTAGGCTAATAACTGTTTTCCTTGGGCTGGTCCCTGGCATCCCTAAGCTTGTCACTAGCCTCTCTGGGCCAGTCACTAGCATCCTTAGGCTAATGACTAGCATCTGTAGGATAGTCAACAGTATCCCCAAGCAAGCAACTAGCATCCATAGACTAGTGAATAGCATCCCTAGGCTAGCATCTGTAGGCTAATCCAATGCAATGACTACCGTCCCCAGGAAAGCAACTAGCATCCATATGGTAGTGACTAGCTTCTGTAGGCTAGTCACTAGAATTTGTAGGCGACAGACTAGCATACCTAGGCTAGCATCCCTAGGCTAGTCCTATGTTAGTGACTACCATCCCTAGGAAAGCAACTAGCTTCCATATTGTAGTGACTAGCGTCTGTAGGCTAGTTATTAGAATCTGTAGGTGACTGAGTAGCATCCCCAGGCTAGTCCTATGCTACTGACTGCCATCTGCAGGACAACAGCTAGCGTCCATGGACTAGTAATTAGCATCCCTAGGTTCATCACAGAGTAGAACAAGACCCTTCTTGACCTCAGCAGACTGAGTAGAACCACGTGGACCTCTGAATATTCCCATTAAACGACTATTTCCCTGGCTGGAGAAACAACTGAGCAATCAAAATTTGGTGTGAAGAAACATTACCTGACCACAAATGCAGCTACATGCTTGAAAAACAGCAACAGAAATGGCGACCACCGTCAGTACAGACGTCTAATCTCTGATATGGGATTTTTCTATCATCTGTAGTGACCGTTTCCTGTCTCCTTCCTAATAAAAGCATATAAATGTTAGACCTCACACATCCATCTCTCTGCACCAGCATTTAAACTCAGATTCACCAAAACAGACATGCTAACTGGTTTTGTTAGGAAGCTACCAAGCTGACTAACTTGAATAAATATTCTACATCTGGGCTTTACTGGTGAAGATATTTAAAGCTTGATCCTTTTACCGACTACAGTTTTGGTTTCAGTGATTACCATGACGACGTCTACCTACACAACACACCAGAGATGTTTACAACGAGCTAAAAATGATCAATCCGATGTTCCGCCGGGGAAACCTCAGCATCAACAGCTGCACAGATACAAACACGTCCCCAAGAGTTTTATATTTAGAAGTCTGGGCCGAGGACCTCCAGCGAGTTGCTTCACCTAAAGGCCTCGAGCGAAGCAGCTTCTTTAAACAGACTCACTCAGAAACAGCCAGACGTGTGGTCAGAACTCAGATCCAGTTTCTGCTCTCAGCCATCCGGAGTGGTTTGGTGTCGATGCCGAGTCCCTCCCCCCGCAGCCAGAGTCAATCTGAGTAAAGCAGGAGTCATATACAGACCTTCACTGTGATATGAACAGAGTTAGAGGAACTGTTGAGGGATCGTTGTAAAGGACTGGATTCTGCTGTGAAACCAGGAGAGGAGACCTGGAAGAGTTTCTGAGGCTGCCAGGAAGATAAATCTGTTTCATGTTCGGTGTCCTCTAAAGCCAGCGCTCTGTTTTCTGCCTTTCAGCTTTGTGGCGAAGTTTTAGGTAACAGAAGGTTTTCTCAGCACAGAAAGGAACATTTAATCCTGAAAACTCCAAACCGCCACTCTCTGTTTTCACTGTGCTGTGAGGAAAACACGACAAAGACTGGACTAAAACAAGCAGAACTGGAGGTCTGACTCAGAACGACGGCATCGACCTCCTTTATACATCCTTTAAAAGCTCAGAGGTTCTCTGTATAAATGCTGTGTGAACCTCTGTAAGATAAAAACACCACAACAACAACAACAGTTCTTACTTGGTGATGAGACTAAATACCCACAAAACAGTGGACTCTTACTTTTCCTGCTGTCCTTGGTCGTACACCGACGACAGAAACCACTGTGACTCTTCTTCTTACTGTCAGACTCCAAATAACAAAATTTGTCAAAGCTTTTAGTCCTTTATTAGTAAAATAATGATCAGATCAAGTAGTAGAAAGCGGTCGGAGGCCTTTGTTGGTGTCCTAAACTGTGTTTCAACATATTGTGTACATAAATGTGAGCACGTATGCATCATGTAAATTAGGACTGCATGATTATCACCCTAAAACCAAAGCTCTTTATTCACTCTGTGACAAGCTTTTAGATATTTGTGCACATTTTGTTTCATCCCTCTCTATTTTTTAATAATATATTTATTTGTGCACGGTTCATACAAGTGCAGCTCAAAGTGCTTTACATCAAATCAAAATCAAAGTATAGAAACTAGAAGAGTCCTCAGAGCTCAGACGTCCTCCAAGCAGCTCATCTCCCCCCATGTTGGATTCACACCCAGAAATAATCGTCCCAGGATTGTTTTATCTCCATTATCAGACTCCTTGACCCAGAAAACAAACCCTTAGCATCTGGATCCACACTGATCTCATCATTAGTTCAATAGTTCTTCACCAGAACCTCTTTCTGGGTCATGGTGGTTTCTTCTGGATCAGCTCCATAGCTGTTGATTCTACAACAGATCTGTTGGATCCTCCTGATCCAGCAGAGTCTCAGCTCCATGTTGGTGTTGGCTGCATGTCTGGATCTTCATCTGGTCCCTTACAGTGATGACCATTCCACAGGCCCTCTAGTCCTCCTGGTCTGGATCCTAGGATCTGGACTTCTTCCTGGATCCAGATCAAATGTTGACATGTTGTAGAAATGAGCAGGAACTGATCCTGGATTTTTACCAAGCAGCCTGGACATTTGTTGTGGAGCTACGTGCACATATACGTGCACACTGCCCTATCTCCCAACGCTGAAGGATCCTGGAGAACATTCCTGGATCCAGACGGTGATCCGGATCAGAACCAAGACCTGATCCTCTGGTCCTGGTCCCATGATCCACCTTTCCTGGACATTTCATCACAATCTGGTCAGAACTTTTCACTTTAAAGTTGCTAAAAAACAAACAGATAAACACCAGCAGAAACACGACTTCCTTGGTGGAGGTAATAATGGTGTTTTTTCTCTGCAGCTTCTTATTTTTTCTTATTTGATGGATGTTTTCCATCGATCGGCTCCTTCTTAACTGGCCTTTTCTTCTTGTGTCTTCTGTTTAAACATTACATTTTATATTTATTGCCTGCTGAAGGTCTGAGATGGAAACATTTTCCAAAATAAACCCCCTCGACGTTTCCAGAGCGGTTCCCAGTAGCGTGCTTTTGTATCCTCTTTGTGAAGGAGCATTTTTAATCGTTAGCGAAATAAAAAATGACTTTTCATAATGAGCCACTGCAACCACATTCTTTCTGATTTCTTTGCCTTGTGATATCCGAAACCCTCCATTTACAGAACTGAAGCCCGTCAGCATGACAGGAACATTTCCATAAACTTTTATCGCCTCGGACTGATGCTGCGTTTGAATTTACAAGTAACAGATGCTGAGAAGGAGCTACAGAAACCTCGACAGCAGATGAAGAACCCATCGGTTGGAGGCATCTGCAGGAGGCTCGCTGCCCGACTTAACCAGCCATTAGTTTCTGCTGTTGAATTCTTCTGGGCAGGAGCTTGAAGTGATGCTTGTATTTGTGTTGCTCTGGCTCGAGGGAGCAGCTCCCAGTTTTCATGTGGGTGAAAAATGTGCCTCGCTGTAAATCATTTCATACTCCAAGTCATGGTCGGAACAACTGGAGCTTGACGTGTTGGGATCCTGGAAAATGCTGTTCTGTTGTGTTTTCCTCGCCTGAAATACTGCGTCTGGAAACTCGTGCCAGGAGCCAGTTGTTCTGCAGCTCATATAGTACGTTTTTGTCACATTGTCTGCATAAAAGGACATAAAAGGAAGAATGCAAACAACAAATCTTTTGTCTCTGAGCGTCTGGTTTCCACCGACGCCGGGCAGGTTTCCCTGTTTAGCTGGAAATATGGATTCCTCTTCCTCCTCCACCACCTGGGGCTAAACCAATTCCACCAGCGCCCGTCCCTGAGCGGCCGGCCGGAATGAAATCGGGGCAGGATGCCGACTCTTACGGCGGCTGCAGGGCATCCAGCTCCGATCCTGACCTGATATAACCTGCTGCAGGCTGCAGGCGGCTTCACCCACATCGCCGAGACCTCATTTCATCTCATTAGACGCGCGAACCGTGAGGAGGCCACGGTTCGCTCCAAGGAGGGTGGAGGATGTTTGTTTGTGAGCGAGGAAGCTAACGAAGTCTCCGGAGGACCGCTGGATGCTCAGAGACTGAGATCTATATTTACTGTGCGGGATTCTTGTTTTATCATGTGATTGTTTCTGTAAAGAGACAAACCAGTGGAAGATTCTTCAGCTCGAAAGGCTTAAATCCAAAGAGGAATCACTTCAGTCCTTCCTCCTACACGTCTGTACATCTCTGATCATACTGTTTCCTGTTTGCTTCAATCCTTATACATGTGTCTCCTGACAGCCCCAACAACTCCTTTATGGCTCCACATTATTGTGTTTTTCAAGCTGTCTTTTTGTGTATTTTTATAAATAGTTTTATAGTTGTCCTCCTAACCCAGACTGTTCCTCCACACACTGCTACTCTTCATGGTTGTACCAGCACTATTTTAAACTGCAGACATTATTTGATAAGTTGTGTTGACATAATACTGTTGATAATTGCATCAACCTAATATTACGTTTAATTTTAACTCAAATTTCTGATTTAAAACCGAATTTAAGTTGAGACAACTTCCTGAAATTGGCTCTGAAACTTAATTTTCCCTCACTTTTCTGTCTACAAAGGACATTTCAAGTTGAGCGTTGAGTCTTTTCCAGGTAAATTCCACTAAAGCAGTGGGTTAGTGAATATTTTCAGCTGTGATCTGAGAGTTTATTCCATAGCTGCTGATTCAGTCGATGGAACATGTTGGATGTAGCTAATGCTAATGCTAATGCTAGTCATGTTTAGCTAGTCATTTTTAACACTCAACACAGCCTTGAGAGGGCTTTTCATGTTTATTTATACTTTTTTGGCAATTTAAATGAGTTTTTCTGCTTATAAAGATTTGCAGCTCAGTTACCAACCGTTCTATTGTTGAATTAATTATTTTCTTAAAGGCTTTTGCATGAACAAAAACATGAGCATCGTATTTTCTGCACTTTGCATGACAGCAGCCTAAATACACTCTTTCTGAAGTCGACGGCTGTAGGATGGATTTTGCAGCATTTTACCAACTGCATTAGGATGAATTATTCAGTTTTACTGCTGCTCTGTTTCTGCAGCACCTTCAGGGTTGCAGAATCTCTTTTCTAATTTAATTATGTCTTTTGTTGTTTTTGATTTTTAAGTAGGGAGGAAAAAAAGCAAGAATTCAGTTTTGATTCACTCAGAAATAAAACTCCTAAATCTTTTCGTGTTCCCAGACTGACCCAGATGCTACGGCTTTTATAATTTGTGGGCATTCCTGCATCACAATAACTTTTATTTACTGGTCCGTGCTTGAAATCCATTTAGTTTTATGACTGCATTCTTTAATGTGCAACAGATACAGTTTTAATTTGCTGCCTCGTTGCTCTCGTAAATCCAGCGCTGCTGTCGGTGGACGAGCCCACGTCGTGTTTATGTTGCTGCTGGAACAATAGCAGGTTTATCGGCAGAGTTTCCATCCTCGAACGGTGCAGTTGTGCAGCTGCAGCCACAAACGGCCACGTCCTGTTATAATAACAGTCTCTGACATGTCAGCCTGCCGAGGCGTTTACTGTACATCACTGTCACTGAGGCGGGACTCGTCTGTCATTGGGGATGCTACAGCCGATATGAAATGACCTGGTTTTGTTCAGGGCTCTGGATGTGATTTAAGCTCGGTGACCGCAGGCGTTTTCCTGCCTGAGCTCTAATCCGAGTAATGTTTTCAGCACAAAACAACAACGCTGCACTCTCTCTTTCCCTGTTAAATCGTTTGTTTCCTCTCACCTCTGCTTCCAGATGGGCCCTCTCCCAGCTCCCGTCTCCTCTGTCTGCTGGTTTGTGTTGAAGGCAGCAGCAGCAGGATTTCATCCTGACAGCTCTGGAGGTAAAGCACAGTAACGCACCACGCCCTGCAGTTAGCTCAGAGCAACACAACAAAAGACCTCCGATTGGGGATTATACTGTACAGGATGTAGCTGACTCCAACAACAGGGCTCGTCTTTCACTCTCCTTGTTTGTTTGCCGTGGTAAGTCTCCAATGAATGAACACTGGAGCAATTTGAGCCCTTTTATTACCCTGATAAACATCAGGGGCTGAATGTTTAAGAGCGTCTCAAAGACATTCAGGGTGTCTTTGTTTGGACGACGTGAGATAGAAATGAAGAAGTCAGTGAGCAGTGACACAGTGGAGTCTCTCTGCTGCACAGAAGTCTGGCAGAAGTTCAGGCTGATGACTTTTACTGACACACAGCTTGAGACGCTGCTGCTTTGTGATCTGACAGACTCAAACTGATGACTCTCATTGAAATCCATGAGCAGACCTCTGCTGCTTTCTGTATTGTGTCCATTGTGTCTGAAATATCATGCGGCTGCTTGCGTTTCCATGAAGTTCTTTACTCTGCTGTGTCCCTCTTACAGCTGTGTTACTGGGGTTAACTGGATCCATAGGGGACATGTTTGTGTAGTTAAAGTGCAACAGGAGCTGATCTGATCATCTGAGGAGGTTGTAGAATTAAGAGAGGACAGTTAAACCCAGCAGGACGGTTCAGCGGATGTGGACTGCTGGTATCGGCCTGCTGGTGGCTGGGTTTTTTTGTTGTTGTTACCATTTTCATAAAATTCCTCTCGCCGTTGGAAACAACAACAACCACCTCCAGACCACAGGTTTAGCTTGTCCTCAGGTCTCTACATGGAGGTTAAACCAGCCTCCTTCATACGTCTGTGGACAGCTGAGCTTCGTTCTGCAGCATCGACATGAATCAAAATTAGTACCAAATATCATAGAAGACACTTTAATTTAGCTCATCATAACCTTTGTTTAGTCATCAATGACAGGACTGCTAGAGCTACATCCATCTATCTGGCTATCATCCATCATCCATCCATCATCCATCATCCATCATCCATTATCCATCATCCATCATCCATCATCCATCCATCATCCATCCATCCATCATCCATCATCCATCCATCCATCCATCCATCATCCATCATCCATCATCCATCATCCATCATCCATCATCCATCCATCATCCATCCATCCATCATCCATCATCCATCCATCCATCCATCCATCATCCATCCATCCATCATCCATCCATCCATCCATCATCCATCATCCATCCATCCATCCATCCATCATCCATCATCCATCCATCCATCATCCATCATCCATCCATCCATCATCCATCATTCATCCATCCATCATCCATCATCCATCCATCCATCATCCATCATCCATCCATCCATCATCCATCATTCATCCATCCATCATCCATCATCCATCATCCATCATCCATCCATCATCCATCCATCCATCATCCATCATTCATCCATCCATCATCCATCATCCATCATCCATCATCCATCCATCATCCATCATCCATCCATCCATCATCCATCCATCATCCATCCATCATCCATCATCCATCCATCATCCATCATCCATCCATCCATCATCCATCATCCATCATCATCATCCATCATCCATCATCCATCCATCCATCCATCCATCATCCATCATCATCCATCCATCCATCCATCATCCATCCATCATCCATCATCCATCATCCATCCATCATCCATCCATCATCCATCCTCATCATCCGTCATCCATCATCCATCCATCATCCATCATCCATCCATCCATCATCATCATCCATCCATCCATCCATCATCCATCATCCATCCATCCATCATTCATCCATCATCCATCCATCATCCATCATCCATCCATCATCCATCATCCATCCATCATCCATCATCCATCATCCATCCATCCATCCATCATCCATCATCCATCCATCCATCATTCATCCATCATCCATCCATCATCCATCATCCATCCATCATCCATCCATCCATCATTCATCCATCATCCATCCATCATCCATCATCCATCCATCCATCCATCATCCATCCATCATCCATCCATCATCCATCCATCATCCATCCATCATCCATCCATCATCCATCATCCATCCATCCATCCATCCATCCATCCATCATCCATCATCCATCCATCCATCATTCATCCATCATCCATCCATCATCCATCATCCATCCATCATCCATCATCCATCCATCATCCATCATCCATCATCCATCCATCCATCCATCATCCATCATCCATCCATCCATCATTCATCCATCATCCATCCATCATCCATCATCCATCCATCATCCATCCATCCATCATTCATCCATCATCCATCCATCATCCATCATCCATCCATCATCCATCATCCATCCATCCATCCATCCATCATCCATCCATCCATCATCCATCCATCCATCCATCCAATCACAGTTTAGAACCAAACCAACCTGTGAACTCTCCCCAGAGCTTCCCAGACTTGGTCTTTCAGGACTCTGATGTTTGATGTTGATCCGTCAGCGTCGGTTTGACTCATCTTTTTCCTCTGAAAGTGATTGATCTGTTTCCCTTCACTCGAGCTTCTGTGGTATCAGTTTACTAAAGTTCTGCACAAACTACTGGAACAGAAAATCTTAACTGTCACTGCGTTTTGTAACTAAATTAATCAAGAACTGTTCAAACTATCAAATCATCTGTTTTTAATGAGTCCAGTGAGCAGAGCTAAAGAACCAGCTGGTTTCACCTGTTGGACACCGATTACCAGACTGTTTGTCTCGTTTATTGATAATAATCTGATCTCAAAGTTGTCTTTTGTTGGTTTTTACTGTGTTTTCTTTTGTGTAGAATTAACTAAGTTTCCATCTGTAAAACTTTTCCACCAAAACCATTACAGCAGACTTTCTAACTTGCTCAGTGCAGTTTCACTTTCTCTTTTTTGGTCGTCTTATTCTTTAAACTAAAAACAGATGAACTGTTCAAAGCTTTGTAAGTGTGAATGTGTTTTGATGTTTCCGTTTTTCTTTGGCACAGACGAACTCAAACATACAGAGACCTTCAAAGTGAAAGCTATCATTGATTCCTCTCTCTAAAATGACCGGGGCTGGTCCCGAATATCCGAGTATCTGAATATTCGTTCGTTGTGGTGGTATTCGGATAATAATTTTGATATTCAAATATTAATGCGCGGAGTGTTGCTGAGACTGTAGAATGCCTCAGTTGTTCTAATATACGGAATTACTGATGCTGGTGGCACTATGGCACAAACTGAATATTCGAATATCTGCCTAATACTGGATCCGAATATCCGAAGCACAGATATTACTATTAGGACCATCCCTAAAAATGTCTCTCAGTTCCTTCTTGGGGGAAAAGTCTTTGGTCTCTGTTTGTAAATGTGTATAACAAATATTACTGTAGGGTGTTACCTTTAATATTTAGACTTCTTATGTACATTTTTAATCTTATTTCTCTCCTGTAAAGCTCTTTGGATGAGTGTCTGGTGTTTTTAATGTGCTACAGAGGTATTTATTTCCTTTCCCTCTAAGATTAATAACACAAAGACCAGCAGCCAGCTCAGGTTTCCTCCATAGCTTCATCCGTTCAGTGTGGATGTGCAGGGCTGTATTTCATTGAGTTGCCCTTCGTCTACGGTCTCTTTTATTTCCGAGCATCAAACATCATAGAGATAAAACCACCTTTGTTCCACGTCTGCTCGGTCCATCTCAGCACATCAAACCCAGACACGAGCTGCAGAGAACTGGGTCACGGCAGCCGGTCGGTCTCACCGAAGCCCAGCCAGACTTCAGTCCCACCGGCACGACAACCTCCAGCCTTTTCCAGCGCCGCTACATTTGGGTTAGAGCTCTGAGGATGGGAAGTCTTTGAAACCAATCGTCTGCACGTCACAGAAGAGCAGAAAATCTATGAAATATGGTCCAGAGCTTTAACAGGAGGCCTGCAGGGATTCGTACCTGCTCCCCTGCTGTTCGCACATCCGTCTGCAGAACAGATGCAGCTTTGTTATGTCCAGCTGTCAGCGTGTCTCAGGGTTTGTTCCTCACTTATTGACTGTTTACTTCGGCTATAATGCATGTTGCACATAATCAGCAGTTCTTAAAACGTTCTTATCATTTTTAAAAAGCACATCTTACTGTTTCCAACCGTCTGTTCCAGCAGACAAAGACGCCCAGAGTTTCAGCCGACTCTGTCTTCTGGCAGCGACGGCGGGTTCTTTGTGCGGACGGCAGCTGATTGACAGCAAACACAGTGAAACATAATGAAGTGCACTGACTGGGGCATAATGGAACGAGACGATAAAGAGAAACCAAATGAAGGCTTCGTGTTTATTGTGATGAGCTGCTGGGAGGGAAATGATGAACCCGGCAGCGCAAAAACAACCGGCTGGCTGTTGTCGTCGATATCAGTCGATCTGCTGATTATCTGGTCGAGAGAAAGTCAGAGAGTGGAAAATACAAACTGGGAGAGCACAAGTTGACCTCAGCAGATGTTTTGTTTTCTCTGATTAGCTGTGCAAAACCTAAAGATAAGAGACTGATTATCATTTAAGACAAAGGAGACCAGGAAGTCATCCATATTTAGAGGAAAGAACCAGGAAAGGTCGAACAGTTTGGTTTGGAAAATGAGAGAAATGCACAACTGTTAGGTTCTACATGGAGTTACGGCTGCAGCTATGACTGTTTTCATTACTAACTAGTTTTATTGATTCTTCAAGTAGCTGTTTGGTCTATAAAAGGTCAGAAAATGGCGAAAAAAAAGGTGAGAAATCCAAGATGTTTGTTGTTTAGTTCAGCAAACCGAAGATATTCAGTCTACTGTCATAAAAGAGAAAACTAACCAGGAAGTATTCACATTTAAGAAGCTGGGTGATGTTGTTTTTTAATTTTTGAGCCCCGTTGTCTTTAAAAAATTACTCGAACCAGTTGCTTAATTATTAGAATGGTTGCCAGTTAATTTAAAAAGCCCCTTTCAGGTATGTGATATGTAACATTACTGTTTATCAGTCTGTTAACCTGACAGCATCCTGTCGCTCCGACATAGGTCACTGTCCTCATGGCTTTATTTCCACATACCAGGGGTCATTGAGAAGTTTTTGTTGAGTAACTTTCAACAAAGCTTTATTTCTCAACATAATCCCCTTGAATGTCCACATGTCTTCCAGTGTCTCTGTAAGGCCTTGATACCAGCTCATAGAAGGTTTTATCCTGCAGGACGTCGTTCACTGCAGATATGAAGTCATCAGTGGTTAATGGGTCCCAGCAAGGAGTCGCTTCATGTTTGGGAACACATGAAAGTCGGACGGAGCCAAATCTGGGGAACAGGGTCGATGCTGCACGAGTTCAAACCCACGTTAGCGAATCACAGCCATGGAGACAGCTGACTTGTGGACTGGAGCGTTGTCCTGGTGGAACAGGAAACAGCTACGGAGCTTTCCATGCAGCTCAGACTGGTGTCATGTTGAAAGTGAAAGGTTACTCAACTCCGTCCGACCTGGTGAGTTTTATGGAGAAGAGCTCATTCAGACATGAAGCCGACACGTTCAGATTAACAGAAAGGAGTTCAGGTCTGAAAGAGAGTGTATTTAAAAGTATAAATTACCTTCAGACCTTTAATGTGTACGATGTTCGGTTTTCAAAATAAAACTGAACAAACCGTCACCGGAGCCATTAGAGGGTCTTTTGGTTTGAGTTATTGGCAACATGCTGCAGTTGTGCTCCGACTTGTTGGGATAAAGTCAGAGGGATGGATTCATTCTGGCTCTGGGCTCTGACACGAGGCCTCTAGACATAATAAATGTACATGTGTCAACTCACTGGAGTCACTCTCCTGTTTATGCTGGAAACCCCTGGAGCCTCCAGCCGACGGTGGAGGTCACCGACCTGCTGTTCTGCTGCTCACACTGAGGTCAATAAACACGTTTTCACTGTCAACAAATCAGCTGACAGCTTCATTATGCAACACGGAGCCCATCTTAAATAGTTTGATGATCCAACGCAGAGTTACATCAGCGTCCTTCCTCTGGATTATACTCATAAACCCGCTGTTCATTCTGAATTCATTTCAAGGTTAGATGTGCAGAAGGGAAGCAGCAGTGTGTTTCTGTCTGAACCGTGGCGCCTCTTCAGCCTCAGTCTTATTTAGCAAACATCCAAAGCTTGTTTCAGTGTAAACTGCAGCCAAACACTTGGTGTCCTGCTGCAGCTCCATCGTTCAGACCTTCACTGACCTCCAGATCCAATGGAGTAGAGCTTCGTCACAAATAAAGCCGATTAGACTTTTACATAAGCAAAACCTTTGTTGTCATTAAGATGCTAACTTCATGTCGTAAATTGTTCTGGTTGTTGTGTTTAAGTTAGCAGTTAGCTTTGACTTATTGTCAACGTGATTACAGTTCTATTGGTGGCATCTAACCACTTGAAAGTATTCATAGTCTTTTAAAACAACTGAATCCAGACAGTAAAAGACAAAAGTAGCTTCTCTTTTCTGACTGAAATAACTCATGTCTAACCTGATAACACCACCGGATCTACTGCAGGTTTAACTGGTGTAGAATGGATATGTATAGAATGTAACCGCCTCTTTATAATCCTC
Organism: Dascyllus trimaculatus; assembly: GCA_024666655.1. Lineage (NCBI taxonomy): Eukaryota > Metazoa > Chordata > Actinopteri > Pomacentridae > Dascyllus > Dascyllus trimaculatus. The sequence continues at coordinate 2,447,208 of CM045461.1, forward strand.
AATCTCTTTAGTGCGCCGAGTGTTTTATTACCTCCACCAAGGAGGTTATGTGACGGCCGACGCTGGTTCGTTTGTTTGTTTGTTTGTGTTCAAAATAACTTTAAAACTCATGGATGGATTTGGATGAAATGTTCAGGAAATGTGTGAAATGGGACAAAGAAGAAATGATGACATTCTGGGACTGATCCGGATCACCGTCTGGATCCAGGATTTATTTAATGTAAGTGTAACCAGGTGGACAATTAAATGTGGTTTACTGTAAAAGCCACCAGAGGGCGCTCTTGTTTTTGGGGTAACCCCCTCTGACCACATGACATTTTGGGTCTCCACGTGACAGACAGCGACAGTGACGGAGTTCTCTTTCCTTCCTGAGCGACATACGCACGGTTGGGCCGGCATTCTTATCTCCGGTTGTCTAAGAAGCTGGGAGGCTGTTAGGAGCTGCCGCGCTAGAGGCCGCGCCTGTTCATTAGGTCGGATGGGGTGAAGGCCGCATTGTTGGTCGGACATTTGAACTGTATGTAATTACATTAGTATCTGTAACGTTCCATATAAATATGTGAACTGGGAGATTGTGTTGGGGGTGGACTGAAGCTGCCTATGAGCTCTCTGAGGGCTTTTCTAGTTTTGTAAATGCTTCAGATAATGCTCAGTAAGTCTGGTGACTATAGAGACGTTTCTAGCCTCCAGAAACAGTGAAGCTGAGCATAAACGGCTCTTAGCAAAACTGTAACACAAATGTAGGTTGTAAATGTTGATTTTATGCGCGTTTTGCTTCTTATTAACAATAAACCTGCATAAAAACATTTCATCTACAAAAAAATCTGTTCTTGTTTCTTATTCAGCTGTCTTTACTGTTTGTGCCAAGTTTAATAAAAATAATTAAGAATTAAACACATTAAATCAATGATTAAAGGTAGTTTAATGGCATAAAGTCACAGGAAACCTTCTATAGGTAGATGCTACAGTGCTTAACTAGGACGACCAGTTTTCTTGCATTACTTGGCTCTATTCTTATTTATTTATATGTATTTATATCAGAGCATCAGAACTGAAAAGGAAAAAGTGAGTGAATCTGTCTTACAAGCCGTGGCTATGGTGAGATTTTCCTCAGTAATAAATTCTCATGTTGTGCTGAGGTACCAGTCTTTTACTGTATTCTGGCTTCACTGGCAGTAAAGTTATCAGCCTTTGTGAAATCAGAAAACATGCCTGTACATCTGCTCTCAGCGTGAGGAATGTGCCTCATTGACTGGTCGTTTTACTGTGTAACAAAACCGCAGAACGAGCCGGTCGGTTTTGTTTTTGCTTGCTTTTGTCATGTAAGAGAAGCCTATAGAAACTCTGCTGTACGATGAATTAACAAGCTTGTTTCCCATGTTGGGCTGCGGCTCCCTGCAGCCCATTAGCAGCAACAAGCACCACTTAAAGAGGGAAGCCAGGAATCCTTATGTTCATCCAGAACGAGTTCATGCTGGAAACCAGTGGGCTGCTTTGTGCCGACGGTGGGACTGTGGCGATCATTGTTTCTGTGGGGGGAAGAAGTTATGGGTTAATTGAAGCCTCAGAATTTTTGATTTGTAGGTTTAATGTCCAAAAGATTTCATGGCTTACTGCTGAACTAATGCCCATGTTCATGATCTGATTGTAAAAATCAGATTTGGTTTGGTTTTGGTCAATCAGATGTTACAAAGGCTGGTCTGGTGGCTTAATGTGACCATGAAGAGTCTCCTCTCTTAATTCTGTCTGCTGAATATACTTATTATTGAGCACTATGGCAGGACGCTGAAAACTACATAATAAACATAATAATAGCAGAACGATATACTTGGTGCAGAAGTTGTTGGGTAGTTTTTTCAACCCCCAATACTAATGTTGACTGAAAGTCACTACTTTTTGACTAAACAACAGAAAATGTTGACTTAATTTGAAATTACAGAGTCCCTTCTTACGTTTTTTCACTTTTTAATGATTGTGACCAACAAAACCCAGAGTATAAAACACAGAAACAGCTGCACCACTTCTGGATTTGTGGAAGAACCTAGAATGGACTAGATTTAAGCAGCAGCCTGTCCAATAGCCAATATACACCGCTTAATCCTCTGTAGGGTCACAGGGGGCTGGAGGCTATCCCAGCCGAGACCTGGACAGGTAACCAGCCTATCACAGGGCTACATATAGAGACAAACACCAAGCACACTCTCATTCACACCTACAGACAATTTAGAATCATCAGTTAACCTCAGCATGTTTTTGGACTGTGGGAGGAAGCCGGAGAACACAGTGAGAACATGCAAACTCCACTCAGGAAGATCCCAGGCGTCCTAACCGGGACGTGAACCGGGGATCTTCTAGCTGTGAGGAGACGCTGCTAACCACCGAACCACTGTGCAGGTCCCTGTAATGTTATCAAATAGACCACAATGGTAGTTTAGCATTAGCGCGAGATAGCTAGCTGGACCGAGCAGTCGCTGGGCAACAACTCAGAGAAGGTTTTCCTTGGAAACCCAGGGAAGTCAAATAATTATCCTTAAACCGTTCCAAATTTCACAGCAATCTACCCAGTGGTTTTTCTTTTTGGATGTTTGTCTTAAACACCAAAGTCAAGATACGAAACAAAAAAGCTAGAGGAGTCACTGGGATCCATCTGCTAACAGTGAATACTGGGACCAGACTTCCTGGCAGTCCAACCAAAAGTTGTTGGGACATTTCAGTCAGGACTCAAGCAGTGGACCAAGAAGACATCCATCCCCAGAGTCCTGCTGCTAGCGAGGCTAAGCAGCTGCTGTCTCACAGTGGGTGGGTGTTAGCAACAGACTGACTCCACAAGGAGGTCAGTGTCTGTTCAACCTTTCTGGAAAACCTCCCTCTGATCTCTGACAGTAACTCTGAGCCACTGGTCTCTGGTGTTTCAGCTGAACAGTCAGGATGAGTCTCAGGCTGGTGTTAAAACTCCTCTTCCAGAAATCCACTGTCTTAATTCTGCCTTGTTCCTGCTCTGGTCTCTGGTGTTTCAGCTGCTAGCACCTGTTAATTTATGAATAAGTACACATACATACACAGAACCACAAACCAGGACCTGTGTGTCTGCAGCTCCACCGGAAAATAAAACGTCGGCATTGTGCTGAACTGTAGGATTCCTTCTTTACTGTATATCAAGAACCAGACTTTTGGTGCGATGCCAGATGGGCTCATTAGAGGCTGTAAATCCACCGCATGCATTGTCAGCACTGATGTAGGGGGAAATAAAGAGGTGGTTAAATTACGAGCTGCAATTCTGCTCATCAGGCCAACAAACTAAATATAAACCAAAGTCCTCCAGAGTCAGAGTCCTCAGAACACCCTGATGTTTCCTATCAGTCCTCAGCAGCAGCAGAACCAGATGAAGTTTGGTTTAGCTGCTGTTTTCCTGGATGTAGGTTTGAATGCAGCACTAAATCACCACCTCCTGGCAGAAAGGAGCGTCTCTCAGGTGGAACAATGCTGTCATTCCCTCGGTTGTTGGGATATACGGAGCTCAGCTAAGCTGAAGGCGACTGAATATTCCCAGCTGATGGGTGTTGAAGCTGAGTGGGTGAAACCCTGAGAGGAAAGCAGCAGTTCTGCTGGCACTGAGGCTGAAACGTCTGATTGTAAAAACACCTGCTGAACTCAGCTGAACTGAGCTGAAGACCAGCTGTGTGTCCAACAGTAATCCCACCATCATAGTCCACCCTGACCAAAACATATTTCTATAAAACATCATTCATCATTCATACATCCAGTGAAGACTATGATAGCATACAAAAGGTGAAGATAAACTGTAGAAAAAAAAAGCCTGGAGTCTTTTTTTCTGAGGGCCAAAAACCTCCATCCTGGTCTCCTCAGACCAGAGAACCTTCTTCAGGTGACTTCAGAGTCTCCTCATGTCTTCTGGTGACTCTAGTCCAGATTTAATCTGAGCTTTTCCCAACATTGTCTTTCTCTTTGTCACTCTCCCATAAAGCTTGTACTTATTGTCTCTCCCCCTGCTGGAGCTTGTAACTCCTTCAGAGGAGTCATAGGAGTCTTGGTGTCCTCCCTCACTAGTCTCCTTCTAGTACCTCCTTCAGAGGAGTCATAGGAGTCTTGGTGGCCTCCCTCACTAGTCTCCTTCTTCTAACTCCTTCAGAGGAGTCATAGGAGTCTTGGTGTCCTCCCTCACTAGTCTCCTTCTTCTAACTCCTTCAGAGGAGTCATAGGAGTCTTGGTGGCCTCCCTCACTAGTCTCCTTCTTCTAACTCCTTCAGAGGAGTCATAGGAGTCTTGGTGTCCTCCCTCACTAGTCTCCTTCTCTAACTCCTTCAGAGGAGTCATAGGAGTCTTGGTGTCCTCCCTCACTAGTCTCCTTCTTCTAACTCCTTCAGAGGAGTCATAGGAGTCTTGGTGGCCTCCCTCACTAGTCTCCTTCTATTAACTCCTTCAGAGGAGTCATAGGAGTCTTGGTGGCCTCCCTCACTAGTCTCCTTCTAACTCCTTCAGAGGAGTCATAGGAGTCTTGGTGTCCTCCCTCACTAGTCTCCTTCTTCTAACTCCTTCAGAGGAGTCATAGGAGTCTTGGTGTCCTCCCTCACTAGTCTCCTTCTTCTAACTCCTTCAGAGGAGTCATAGGAGTCTTGGTGTCCTCCTTCACTAGTCTCCTTCTTCTAACTCCTTCAGAGGAGTCATAGGAGTCTTGGTGTCCTCCCTCACTTCTCTCAGAGTCTCTTGTAGTCTTCATGGTCTAGTTCTATCCAGGAGTTCTGATCCACCAGTGACTGGACCTTCCAGAACCAGGAGTCTCTATACTACAATCTCTGCACTCAGATGATCCGTTTACCAGCTGTCTGCACCTGTGTTGAATTAGGTCAGTTTGAAGGAGGTAAATACTTATGCAACCACATATTTTATGGTTTTAATTAATTGACGTTACCTAGTAGACATCTGTTTTCACGTGAAAACATGAAAGAGGCTTTTTTTGTAAATTCTTTTGAAAAAGCCAAATTAAATTGGCCATGAGTCAATGTTAAAACACTTCCAGGGGGTGAATACTTTTTAAAGGCGCTGTATAGCAGCTGTTTTTAGTCTGAATTATGACCTACACCCTGCTGCTGAGGAGTGAATCCAAGGAAGTCAGGCTACAGTCGATTATCATTCAAGTATTAAGCACGGTGATAAAGACATCTTAGCTGCACGTTTCTGTTTAATCAGTGGGATTACTTCTCCCGCTACCTAAAAGTGAGGCGTGCAGACAAAGACCCGCCAGTAAAGGTCATGGATTAAACTACCTGAGCTGCTAAAGCTGCAGCTACTCGTGCGGCATCTGCAGTGGAGGCCTGACAAGCCTGAACCTGGCGTGGCCCTTTCAGGTAGACCCGGTGTCAGACGTGGGAGCTGAAAGGTGATCTCCTTCGTGCTGCGATCCCTTCAGCTGGGATTGAGGACGGAGGAGTGTCTGGTTTCCAGTGTTTCATGCAGGACAGAACGTACTGAGGCCTCTCTCCTCTGAGGTTCTGTGGGAAAACTGGGAACAAAATGCAGCAGCCTCACCCCCAGCGGAGAACGAAACCCGAGATTTCACCACTTAAAGCACAAGAGAGATCAGGTATTCCCCCGCCTTGTTAAAAGAAGTCCTCGGGGACAGCAGTGGGAACACAATGAATGAGCGTGACATATGCCACTGAGCGCCTCAATGAGATGTTGACTCATGTGGCCAGAAGAGAGAAAAGGGGCTGCTCAGGTGGTGAGCAACACGGCCTGTCCTTTTATGACTCATTTACACTGAACTATGAAGCATCGCGACCATGGATGGATGAGTGGAAGAGCAAGAGGTCAGAAAGCCCCCTGGAATTAACCTGTCAGTGGAAGAGGCACACAAAGATCAAACCAAGACTGAAAACAGATGCAAAACAAACACAACATGAACACAGAGAAGGACAGAATGAAATATGATGAGATGCAAAACAACCATGAAAGAGGTATGGCAGCCACAAACACAAAACCCACGCAAAAGGACTGCACAGGAGACCAACTTCAATTAGATGCAAACAACCACAAACCGACACAAATCGACCAAACAAGTACAAAGAGACACAGAACAAGTCTAAACTGACATAAATCAACTATAAATTCACACAAAACAACCAGAGAGATGGGAAAAAACACTTAAATGAGATGTAAAACAACTACAAAGAGATTTAAATGACCACAAAGAGGCACAAAACATTGGCAGGGACTCAGAACTACCACAGAGACGCAAAACAAATACAGACACACAAAATAACTCCAAATCATGCAAAAGAACTACAAAGAGATGGAAAATAACCCTAAAGAGACACAAAACAACCATAAATAGCCGTAAAACAACTATGGAGCCAAACAAAATCACCACAAAGAGACACAAAACAACTAAAATGAGATTAAAATGACAACAAACAGACACAAAAAGACTATAAAGAGACACAAATTGTGTTTTTAGTTGTTTTGTGGCTATTTATAGTTTTTTGTGTCTCTTTGTGGTCATTTTCATTTCTTTGTAGTTGTTTTATGGCTACTGATGGTTGTTTTGGGGTTAGCCTACTTAGAGATGGGGTTAGCTAACCCATAAAACAACTACAAATTACCACAAAACAATCATCAGTCGCCATAAAACAACTACAAAGAAATGAAAATGACCACAAAGAGACACAAAACAACTACAAACTGCCACAAAAACTACAAATTGCTACAAAACAACTACAAAAAGATGTAAAACGACCACAGACACAAAACAACTACAAAGAGACACAAAACAAGAGATGCAAAACAACCACAAACAGACATATAGCAACTACAAATTACCATAAAACAACCATTAATAGCCATAGAACAACTACAAAGAAATGAAAATGGCCACAAAGAAAAAGCAAACTATTCAAAGAGATGCCACCCAACTACAAATTGACAGGAAATGACTACAAAGAAATCCAGAACAACCACAAAGAGACATGAAACTATCATGAGAGATGCAAACCTGTGCAGACACAACACATTAAAAGAGATGCAGAAACAATGGAGAAATAAACAACAAGGTAATTATGGGATCCAAAGTCAGTAGAGACATGAAACGATCACAACGTGCACGATGGCAGCTTCCTGGTGCTGGTAGTGGTTTTGTTTTTAAGGTGTCTTGCTGATGTGTACGACTGTCGCCTTTCCCGTGTTTGTTCTCCGACTCAGGAGAATCCATCCGTGATCATGAAACACGAGACCCTGTTCAACACGTCTGGAGATGTTCTTCATAAAACCTCGGTGACAGCAGTAAACAGGAACACTGGCGCTCTCAAATTGTCCATGAATGAAGCATCACGATGTCAAACATGTTTACTGTTGCTCTGCAGCCGTCTGCAGGTCCACATGACTGAATCTGAGGCGTCTGCAGATGACGGCCTCGCTGGTTGAATCACGCCTGGCTGCAGAGTGTTTAGTCCTGAACCCTGCAGGACCCTGAACCACGACCTTTACTCTCAACACGTATCTCACATCCATGTCGTCTTCGGACTCTTGGGAGGTTCGGCCTCAGACAGACTGACAGCGCAGAGGTTCTCAGAGGAGCTGAGCTGACAGCAGCACCGGGAGACTGTTTTCTTTAGGCCACGTCTCCTGTTGGAAAAACACCACATTTGTTCTTTCTGAGCCTCCAGAGAGTTCAGTCAATACGTCTGAACTTCAGTCGGAGCTGTCTGAAGCTGCATCAGTCCTGCTCCTCCGTCACTCAGATGTTAAATCTGACACAGCTCTGTTGGTGATGAACGCTGCTTGTTTACCCCTGAGGTTCAAATCTTTGTTTTTAAGTGTCCCACTGAGACATTCAGCAGCCTGACGGTCGGAGGAAGAGACCGATGGAAGTGTTTATTAATGCAGTGGCTGCTCTTTTGTTTTATCAGTCCTTAAATTAAAGGTCAGCGTGTCGACAGACTCATGTAACAGACAGCTGTGTGTTTACTTTGAAGCTACACTTTGCACAATATCAGCCTCAAATAACAACAAGAGATAATTTCTCAAGAAAGAAGATTGAAGTTAAAACCCACAAATCCTGCAACCTGCAGTACCTCCACCAGATCATGTTGCAACGCTTTAAGCTGTGGTATTCTGCTTCTGAAGGACTGTTTGTGGTGAAATATGTCAAGACTTGGAGGAACCACTCTGATGGCTGTAGGAAGAATGCAGTTTGTAGCAGGAGATGATTAGCTTAGCTTAGCATCAAGACCTGGCTCTCTGAAACTCTAAAATACAACCACCTGCAGCTCTAAAGGGGACGTCCACCGCAGTGTTTTTCCTGATGACAGCTGTTTTTTTGAATGGTTTGCAGCCGTAGTGCTGAGAATTTACACTATGCTGTAAACGCCATCGGTGTGACCCGACACTGAATGCTTATTTTTTCTGGTCTCCAAGGGTTAAAAAAAGTAAATTGTTGTTCTTGTCACTGTCAGTTTTTAAATTAGCTGTCCAGTTGTAGTTGAGGAGTGGCAGGACAAATATTACACCAACCAGCTGCCACATTTTACTGGTACAAGACCATAAAAAACAGCAAAACAACAATGTAGGACGGTGGTGTAACGGTCCACAAAAATCACGTTTCGGTACGTACCTCGGTACAGACGTCACAGTTCGGTTTGGTAAGGAACCCTCTGGAGTCAACGGACATGCCGGCGCGTCAAAATGACACGACTGATTTAAGATGACGTAGCAGCAAGACGCCTCGCTGAGTCTCTGTTTCAACTCATGTCCAAAGTGTGGATTTCTAACTATCTACCAGTCTTTGAATTGTGTTGATCGACCAAATAAAACCAGAGTTATGACAGATAATAAACACCATACTGTCTGGAGCTCCTTAAGCTTTGGTCTGGTCCACTGGTTTTACTGCTTTTTCAGACTTTAAACCCAAGTGATCCCAGATGGGTGGTTTTAACCACGGCGGAGCGTCTTCCAGCTGTTAGCATTAGCATCCCATTGGCTAGCCATACGGTCCGTCACATCCTGTGTTCCCCTGGAAACTCCTACTTGTTTTTAGTTCCACAATACTGTTAAACTGTGAGACGGAGAAGGTCCAACACAACTGTGGGCACAATGAGGTTCACAGTTAAAACTATTCTGTACATTGGCTGTTCTTATTAGTCTTAAAGTGTTCATACGGCGGTTCACCTCTGGACCAAACGGTTTGGTTTGATGTGTTGTTACGGCCCTAATGTAGGAGGAATTAATACTGCTGGTTTTTGAATATACATGTTTGCACCAGGGGACATACCCAGACTAAAACAGTGTTGACATGGAAAAACAACTTTTCAGTAGCCATTAGTCGACTCCAAAAGCTGCTTTAAGCACTTGAACGATGTTTCTAACACATTAAGTCTGCAGATGTGGTGCAGCTCCTCAAACACGAGGAGTCATGACAGGTGACTGACAGTCATGACTGGGCAACGTTGGCTCAGGTGGTGCAGCAGGTTGTCCACTAATTACAAGGTTGGTGTTTCATTGTTGTGTGAATGGGTGAATGAAAAACACACTGTTCCTTAAGTACCACAGAGGTAGGAAGCGTTTTATAGGTGTAGACATTTAGGTGCTCCCCAACAGGAAACCAATACAGGCTGCACCTCCAGTAGTCCGACTCTTTTCAATCGGCTTTGTCTGTTGTTTCCACCAACCGGACTTCCCTTTTAGGTTGTGGAAGAAGCCTCATGTCTCATCCAAGAAGCTTCTTTAGTTCTACTTTTTTCCATAGAACTAAAGAAGCTTTCAGGAACCTAAAAGACGAGTCCGGCTGCGTTTTACTGAAGCTCCTTGGATTGACCAACCCTACCCTGCTTACAGACCTTTGAACTGCCTCTAGTCTCTCAGAAATATCAGATTATTGTTCAGTCTTGTGCTTTTTGACAGCTGATCCCCTGGTTTATAAAACAACCTTGAATCTGTGAGGCTGTAGGTTGGATTGACATCTCCTTTGGGCAGCATGTGGGGTCTTGTGGCATCAACACGACTGAACATTTGTAAATCAGCTGCAGGCAGGTGAAGGAACAGGCTGTGAAAATGTACCTGGTTGATGGAAGTGAAAATGCAGTTTGTAGCATAAAGCAAAAAGACAGTAGCACCACAGGCTTATCTCATGGTATCACAGGTTTCATGGTCTTGTTGCTGCTGATTCGGTCAGGTGCAGCAGTAGAATGAAACGACAGGGTGGGAATATGAAGAGTAATAGCAGCGCCGGTTTGTTGTCGTCACGTCGTTGCAGCCTCAGCTGTCTGATGTGGTCGATGATCCTTCACGACAATCACGGAGCAGACGTGCATTACCTCAACACGCAGCAGACTGCCACTTCATCCAGCAGACGTTACACATGTGCAGTTTATCATCTGACAGGAGGCTCCAGACTTACAGCCATCAGGGATTCAACATGGAGCAGGATGTGCATGGAAAAGCAACGATCCCAGTGGGGTCACTGGTGGAAATATTCAGTGTTGGAGCTGTCGGAGGAAGAAAAATGGTTATTGAGAGGCTCATGTCTTTTTTCCATCTTTGTAGTTGGTCTGTCCAACAAAAAGCACTAAAACACTGAGTGGTCCAACACAAAAGGACTGAGGAGCACCGACTACTCTTACATCTGTTACTGAACTGGTGTGTATAGTCATCGGTTCTTTAACTACGGGCTTGTTTCCACTTCCTTAAACTGGACTTCAGCATTAAAACCCAAGAGACGCCATTAATAGTAAAGACTTTGGCATAAATCAACAGTTATAAAGCCTTTTAAGCACCATCCAAACAGAAACAATGCACTATGTAGCTTCAGCTCATGCCTTTTTCCTCACTGATTAATCCGCCAACTATTTCTTTTAACAATTTGGTCTAAAAAAGTGTTTTAGAAACGTCTATTACAGTCTTTCAGTCCGAGGTTGAGTCTTCAAATGTCCTGTTTTGTCCACTAAAAGTAAAAACACAGTTGAATATTCAGCTTCTGTACTGTAGAAGATTAAGAAAATGATAACAAGAACACATCACACAGTCGCGTTTTGAATCACACTGAAGATTTAGTAGGTGATTTGTTGGCGTGTTCAGCACTACGTCCGTACAAACATGATGACTTTTGGCTTTATCACTGTAAATATAACCCTACTTAGTCAGTTGAAAGTAGCAGTGCTGTTTAAATTAGCAGTTAGCATTTAGCAGCTAGCTCAATGGTATATGTAGCATACAGATATCTGTCGGCTGTGTTTTGTTATTTTGTTAAATGTCGTTTTGAGTTTTCAGTTATTAAATTGAATTTTAGTCAGGAGTCAAGATTTGTGGTTCTTCATGTTGCTGCTTTATTAACTCTTTATTCTAAATGGGTCGACATTAGCTGTGTCGGCTAGCTCAGTCCGCTAACGTTGCACTTGGCAGTTTGTGGGTATGATTTTGTAATAACTAATCCCTGTGAAAGAAAAGGTTTGTTTGCTTCCACACTGGTTTAATGACATGGAAAACAATACTTGGTGTGAAGTTATTTAGGTCACTGGGTTTGTTGCTTGTAGCACCAGCAGTAATTAGCTAATGAAGAGCTGCAGACTGAGGAGGACGCAGACGGAATGAAAAGCTGCCTGTTGATTCTCATCACTCCAGTTTCTTTGGGTCTGAACACAGAGAGGCTGTTGACCATCAGACCACCCACAGGTCTGTGTCATGACGGGCTGAGAGGATTATCCAGCTCCCTGTCGTGTTTGTGTTTCAGTTTGTGTGGGAGAGAAAGAGGCTCAGGCGGAAAACAAAAGACGGGATGTGACGGACTCAGGATGAGAGCCGGACTCTCACCGTGTTCCTCTAATAACCTGGAGCAGGCCGACCATAACCCTCTCACCGGATAGAGAGCAGCTGCACCACAGCCTCAGGAGCTGATCCATTCAGTCCTGCAACATTTGGAAAATCTTCGATCGCCGTTTCATGGTCGGGGAAGCCGGCTTGGGTGGTTTAGGTTTTGGACTGCAGATGCTCTGGTTGTATGAGTCCGAATGTCCAGAAGCATGAAGAAGCCCACTGACACACGGTGGATGTTTCTCAGCTCGTGAACCGCTCTGATTGGTTAATTACTGGATGTAGGAGGCTGGTATGAAGCTGCCATCGGCTCGTTATCAGTTTCAGAATCTACTTCCAGCAACAGCCTCTGAGCAGCAAACCACCCACTGAAACAGTGACGTTAAAGACAGTATAATAAGACAAACGGAAGCTCCTTGTAGTTTTATTTGTCTTATTTTATTGTATTTAACACTGATGTTAAAGGATAATAATATTAAGATGACTGATATTCGAAGCCTTGTGACGTGTTTAAACTTGGACTGAAGCTTCTGTGAAATCTGCCACTGGTTTCCAAAGACGGCAGGTTTAGGCAGCTGTCCGACTTCCTGTTCATTTCAATGGAGATTTTAACGCAGCTTTTTTGGAATTTGGTTGAAAAAAAAAGTACAACAAATGGCTGCCAAAAGACGGAGCGCACTATTCCTGATGGAGCCGCACGTTTTCATACGTAATAATGTGTCCATAATAAAAATCTATAATAAGAATAGGCCTGAGGAGTGACAGTAAGTGTGCTTCCATGCTTTAAAATCAATTTTTTAAAAGTAGTTTAAAATCCTAAAAACAGGCTAAACGTGATCACAGCTCATCGGATGAATTTTTAAAATAGAATAAATATAATAGTAAAACATTAAGACCATTAAGAGTAACCAGGAACCACTGTAAACGTACCGATGGTGTGGATTATTTTTAAAGCTTTTTATTTATAAGATTTTTAAAGGAACATTTATAGAACAAAGAACAGGAGAACCATATTCCCAACAGCAGCAAGGTTAATAATGACAAAAAGAAAATTAAAATAAATAAAATGATATTTAAAATTAAATAAATCAATGAATCAATAAAAATAAAAAGGAGAAAAATAACAAAATAAAATTTTAAAAAGGAAAAATAAATAAATACGTAAACAAATAAAGGAAAATAATAGAATAAAATTTAATAAGAGAAAAATAAATAAACAAATAAAGGAGAATAATAATAAAATACATTTTTAAAAAGGCAAAAATAAATAAGTCAATAAATAAAGGAAAATAATAATAAAATACATTTTAATAAGAGAAAAATAAATAAATAAATAAAGGAGAATAATAATAAAATAATTTTTTAAAAAGGGAAAAATAAATAAGTGAATAAATAAAGGAAAATAATAATAACAAATTTTAAAAAGGAAAAATAAATAAATGAAAAGGAGAATAATAATAAAATTAATTTTAAAAAGGGAAAAATAAGTAAATAAACAAAGGACAATAATAATAAAATTAATTTTCAAAAGGGAAAAATAAATAAATAAATAAAGGAGAATAATAATAGAATAAATTTTTAAAAAGGGAAAAATAAATACATAAATAATTAAAATGAGAATAATAAAATAAATTTTAAAAAGGGAAAAATTAATTATTAAAATAAGGACAGGAGGGGGGTCTCAGAATGAATTGCAAGTCTGATCATCACAGCCACAGTAACGGTGTTGTAGGTAATGTTTATCTGGTTCGGTGGCTACTAACACAGTGGTGTTGATGTTTTATCGGAACAGAAGAAGGTTGTCGGAGCCTTCGTCTCCGTCTGACCTCAGCGACTGTCTGAGGTTCCACCTGAAAAAGCAGAAGGCAGCCGTTACTTTAGCGGGACGGGCCTGTCCAAACTCATCGACTGCAACACAAACACCAGCACACATGTTGGTTAAGTCAAAGTGACGTCAGCGATAAACAGCTGGAGGAATGAATGGAACTCCAGACTGGATGTTTACATCCCATAATTCTGTGTATTTAAGGTTTAGTTTGCTTATTGTTGGTATTGTTATCAACATTTGACCTTCTGAGTGTCGGTGGGAGGTTTGCAGCAGCATTTATTGCTCTGATCTAGTTAAATGCTGCTGATGAAGCTCACAGCTAAACTCAGTCCAGTTTCCCTTTAATGTGCCTTTAAAACTATTTATTCTTTTCTCACTCGTTCTGGTTTCTCACATCAGTGCAGCAGAATTTTTCAGACAGTAATGATGAAAGCAGCCCAGTCGCCGCCTGATGACAGCATCTAAAGGCCCATTTTCTCATGTCTGGATGTAGTTTGTTGTCTTTATAATGGCAGCTTTGATTGTGTGTTCTCCCCTTTAATCAGCTCCTTTCAGATCAATTAAAACTTTCCCCGTCTCCAACTTCTAAATCACCAGAGTGACACCACCAGTCGCCATATGCCTCCGTGATTTACCCGTGATTTACCCGTGATTTACCCGTGATTACTGCGACGCCGCCGCTGGCATCTGCTTTGGCTCGAGGAGGAAAACGCCTGTGTGGAATTTCAATTTCATTATCGCACCAATCTGTCAGAAAACACTCACAGTTTACTCTGACTGAGACGGGCTAATTACCAGTTAATGAACTTTCCTCCTCGGGTAAATAGAGAGAAGCTCAAAGATGGAAGAAGAAGAACAAAGAAAGAGAGATTCTGTCGATAAATAGAAAAATAACGTCCCCAACTATTTATTCTACGTGACGCCATTAGCAATGCAAAGTTGTAATTATTTCTACGATTTGCATTTCAAATTCAATCCCCGCTCACGGAGACAGATTAGCTTCACTCCTCTCTCCACCGTCTCTCTGAAAGTAATTCTGCGTTCGGTTTTCACGGGCGGCAGGATAATGACATGCAAATGAGCTCATCAGAGTCAGAAAATAAGGAACACAGATGAGGAAGAGATGGAGGAGCTCTATTCTGGGCTCTCTGGGTGATTCAGGAGACGAGATGAGTTTATTTCACTGTGACGGAGAAAGATTTAATATCCAGTTTGGGAATAAGTGAGTAAATAATGGAATAACTGCTCTTCAGTGTTCTCTAATGAATCTGTCAAAATTACAACCAGGATAATGTTTGTCTGCTCTGAGAGATAAGCTTTAATTTACCTTCAACAGCAAACAGCAGTGCTTCTCTCTGCTTCCACAAACCTGTCAGATAAATTATAATTCTATTTACTGATCGCAGTCTTTGACACTTCAACACCTGACATGTCACCTGTTTTACTCTTGAATTATGTTCAGTGTTTACTTACATACAGACAATTTAACTTCCTACAAGATACAGATATAAACTAAAGTCAATAAAATCAGTGCAATCAATGAAGCTCCTTAGTTAAACCATGTCCTCATCCATTTTTATTAAATTCTCTGTCACAATATGAACGTCTCTGCAAAACAGGAATGCTAACAGGACAGGAGGTGATGATACAAACACACCTTTTCAATAGGTTTTGTGAATTTATTGTCCTGTTAGTGACCTAGCTAAGAGGCTAACTGATGGTTTACAAGCTAACTGGTTCAGAGGATTTGTTCCCATGTCAATGATGCATCACTGAAACACATACACAGAAGCATGTTTCTGGCTGTTAGCATGTTAGCGTGTCTGTTTCCAGCACAGGCGGTATACAAAAGATGAACATAACCTTCAGATTAAGCATTAAACCCTCATTCTTTCTAACAGCCAGCAGGGGGCGACTCCTCTGGTCACAACAAGATGTCTGATTGTATAGAAGTCTATGAGAAATGAACCGACTTCTCACTGCATCTGTTGCCTCAGTAAACGATTTATAATTGAGTTCTTGGTTGTAATCCCCAGTTCAAAGTCTCCTTCAACCCAGCATGGCGTTTATTTTAGGAATTATGGTCCCATTTAGAGGAAAAACATTAAAATGTAAGTTTGTCCTGCACAAACTATCTGTTAGTCCACACTGGAGGCGCACAATAGACCAGCAGTTCACTTCAGCAGGCTGGTCTGAAAATGACAATACAGGCTTTAGTTGAGCTTTTAATCAATCTTGGACTCAGTTATAAGGATGTTACTGCATTACTTGCACATGTGCACAAGGTACTTTCACATGCGTGTGAGCTAGTTTCACGTGCACACGAGAAACTTGCATTTTAATTTTTCCTGCCAGTGTCCCTTTAGGGAATCTGTAGATAATAGATGATAGAGTTTGGTCTGTTTTAGGGCGGGGCTACCTTGTGATTGACAACAAGGGTGTATTTTACTATTTTACACAAACTCAAGTAGTTCTAGTGTCTAAATGAAACCAGACTTAACCTCGTCGGGTCAGTTAGGTTGCTAAAGCTAATGAAGACTAGATGGCAGTGCTTCATGTCGTCGACGTCTCATTCAGATCGATCCCTCGCTCATTACGTTGAGTTTCAACAGACCAAGATGGCGACGGTCAGAACAGTAAACTAATGGGTGACGTCATAGTCGTGAGGTTTATCTTTTATATCCAGTCTACAGTCAACCTGCTAGCAGTCGTTACGTCATCAAGCTTCTATTCTATTCCACCATGTTTACAGGCAAACGGACAGTCTACCTTCCTAACTGTCTAAATAAGCCTTTAGCTTCAACTGTGCCATTTAAAACACGTCATTTCCTGCACAACCAAGTAGAGTTTTTATGACTTTTCTCTTGAATGTTTTCCCCTTTTTCAAAATCAGGTCTAGATTTACTCACATTATTATTTCAGAGGTTTTGAAACTGGATGTCTTACAGGTTATTTCCTTTATATTCATTTTGTTTTGAAGAATAACAGTCGAGCTTTTTAGATGCGTTTTATGACTGTTATTATATTTTACATGCGAATAAAAAGAGAATATAAAAGGACATGTGAATGCGTTTTGCGCGGCTCCTTCAAACTGACCATAACCCTCCTCAGAGCATCTGGATCCAGCTGTGGTCGACCTGATGTTCTGCATGTGTGTTTTAAGGCCTCCAGTGGTTCAGAGCAGCACAGGGACGATCAGGACCTGGACGGGAAGTAACACACTGATAATCAGGTTAAACTGAAGACTGAGAGCTTTCCCAGCGAGGCCACGTCCAGGTTAGAGGGTGAATGACGTTGGAGCACACGTC
Organism: Dascyllus trimaculatus; assembly: GCA_024666655.1. Lineage (NCBI taxonomy): Eukaryota > Metazoa > Chordata > Actinopteri > Pomacentridae > Dascyllus > Dascyllus trimaculatus. The sequence goes on from CM045461.1 coordinate 2,464,161, forward strand.
CCGGTGAGTCACCTGCTCGTCTCAGACTGAAATAGCTCCGATAATGAGGCCTGTTTTCAATAAACTGAGATGTCACTGCTGCACAGACCAGCAGCCTTTCCATCTACGCCGACCTCCAGGAACAGAGGGAAGCTTCAGATCCAGCTGAAGCCTCGATGCCTGCCTCTCGTCACATCACCGCCGGGCGCTTAGTGAACCGGTTTGAGGCTTTGAGGCCGTGTGTTTATCCAATCATGTTCCCTGCCATGACCGCAGAGCCGGGCTTCCTTGCAGGGTCCGGTGTCATTTTTCCGTGGGCTGGTGAAGCTCTGAGGTCTGGGCTTCAGGAGCGTCGCGGAGCTGAGATGTGCTGCTGAGGGTGGATCCGTCTCTGAAGGCTACGATGGGAACCCTGTCATTATGGGCATCTGGGCAGATAGTTACTGCTCTGGTGCTGCATTAAACATGCTGCCGTTCCCATGTTAGACCCGGTAACTACAAGCTTCAGCTCCTTCTGGACATTCTTCTCTTCTTGTCATCAGCGGCCAAAACGTCGGAGGTTGTTTTCATTTGTTGTTGTGTTCTTTGACGCCTCCGTTGTTTATGTGAGGTGGTCAGAAAACTGAACACACTGGAAGCACAGATGGTTTTTCATTTAGTGGACGGCTCTGACTTCTTTCTGTTTATTGATTTTGATCAATGAAGTCATGGTTGTGATTTTGCGAGAAGCAACATCTGAATGTTGAAACCAAAGAGTTCCTCCGGTGGTTGCTGGCTCCATCCTAGCTCTCACTGTATGGACGTGAAATGAAAGACTTATTTCCACTGTCAGAGATGTAGATTTCAGTCCCTCTCAGTATTCAAAACATCTGCATCGGTCCCCCCAGTGAGAACATGAAAGAACAAGAGGACTTTTATTTTAAAAAGCAGCTGCATCAGAGCTCATCGATGCAACAGTTCCTCCAACAAAGAAGTTAAGCTGTGTCCTTAGGGTAGACAGTAGGGGTGGGATAAAACATCGATACAGCGATATGTCGTCGTCCCTCCTCGTGTGATATGAGCATCGATACTCCGGCGCCAAACATCCATACTTTAATTCATATAACAAGGCGCTCTAAACCCTCCACATTCCCCTGCCAGCTGCCGTTTCCCCAGCGTCACTACTTAATGTCTCCACATGGTGGCGTTTATCACATGAATGAGGGAGACTGGAGCGGAAATGAATCGGCCCAACATGTATCGTTATGGGATTGTCCTGCAATATATCCATTATCGCTGCATCATGATAGTACCGGTATCAAGGGCCATGTATCACGCATCATACGCATCATATCGCATCATATCGCATCATACCGCATCGTACCGCATCATATCGCATCATATCGCATCATACGCATCATACGCATCATACGCATCATATCGCATCATACCGCATCATACGCATCATATGGCATCATACGCATCATATCGCATCATATCGCATCATACGCATCATACCGCATCATATCGCATCATACGCATCATATCGCATCATACGCATCATATCGCATCATACCGCATCATATCGCATCATACCGCATCATACGCATCATACCGCATCATATCGCATCATACGCATCATATCGCATCATACCGCATCATACGCATCATACGCATCATATCGCATCATACGCATCATATCGCATCATATGCATCATATCGCATCATATCGCATCATATCGCATCATACGCATCATATCGCATCATACGCATCAAAGGCATCATATCGCATCATATCGCATCATATCGCATCATGCGCATCATATCGCATCATACGCATCATACGCATCATATCGCATCATATCGCATCATACGCATCATATCGCATCATATCGCATCATACGCATCATACGCATCATATCGCATCATATCGCATCATACGCATCATATCGCATCATACGCATCATATCGCATCATATCGCATCATACGCATCATACGCATCATATCGCATCATACGCATCATACGCATCATATCGCATCATACGCATCATACGCATCATATCGCATCATACGCATCATATCGCATCATACGCATCATACGCATCATATCGCATCATATCGCATCATACCGCATCATACCGCATCATATCGCATCATATCGCATCATATCGCATCATACGCATCATATCGCATCATACGCATCATATCGCATCATATCGCATCATATCGCATCATACGCATCATGTCGCATCATATCGCATCATATCGCATCATACGCATCATACGCATCATACCGCATCATACGCATCATACGCATCATACCGCATCATATCGCATCATATCGCATCATACGCATCATATCGCATCATACCGCATCATATCGCATCATATCGCATCATATCGCATCATATCGCATCATATCGCATCATACGCATCATACGCATCATACGCATCATATCGCATCATATCGCATCATACCGCATCATATCGCATCATACGCATCATGTCGCATCATATCGCATCATATCGCATCACACGCATCATGTCGCATCATATCGCATCATATCGCATCATACGCATCATACGCATCATACCGCATCATACGCATCATACGCATCATATCGCATCATATCGCATCATATCGCATCATACGCATCATATCGCATCATATCGCATCATATCGCATCATACGCATCATACGCATCATATCGCATCATATCGCATCATACCGCATCATACCGCATCATACCGCATCATACCGCATCATATCGCATCATATCGCATCATACGCATCATATCGCATCATATCGCATCATATCGCATCATATCGCATCATACGCATCATGTCGCATCATATCGCATCATATCGCATCATACGCATCATACGCATCATACCGCATCATACGCATCATACGCATCATATCGCATCATATCGCATCATATCGCATCATATCGCATCATACACATCATATCGCATCATACGCATCATATCGCATCATATCGCATCATACGCATCATACGCATCATACGCATCATATCGCATCATACGCATCATATCGCATCATATCGCATCATACCGCATCATATCGCATCATACGCATCATACGCATCATACGCATCATACCGCATCATATCGCATCATACGCATCATATCGCATCATACGCATCACACCGCATCATATCGCATCATGCACATCATACCGCATCATACGCATCATACGCATCATACCGCATCATACGCATCATACGCATCATACGCATCATATCGCATCATACGCATCATACCGCATCATATCGCATCATATCGCATCATATCGCATCATATCGCATCATATCGCATCATACGCATCATATGCATCATACGCATCATATCGCATCATACGCATCATATCGCATCATATCGCATCATACCGCATCATATCGCATCATACGCATCATACGCATCATACGCATCATATCATACGCATCATATCGCATCATATCACACCGCATCATATCGCATCATGCACATCATATCGCATCGCATCATACGCATCATATCGCATCATACGCATCATACGCATCATACGCATCATATCGCATCATATCGCATCATACGCATCATATCGCATCATACGCATCATACGCATCATACCGCATCATATCGCATCATACGCATCATATCCCATCATATCGCATCATATCGCATCATATCGCATCATATCGCATCATATCGCATCATACGCATCATACGCATCATACCGCATCATATCGCATCATACGCATCATACGCATCATACGCATCATACCGCATCATATCGCATCATATCGCATCATATCGCATCATACCCATCATATCGCATCATACGCATCATACGCATCATACGCATCATACCGCATCATATCGCATCATATCGCATCATATCGCATCATACCCATCATATCGCATCATACGCATCATACCCATCATATCGCATCATACGCATCATACGCATCATACGCATCATACGCATCATACGCATCATATCGCATCATATCGCATCATATCGCATCATACCCATCATATCGCATCATACGCATCATACGCATCATACGCATCATACCGCATCATATCGCATCATATCGCATCATATCGCATCATACCCATCATATCGCATCATACGCATCATACCCATCATATCGCATCATACGCATCATACGCATCATACGCATCATACGCATCATACGCATCATATCGCATCATATCGCATCATACGCATCATATCGCATCATACGCATCATACGCATCATATCGCATCATACGCATCATATCGCATCATATCGCATCATACCGCATCATATCGCATCATACGCATCATACGCATCATACGCATCATACGCATCATACCGCATCATATCGCATCATACGCATCATATCGCATCATACGCATCACACCGCATCATATCGCATCATGCACATCATACCGCATCATACGCATCATATCGCATCATACCGCATCATACGCATCATACGCATCATACGCATCATATCGCATCATATCGCATCATACCGCATCATATCGCATCATACGCATCATACGCATCATACGCATCATACCGCATCATATCGCATCATACGCATCATATCGCATCATACGCATCATACCGCATCATATCGCATCATATCGCATCATACGCATCATATCGCGTCATATCGCATCATACCGCATCATACCGCATCATATCGCATCATATCGCATCATACCGCATCATACCGCATCATATCGCATCATACGCATCATGTCGCATCATATCGCATCATATCGCATCATACGCATCATACGCATCATATCGCATCATATCGCATCATATCGCATCATACGCATCATACGCATCATACGCATCATATCGCATCATGTCGCATCATATCGCATCATATCGCATCATATCGCATCATATCGCATCATACGCATCATACCGCATCATATCGCATCATATCGCATCATATCGCATCATACGCATCATACGCATCATACCGCATCATATCGCATCATATCGCATCATATCGCATCATATCGCATCATACGCATCATACGCATCATACGCATCATATCGCATCATACGCATCATATCGCATCATATCGCATCATGTCGCATCATATCGCATCATATCGCATCATACGCATCATATCGCATCATATCGCATCATATCGCATCATACGCATCATACGCATCATGTCGCATCATATCGCATCATATCGCATCATACGCATCATACCGCATCATATCGCATCATATCGCATCATATCGCATCATACGCATCATATCGCATCATATCGCATCATACCGTATCGTATCATGCGGTGCCCTGTGATTCCCACCCCGAGTAGACAACTGCCAAAAATAACCTAAATAATCTGCCTGACAAAGAAAAAATGGCCAAGATAACACGACCACAAATAACAAATTAAAGTATAATAGCTGACCTTTCTATCTACTGAACAGGAGAAAATGATTAAACTAATTTTCCTGTCCACCTTAAACCCTTAAGTGTGAAATATGGGCCAGCCTCTGTGTACTTTAAGGGCCTGTAACTATGAAAATATTAACAAGGCTTCATTAGATGAACTAAAGTTGCTGCCCATAAAGAATCAGCTGATTCTGAGGAGGTCAGGTGGGAGGCACTGATTGATTTTTCATAAGGGACCCAGTTCAGGGCTCTGGTCTCCTGGGTTAAAGCCCACTGACTGATTCTCTCCAGTCCAGCCTCCAGATCCTTCAGTTCCTCCGCTGCCATGAGATGAACGGGGTAGTGATCCAGCAGAAGGTGGAGGAGCTCCCTGGTGGTCCATGTGAACACGGTGATGTTGATAACGGCCATTTAACGGGCTCATAGAGGACATCTGTATGTGTTTACCACATGCTAGTGTGTGTTAGCTTATCTTAGGTTCTAGCAGTCTTTCCTTTCCCATCCTTCGTGTCTCATCCTCCACTTGTTTCAAGTCCTCGTCTGACTTCGTTGTAATGAAGCAACAGAATGGAGCTCTGTGGTTCAGATAGCAGGATGCAGATCGTGCTGTTGTTGATGTGAGTTGTGCTGTTTTGTGTTTCGTTTGTTTCGTATGGCGTCTTGTTTTTGTCATATTTAGTCTGGTTTTTGTCACTTAGTGTGTCGTTCGTGTCGTTTTGTCTCATCATGTTTTGTTTTTGTTGTTTTCTGTCTAGTTTGTCTTGTTTTGTGTCCATTCATGCTGTTTTATTTTGTTTTTGTGACAGTTTTGTCTCTTTGAGGTTGTTCTGCATCTCATTTCTGTCAGTTCATGTCTTGTTTTTTGTTTTCCGTCGTGTTTTTGTTGCAGATTTTTGTTATTTTAACATGTCAACATGCTGACATGAACTCTCTGTGGGACCATGACTGGTGTTCACAGGGTCTGTATGTTGTTATTGTATGTGCAAAGCTACAAGCTGCTTCCATGATGTCCTCATGTTGAAATCCACCAACATATGAGCCGTGTTTGCCTCAGTGAATGTTCCAGGACACATGCTTGAAGTGAACACTGAATGGAGAAGCTGATGGTAATTCAACAGGCTGAGGAGCATCTGTGGAGCAGCTTTGCTACCTGAGGTGACACCGGCTGACCCAGCAGCAGCAATACTGAAGCTCTCCACAGCTTCCTCCTGCTGAAGACGAGCTCCTGAGCGGCTTCCAGCAAAGTTCAAGGGCTTCGTCCCACCAGCTGACTCTGTCTGAGGCTCAGAGACCAAGCGTTCATAGCTGAGACCTGACGCACTGAGGTCCTGCTCTGGTCTGAGTGACTCAAACACAAACATACATGCGGAGCAGCTCTCGGTGAGTCAGTCTTCTAAACGTGCTGACCCTGGATCAGGCTGCATGCCTTCCCCTTTAGCTCAGCCCAGATCAAGAAAATACTCGGCATTCTGGGGCTTTCAGACGGGGCAGCTCTGCTCAACGTATCAGATGGTAAAGCTCTGCGTTTTTATGCAGAACACTTGATTCTCACACACTAGAAATGATTTTCCAACCCAGTTTCAGCCCCTGGTATGCTGCCTGCCGGCCAAACTGGGCCGCCGTGCCCAATGTGTGTTTCTAATACTCTCAGAGGGAGACTGTAAAAGCCGGCTTCGCCTCGTCCTTTGTGTGTGATCCCATTATGTCTCTGGTCCTGGCCGACGGGTCGCGGCTGCTTTGTGCTGATGAAAGACGCAGGTAGTGCAGATGGAGGAAGCAGCCATGCTGACCAGCCTCCTTCCTCCTCATTTAAAGCTCCACCGCTGAACTGTGACCCTCAGAACCACCACATGCATCAAACACAGGCCCGAGAGATGAGAAGGAGGCATCTGTTGTACATCTGAACCCTCATGAAATGTTTAACAGGAGGAATGACGACGAGAAGAAGCCGAAGATCAGAATCATGGATGCGTTTCTCTCTGGAGCAGCTTAGCAGAGCAGATAGGAGTGTTTAGGAAACACAGGATTAAATGTATGAAAAGCAGTTAATCTCTTCCTCCTCTGAAGCAGCTATAAAATATTATATTCAGAGGAAACAGGTTTTCTAGATTCTGGGAAAGTTTTTCATTATAAAACCTTCATGGTTAAAAAGCTCATTACAGATAGAAGATATTTACTTCATTGCAGTTCTGCTGTGGTCTCTGAGGAAAAAGCTTTCTGGGCTGCAGGATTTTTAACTCCAACACTGAGTGACACCTGAGACCAGCTGTATTCATCTTTATCATTATTATATTCATGGTTTAAAGGCTCCAACTGGCAGGTCTTACCTGACACGATGCAAAAACACGTTTTTTGCTGTTTTTGCTGACATTGGTTTGTTTGTTTGTTTGTTTGTTTGTTTGTGTTCAAAGTAAACGTGATGGACAAATTTGGATGAAATGTTCAGGAAATGTGTGAAATGGAACAAATGGTGACATGTTGGGACTGATCCGGATCACCGTCTGGATCCAGGATGTTTTTAATTTAAAGATACTGTGTCGTTGGCAGGTTGTGTTGGGGTGGACTGAAGCTGCTTGGTGGAGGTCTGGATCTCTGAGGGCTTTTATACTTTTATTTTTATCTACCCAAAGTTGAAACTCTGTGCTGTTGGAAAGAGTTTGGAGTTTCTGACACTGAGTTGGCAGGTCCACGTACTGGAACCACGGTGGTGTTCTAGAGCCTCGGCGGCGCTCGGTGGCAGCCCGCAGGACTATTGGAATATCAGAATTATTATCTGAATACCTCCACAACCAACCAGTATTCAGATATTGGTATATTCCTATATCGGGGACCAGTCCTAATATTAGTTTGTACAGCAGCTAAGCTAGCATACTGTTGGTTAGCTAACTTAGCCACTCTAGGCTACTTGGAACTACACCGTACTTGGCCTTAAGGTCAGCCTTATTTCATCTGGCTCAAACCTCCTGCTGCTTATTTCTTGTCTCAAAGCTGTAAATTGGGACGTCTTGTTCAAACTAAGTAGTTGTTTTTCACATAAAGCTGTTTGTCCTCAAACGCAGCTGCAACAGAAGTCCTGTTTAGCAAAACCAAGAGATTGTGTTGGGGTGGACTGAAGCTGCTTGGAGGAGGTCTGCGCTCTCTGAGGGCTTTTCTAGTTTCAAATTTCGTCTTCTTCTTCTGGGCTGACAGACAGCTAGGATGTCTATCCGAATCCCTTCTGCCACTTTATGCCTGGACAAGGTTCAGTACGTCTCAACTCAGCATACGTCATCTTAGCCTGCCAAAAATACCCGGACGTCCTCCTAAATCCAGTCAGATTTTGCCGTTTGCTGTTGTGGATTTTGCAGTCATTTTGACCCGCAATTAAAATTACGTCACGGCGTTTTGTGCAAGTGTAAACAGGTTTGAGTTGCTGCGAAAACACCGACACATTACAGACTAATAAATAGTGAGTTCCAGCTGTATGGAAGGACATGAAACAGTACGTAGTCTTTGAGGACAGCATCAGAACTAAAATGTATGATTTAGGAACATGATCTGGCTTTGCTTCTGTTAAACAAGCTCTTCTTCTTCTACTCCTTTTATTACAGCCTTGCTAAATGTAGCCAATAGCGCCACCTACTGATGTCTTATTTATATATTCCAAACCAGTTGATGAAATGCCCCTAATTCACCTTTTCTTTTATTTTCTCTTTTCTAAATGTTTAAATTGTCCTATTAGCTATGTGCTAACATGGCTACTGTCAATAGAGGTGAATCTGAAGTGAGTCGCAGCGCTACAATTTAAAGAGAGGAAAAATAAATCCATATATATGCAGGCAGAAGCCTGTGGAAAGATGCCGTAACAAGGATCACAAAGCCTGATCTCCTCATGTCACATATCTGGACTGCTCTCAATGCAGCTAAAGGCAAATTTAAAAAAACAAGCTTGGGCATAACTTTCATTTTTTGCTTTATTAAAAAACTGCACTTATAATATTGAGCTGTCATTTACAATCCGTAGCGTTACATGACTTAATCATGAGTCACCTTATTGAGAATTCTGATGCTGCCAGAGACACGAGCCTGCAGGAGTGTTTTAAACCATAACTTTAGTGGAAAACCAAAGATTTTACCACAAATGACAGAAACAATACCTAGAAATGATAAAAACACTGATGTGCTTTACACCAATATTTCAAGAAAACAAGCTGCTTACATGAAGTTGCTCACAAACCTTATATCTGCTGCTTTCAGTTGAACTTTTATCCATTCATTCGTTCATGAAGCGACATTTGGTCGCCACCTGTTAGATTCATTTACATGAATGAAGCTTTTTACAGCCTCAGAAATACAGAAACTACAGCAGAGGATAAAAATAGACCTTTCAAGACATCATTATTGATCTGAATGGTTTTAGATCCGGTAAATAATTAAAGTTTGAGGCCAGTTTTTGCTAAATCGCCCACATATTGAGTTCAGCTGCTGCTTCCACTGACACATATGTTCCTGCTTCTTCCATCTGTTATGAAACGCTGCTATTTAAAGCGCTCGGGTCCGTTTGTGACTAAGAATAGTTCCAAACATTTTCATAGCTGTGGTTTTTTAGAAGCTGCCGGACATGAAAACTGTTTCTGACTTCAACCATCCATGTCGAACACTTAATTCTGGCCCGCTGTGTCGTCTGGAGGAAGCTTGACAACACATCCATTGTTTGGCTGTTTGTGTCTCCATGTTGTTGTTGCTCTGTAATTTTCAGACCGACACCACTCGGCTCTAATGACATCAGCTCTCTGGGCTCCGAACCCAGGAGATGTTTTCACCCGGCTGCTCATTCAGAACCACAAGCGCTGCTCGTGTTCTCCTCTCCGCTGTTTGTGCAGGTATTGAGTAATACTCTGGTTAGCTGTGTTGTGAAATGGAGCTCGTGTGGCAGCCTTATATGGAGCTACGGCGGTGTTTGTCCCGTCACTACATGCTGAACTAACAAAAGAGCCCACTGTTGTACGTTTACTAGCTGTAAATGGGCACCCGAGCCTCATAAAACGCAGGTAAGACAGTAATCTGACCTCTGAAGGAGACACCTCAGTGTGAAACTGCAAACAAAAGCATCCATTTACTGGAGCTGGAAAACAGGACGTCTCTGTTCATACGTTTAGGTTTCTCAAGAATAACTGCTGACGTGAGCTGCATAAGTTATCCTTTATTCTTCTACACCATCAGATTTACAGTGAATCTCTGCCCACTTCCACTCTTCTCTTGAAGTCTCTTTAATAATTGATCAGACTGCCTCCTTTATTCCTGCTTCAGTAAATCCTCGTCTCACCTGGGTGAGACTCTGCCTCCACCTGCCCAACACTTCTTATTTTGATTAAACTGTCCAGGCATGAAACGAGCCGATCGGAAATGAAACCACCAGTCTGCTATTTCACTGCCTCCAGGTCTGTTCAGCAATAGTGAGTTTCTGAGGAATAGGAGGAGATGTTGGTGAATGTGACATGCAGGATTACCGTAATGACGAAGCACATTTAGGCTGTGTGGTTTCATTTCATGGAAACTCAATGTGCCTTACAGTAAAGAGCAAAGTACATGTGGTCATAATATAGTCAGAAACATGGGAAAATAGGTGAAACACAACAAATCTAAGAATATCAAATGCAGACTCTGAATCAGTAAAGCTTCCTGTTTACCCAGTGTTCATCAAACGCAACACTGAGCCATAAAACCCTCAAAAACATCATCAGGATGATCGTCGTTGCAAATTTGTCATTAAAATTTTTGCTAATTTGCATTTTTATTTCACATAGAAGTAAACAAAGGAGGATCCCTGTTTCTAGGCTCAAACTGTTGATTCTGATGCCTGAAATGACGACAGGTTCAGCTGTAGCTTCTGGCTAAGCTAATGCTAACACCACATTCCGGTAGTTGGTTTGTTGTTGTTGTTGTTTGTTTTTTGATAAAAAACAAAAAAGTCATGTGATGTTATTTTTGGCCAAAAAATTACAAAAACTGGACGCTTTCAATCGAGTTTTTGTTCGTTTGTTTTGGTTGTTGTTTTTTTCTGCATGCCTAAAACGCTTTTTTGCATTTTGGTTGTGAAACAAACAACAAAAATACTTGTTTGCTTGTTTGTTAAAATAAATTACAGCTTGGCAAAACACATGATATAATGCTAAAACACTGGAGTTACAGCTAACGTTGTCCTTGAACTGACCATTCTTTTAGAAGTCCTAATAAAAAGAGCAGCATTGTTTGTGTCGAACTGTGGTTAGCAGATTTTCAGCAGACTTAGTGGTTGCTAGCTAGTACAAGCTAATGCTAACGATACATCTTGTCAGTTTGTTGAAAACTTTACTACAACTGATTTTTAAAATGTTTTAAGCTGATATGTTTTAAAAAGAATCTTAAATGTGAACATGTTGACTACATACACAATGTAATGCTAAGACTGAAGCTAAAGCTAGCAGGGTTCTCAGCAGCTCATAGCATCGTCATTACATTACACTAATAGAATAAATAATAAAAACTAATAAATATGTTAATATAACATTTGAAAGCTTTTGAAGGACAAACTTTAGTTCATTTAAACACCAGACACCTGTGTTCATAGAGAAAGGATCCATCCTCCATGAAGGACCTAGGATCCCTAATCTGTCTCTATACCTACCAGTAGCAGTGATTCCAACACGTCTCTGGGGGTCATCAGGTGGAAACCTCCCTTCAACGCTGTTTCTCCTACTTAGTCCCACGACACCTCCAGGAGGCTAGGAGGTGAACTCTGGCGTCCCAGAGTCGCCCCCCCTAGTGCCAGTTCACACTGCTGCTACACAATCCAACCAGCACTGCCACGTTCAGCTGACCCAGACCTGTTTAGGAGATGCTCCAGGTAGTGACCAGTGCTGATGCTACCGTTTAGCTAGCTGCTAAATGCTAATGCCAACTGCTAATTTAACCAGTACTGCCACGTTCAACTGACCCAGGCCTGTTTAGGAGATGCTCCAGGTAGTGACCAGTGCCAATGATATCATTTAGCAAGTGCAAATCCTACATGCTAATGCTAACCACTAATTGCTTAAAATATACTACCCACAACATCCTCACCCACAAGGAGACTATATAGCCTGATAGTGTAATTTTTAAACATTATCTTTCATTTTTCCAAAAGAAAAAAAGGATAAAAGTAATAGCATTTACTGTGGCTAACATAATCTTAAGTAAATTTGGCTAGACGTGCTGAAGTGTTTCAAAAAACCCAAATAAACATCTGCATAAAGCTGCTAACGTTAGCTTAAACTGTCAAATACTAACATGAAGCAGTTCTGAACATGTATTTTTGTCATAACATAATAATAGTTTGGAAGTAGGTGAATTAGTTTTCCCAGCATGCTAATATTTTTGGCTAACATCAGGGCAAATTTACCTGATTTTTTAACTTTTGCAGCTTTTTTGAGTTCTGTTTTCGTTTAATGGAGGTCATCATCAACTTAAATAATGACCATCCTGTTATTAACTCGCTGGTTTTTGAGCAGATTGTTCAGCTGCAAGGCTCAGGCTGAGTAAATGACTGAATAATGGCTGCTGGAGGTTTGTGGTTTGAGTCGGCTGTATGCGACTCTGGGTGTTTTTAGTGGCTCTGACAGCAGTAAAGCCCAGAGACGTTCAGGTGAAGCAGCTGATTGCATCCATGTGTGGTTTGGGAATGAAGCGAGCGTATTATGGGAACAGCCACCAGAAATAGCTCGGGAGGATTGGGGCCTCCAGCGGTGACATCAGCCCTCGGAGCTTTGTTTAGTCTCACCAGCGCTGCGTTCAAGCATGACTCATCCAGAGCTTTATGACTTAATGAATTAGGAGGAAAACTTACTGTGCAGCTGAGAGTAAATATTTGGTTGCGTCATACATTTCACTGGGACTAGATAAGCTCCACACCCACAGCAACATCAGGACTCCTCCTGCTGCTGGAAAAGGCCAGACGGATGCTGTCTGGTGGAATTTTTCTCTCTGTATCAGTGAAGATGGAGGCAGACTGGGTGTTTATGGTTTTTCTTTATCATGAGTGAACTTTGAATTCAGAAAAACAGCTCTATCTCCTCAGAGTGCTGACAAATCATTCAGAGACGTCATATTTTACCCGGTAATGATCTCTATTGTCAGTGTATGTATAAACTTCTAACAGATAGCTTCAGTTTCTTTCTTACTGTTCATCACATATTTTTTCAACAACACTTTTGTTTCGTCTGTATTTTATGTCCAGTGACATGTTTTCTTCTTGTGATACTGTGGACTTTCTCACCTATATAGGTACAGTCGTCCCCTCGCCATATCTCGGTCTCACTGTATCGCAGATTTTTAAATTGTATATATTTAATTTTGTGTCACAGATTAAGAAGAACATTAAATGGAAATAAAACACCTAGCGTACAGCAGATGACTCAGACATATGGTAAACTCAACTACGGCCGCTTCCTCTTGAGCTAGTTTGCCCATGTGAGATGCTACACGGCACGCTATTGGCTGATGGATGGGAGGCGACCAATCAGAGCGCTGCGTTCTGCATCCTGGGCTCTGATTGGCTCAGCGACCGTAGCATCAGCCTCCTCCGTCTCCCGTGTACAGCAGCGTTCAGCATCTGGCCTCGTCTGTTCCACATGGACGTCTGGTCGCTGTGTTGGGTTTATTTCAGCTCTACGATGTCGAACAAACGTTCTGCACCTTCTAAGGTTATTACGTTATTACTCAGCCTAGAAAATCAGTGGCTACAGGCCAGGTTAGAGCAACAGAGAGTGCTAAGCATGAGTCAGAGTGTGGTGTTTTTCCAAATGTTTGAATCCAAGTTTAATCTCAAATTACATTAACTGACAGTTGAGATGGTTTAATTTATTTAGACACAACGAAGCTGTACTTCTGGGAATGACTGTTGTTTGGTCTTTCCTTCATTTAATTCAGAATAAAATACGGAAATGTATAGCTGTGAAATTAACTGAGGATGTTCAGGTCCCCAGAGGATGAACTGTAACTCTTCCAACTCTTTATACAGCTTTAATGTTGTGTTAAAAGATTGGTTTCTGTACGTTGTGATCAGAGCTAATCAGCAGCTGTTTGCATGCTAGCACGCTAAACTAGCATATCTGGAGAGGACATAATACTCCTCAGAGGATGAACTCTAACTCTTCTGACTCTTTATATAGCACTGATTTTGTTTTAAAAGATTTATTTTATATATGTTATGTTCAGTGCTAATTAGCAACTGTTTGCATGCTAGCATGCTAAACTAGCATATCTGCTGCGGACATTTATACTCTCCAGAACTGTAATACTTTCAGTGATCTCCTAAATCTTTATACAGCACTGTTATTGTGTTAAAAGATTAGTTTAAGGAATACTTTAAGTTTAAGGAATACTTTACTGTACATTGTGTTCAGAGCTAATTAGCAACTGTTTGCGTGCTAACCTGCTAAACTAGCATAACAACATTGCCTTTTGAGCATGTCAGACTGACAGTAACCATTTCAGCCACGACCACTGTACTTCATAACGATGAAACACTAGTTGAAGGTTATTGTTAAGTAATATACTACTAAAGAAAACTGTCTCATAACCCAAGTATGTGAAAAAGTACTCTTACTCAGGTACAGTTTTGAGGTACTTTACTTGACTGTTTCCATTGTATGATACTTTATACTCCCACTCTGCTACATTTCAGAGGGAAATGTCATAATTTCTGCTCTAATACATTTATGTGGCAGATTTTTTAAGATGAACGAGCGACTCTGTGGATAATATAACAAGCTTCTAAAAATACAGCATAGTTCAAGAATATGTCAGTGGCTTCCAACATTTTTAGTTTCTTACGAAGTCAAGTCAGTGTGGCTCACATTTCAGAGTTCTGAGTTATTAACAGCTCCACCAAATACTCCAAATACACCCCCCTTAAACTTCTTGCATGGTTTCATTTTAATAAAATGATCTAATGTCTCACCAGAGAGAGAAAAACTGAAAGCAGATTTGTGGATCAGAAATGTGTTTTTTTCTTCTTTCCTCTCCCATTAATCACATTTGGAGATTTGTCTGCTGCTGAAACTGGATATAAAGCAGTTCAAACCTGCTGCCGACACACCGATGCTGCACTGTTCATAATCTGAAGTCTGACATATAATAATGAGACTAAACCATCATGTTTACTTTAATAATTAACTATGTTTTGCTGCTATGTGCTGTCATTTCAGTAGGCTATTCCATGCAGGACTTTGACTTTTAATGGAGTATTTTACTTTATTGTCATGTAAAAAATAGGGATGCACGATAATATAGACGTCTGATAATTACAGATTAATTTAGATAATTATGACGTCATTCTGATAATAAAAATGAGCCGATAATAATAAAGACTTGAATCTTGGTTTTTGCCGTTGGTCTGTGTGTTGTGGTTTGTCCTCATGGCTCCTCAACCCCTCCCCTCCCCGACGGTACTGTCGCATGTGTGTGATGTCATCAGACTGCGCGGGCAGAGAAAACCAGCAGCATGGCGTGGAACTGACCAGAGTGGACTTTGTTTACCGTGTCAGAAGAAGACATTTGACTATGGCTGGTCCTGAATATTGGAATATCTGAGTATTGGTTGGTTGTGGTGGTATTGGGATAATAATGTTGATATTGAAATAGTCGTGGGCTGACTGCCGTGTGCAGTTTGGGGCGGAGCGCAACATTCAACTTCACTTCATGTTGCACCAGTTTGGTGACATCGAACCCTCACCCTTCAGGAACATGTGTATCTCATGCAATTCAGAGTGGAACCACATACAGGGCCAAATACAGGTTTGTGACAATGCTAGGAGCATAAGACAGCGCTCGTTCTTACACTCCTAGCATATGTCCCGGTGGGCGGAGTCAAATGTCAGATTCAGCCAATAGCATGTCAACATTGAGCTCCCACCCCGAACTGCACACTGCAGTCAGGGCTACTTGCTGCTGCTGCTTTGCCGAGCGTTGCCGAGGCTGTAGTACGCCGCTGAGCATCACCGAGGCTGACCTGCCAACTCTGGTGTCGCTCCGGTGTCAGCCCCGCTCCCTCATGCTCCCCACCCCGCGGCATGAACCCTATCGGTTGACATTATCGGTTATCGGCTGCAAGAAGTGTAAAGTTATTGATTATCGGTATTGGTTGAAATTGGCATTATTGTGCATCCCTAGTAAAAAATATTGTATTTTGAGTCTGACTGAGTTTCATTTCCTTGTTTACTTAAAGTCATGCTTCAGTTCTGTGAGGCTGCAAAGGAAACACATTTTAAGACGAGTTAAACTCAACTTGTGTCTGAGAAACTCGCCAGTAGCTTAGATCGAAGCTTGTGTTTGTGATGAAGACGTTTCAGTTGCTCACAGTCCCTCTGAGTAGCTGCCTGTCTGCTGTTCATCCAGTCTCTCCAGGTGATAAGGCCGACACATTCTTCACTGTGATTTGCTGTTCAGGTATTTGTCCTGTAAATCAGCTCATCTCCGTCTGCAGCGTAAACATGAGGGTCTTATCTCGGCGGAGGTCTGTCGGCAACTCAGGAGCTTTCTGTCGCTAACTGTGGGTGTGTAATCAGCGGAAACTATAAATTCCTCCAGTCGTTTGTTGAGGCTGTTAAAGCTTCACGGATCGCTGCATTTCATAGCTTCTACCTGCTCTGTGAACAGAGCCGTGCTGGAGGCAGGTCCCGATGGTTCCATCAGCAGCTTTGTGTGGGTCGTTGTCTCCTGAGGCCGGATCTGAAGGCCAGATCCAGACGCTGATAGTTCTGCCGGGGCTGCAGGACTTCTGGCTGCTCCGCTGACTCAAAACGTGCCGGGAACGTTTCAGCTTGTGGAAAGTTTTGGCGTTAAACTCGTCTGCATCACCCGCATACCGCTGGCATCGGCCGCCTGCTTTCCTTCGCTCTGTCCAGACGAGTTATAGCAGCTCTGGGACGCATTCAGGCCTCCGGGGGGAGCCAGGCTGAAATAAGTGGAGTTTCAGACTCTGGTTGCTCCATTGTTTGAACACGGAGAGCTGTGCAGTTTACAACCAGGAGTCAGACCTGCAGTCGTTTGTATTTCCATTATTTTGGTCTCATTTTTCTCACAGCCTGGTCGTCTAGTTTATCCTCCAAATACATCTTGATAGACTGATACCAGAACATTTCCCAAAGTTTCCCAACAGTTAAATCCCACAGAGTTCGATAAAACCAACAAACCTAATCAACCGTCCTCCCTCCACGACTGTTTAGCTGCCATTAAAGACTGAAGTCCCTCAGTTCCCTTCACCTAAACCACAAACTCTCATCATCGGACCAGACACCTTCAGCTGATCACTCTGTTGGTTCAAACTTCACACCCACTGTTGAAAACCTTGGAACAACACCTGTCCTGCAGCCTTCAGGCCAACAAGCTTGTCCAGTTCTGTTTTCTCCACCTCATCCTCTCCTCTTCTGACTCCTCATCATCACCTTCGTCTTCTCCCGTCTAGATCACTGCAACTCACTCCTGACCTGCCTCAGTCAGTCCACCCTTAATCACCTTCAGTTAGACTTCAATTAATTAGTCAGTCTTTTAGGTTCGATAGCAAAAATACACAATAATAAAAAAAAACATTACTGTTATTTGCAAGAAAATATGTGCATATTAAGCACTGAAAGATAGTAAATACATATTCTTTTTTTTTTTTTGTACCTTTTTACAGATTTTCCCTGTTTTGTTATAAAACAGAACATCTGTATTCATTTAAATGCTGACTGGTGACAACTATAAATAATGTCCCCATCAAAAATCTGTGTTTATAAATGTAATTCTTTTTTTTTTTTGCAAAGTTGGACAATAAAATTACACCGTATTTAAATATAATTATTTTACAGATATCTGTTGTTATTTGAAAGAAAAAATATGTAAATTAAGAAATTAAAATGGCCAATTATCAGCTGTTATCCTACATATTTTTCTCAGTTTTTTAAAATTACAGATATTTTCCAGTAAAATAGCAGTAAAAAAAAACTGTGCATTTAAATGTCTAGTTTTTACAAATCGTTCTTTTATATTTGACAATAAAATTACACATTTTTACTGTATTAAAATCAGCAACAATTTATTTTTTTTAAATTTACTGTTTTTTGCAAGTAAATGAATGTTTAAGCCCAAAAATATATATAAGTCTAGTTCAGATGGTCACTTTTCTTCTTCTGCCTAATCAAAACTGTAATGTAGAGAATAAATAACATCCTTTCAGTGAGTCAGTGACCCTTAATTTACATTAATAATAATATTTATTATAATTTGGTTATAGCGTTGGTTGGTCAGCAGCTCCCCGGTTCACGTCCCGGTTAGGACGCCTGGGATCTTCCTGTGTGGAGTTTACATGTTCTCACTGGGTTCTCCGGCTTCCTCCCACAGTCCAAAAAAACATGCTGAGGTTAATTGATTATTCTAAATTGTCCGTAGGTGTGAATGAGAGTGTGCTTGTCTGTCTCTATATGTAGCCCTGTGATAGGCTGGTTACCTGTCCAGGTGTCTCCTGCCTTCACCCTGAGTCGACTGGGATAGACTCCGGCCCCCCCGTGACCCTACAGAGGATTAAGCGGTGTACAGATAATGGATGGATAATTTATCCTTTATTAATTGGAGAAATTCCTCTCTGCATTTTGACCCATCCTATGAGGAGCAGTGGGGGCAGTCAGGGCTTAAGGGCCCTGCTCAGGGGCCCAACAGAGGCGCGGTGGGGGTTCGATCGTCTGACCTTCCAATCAGGAGCCCAGAGCTTAACTTGGTGCCACCACTGACCCAACGGGACCTGTTCTACAAATCTGACACAGCAGAGATTAAACACAACTCTGCTGCATCTGTATCATCACAGTGGAACCAGGTGCTCTCTTTGTTGAATGTTCAACCTTTAAAACGAACGCAGGTTGAGTTTTACCAACAGACACAACCAGGATGGGAAAGGTTCAGTAAATAAACCAGTTAAATGTTTCGTTTTTAGCCTCCTGTCAAACTTATTTACCTGCTTTTAACTTCCGACTCAAACTCTTGCTGTTTCTGCTGCTGTTGTTCTTTTGCACTAAAAACCTTCACAGTAAAACCTCATTAATGAGGGTAAACAGGTAAATTACACACCTGCAGGAGTGACTGAGTCTCGTTTTGACGCTGACCAAAACAGAAAGTCTGCAGCCGGAGGCAGCGTTTCCTCCACCAAACCGCCCACGAGCTCAACAAGAAGCAGCTCGTCCTCCGTCATGACTCAGTGCTGAGCTTCAGCTAAACATTTCTCCATCGTGAAGGGCTGCTTGTGTTTCTGAGGAATTACTGCGCCTGGAGCGACGAGGATCCTGGTTCCCACTCAACACTTTATTTGATGTAAACCTTCAAAGGGACAGAATCCCTCTAATCACATAAACCCAGAGTTCAACCGCACGCTGTCGTAAATATCAGCTTCTGATGCAGAGCTGTTGTTGTGTTGTTGTTCCCAAGAAGAAGAAGAAGAAGAAGAAGAAGAAGAAGAAGAAGAGGAGGAGGAGGAGGAGGAGGAGGAGGAGGAGGAGGAGGAGGAGGAATGCTTCAAAGAAGGAGGTTTATGTGGAAATATGAGTTTAAGGGTGCTGAAAGCAGCCGTTATGAGTTTTCACAGGAGGATAAATCCCAGCAGGATGAAGTCATGTGACTCCTCAGGGCAGGTTTTCTAGGTGCAGGTGTTGGTTGTGGTCAAGCGTCAGGTCTCTCAGGTGCAGCTATTTTCATGTGGAGCCAAGCAGAGATCAAACCTGGTTCCCTGATAGAACTGGTGCCACTTCAAACGGAGTCGCTGTTTAACCTGCGATGGAGAACACCTGTCTTCAAAGGTGAGCTCAGAGAGCCGCCTGTGATCCTCCAGAGCTGCTTGTTCTCACTACAAAGAGAAGCAGAGCCCCGATGAACTCCGTCTGACTTCAGGTGTGTTTACCTGAGCTGCTCTAACAATAGAGTCCTGGTGTTTGTTCTGGTCTCTAGCTGGGTGAAGAGTCACGTGGTCCACAGGACAGACGATGGATCCAAAACAACAACAACAGAAATACATTTCACCATAACTTAGAGTCTTTCAACAGACGCTCAAGTTTGAACCCATTAACACTTAATTATTAGTGAAATATGAACGTAATTGTGAAAGAAGTTCAGCTGCTCCTCTGCCTTCTGTGTAAAAGCTGAGAATAGAGAACTGTAAGGTGCAGTGAAGTAGGGACAAGAGTCCAGAGGGTTAAAGGACCGAGGTGTAACTGAAAAGACTGAAGCAACACTTTACATCAACCCTTCTGAGTTCACCTGCCAATGAACAACACTGAGTGACTGGAATCATCTTTTCCTCTACAGTTAAAGGTGTTTTAGATTAACAGGCAGCATAAACACAAGTCTTCAGGTTTTTGGGTCGAAGGTGGAGAAAAATCAGGTTATGGATGGATGGATGGATGATGGGTGGATGGATGATGGATGATGGATGATGGATGGATGATGGGTGGATGGATGATGGATGATGGATGGATGGATGATAGAGAGAGGTGGGGATGGATGGATGGATGGATGGATGATGGATGGATGATGGATGGATGGATGGATGGATGGATGATGGATGGATGGATGGATGGATGATGGATGGATGATGGATGATGGATGGATGATGGATGGATGGATGGATGGATGATGGATGGATGGATGGATGATGGATGGATGGATGGATGATGGATGGATGATGGATGATGGATGGATGGATGGATGATGGATGGATGGATGGATGGATGGATGGTGGATGGATGGATGGATGATGGATGGATGATGGATGGATGATGGATGGATGATGGATGATGGATGGATGATGGATGGATGGATGATGGATGGATGATGGATGGATGGATGGATGGATGATGGATGGATGATGGATGATGGATGGATGATGGATGGATGGATGGATGGATGATGGATGATGG
This sequence comes from Dascyllus trimaculatus, assembly GCA_024666655.1. NCBI lineage: Eukaryota > Metazoa > Chordata > Actinopteri > Pomacentridae > Dascyllus > Dascyllus trimaculatus. Next base: position 2,485,486 of record CM045461.1, read on the forward strand.
ATGATGGATGGATGGATGGATGATGGATGGATGGATGGATGATGGATGGATGATGGATGATGGATGGATGGATGGATGATGGATGGATGGATGGATGGATGGATGATGGATGGATGGATGGATGATGGATGGATGATGGATGGATGATGGATGGATGATGGATGGATGATGGATGGATGGATGATGGATGGATGATGGATGGATGGATGGATGGATGATGGATGGATGATGGATGATGGATGGATGGATGGATGATGGATGGATGATGGATGGATGATGGATGATGGATGGATGGATGGATGATGGATGGATGGATGATGGATGATGGATGGATGGATGGATGATGGATGGATGGATGGATGGATGATGGATGGATGATGGATGATGGATGGATGGATGAATGATGGATGGATGATGGATGGATGATGGATGATGGATGGATGGATGGATGATGGATGGATGGATGATGGATGATGGATGGATGGATGATAGAGAGAGGTGGGGATGGATGGATGGATGGATGGATGATGGATGGATGGATGGATGGATGATGGATGGATGATGGATGATGGATGATGGATGGATGGATGGATGATGGATGGATGGATGATGGATGGATGATGGATGATGGATGATAGAGAGATGTGGGGATGGATGGATGGATGATGGATGGATGGATGGATGGATGATGGATGGATGGATGATGGATGGATGATAGAGAGAGGTGGGGATGGATGGATGGATGATGGATGGATGATGGATGGATGGATGATGGATGGATGGATGGATGATGGATGGATGATGGATGATGGATGGATGGATGGATGATGGATGGATGGATGATGGATGGATGATAGAGAGAGGTGGGGATGGATGGATGGATGATGGATGGATGATGGATGGATGGATGATGGATGGATGATAGAGAGAGGTGGGGATGGATGGATGGATGATGGATGGATGGATGATGGATGGATGATGGATGATGGATGATGGATGGATGGATGGATGGATGGATGGATGGATGATGGATGGATGATGGATGGATGGATGATGGATGGATGATAGAGAGAGGTGGGGATGGATGGATGGATGGATGATGGATGGATGGATAATGGATGATGGATGGATGGATGATGGATGGATGATGGATGATGGATGGATGGATGATGGATGGATGATGGATGGATGATGGATGATGGATGGATGGATGGATGATGGATGGATGGATGGATGATGGATGGATGATGGATGATGGATGGATGGATGATGGATGGATGATGGATGGATGATGGATGGATGGATGGATGGATGGATGGATGGATGGATGATGGATGGATGATGGATGGATGATGGATGGATGATGGATGGATGATGGATGATGGATGGATGGATGGATGGATGATGGATGGATGGATGATAGAGGATGATGGATGGATGGATGATGGATGGATGATGGACGGATGATGGATGGATGGATGATAGAGGATGATGGATGGATGGATGATGGACGGATGATGGATGGATGGATGATAGAGGATGATGGATGGATGGATGATGGATGGATGATGGATGGATGGATGATGGATAGATGGATGGATGGATGATGGATAGATGGATGGATGATGAATGGATGGATGGATGATGGATGATGGATAGATGATGGATGGATGATAAATGGATGATGGATGGATGATGGATGGATGGATGATGGATGGATGATGGATGGATGGATGATGGATGATGGATGGATGATGGATGGATGATGGATGATGGATGGATGATGGATGGATGATGGATGATGGATGGATGATGGATGGATGATGAATGATGGATGGATGATGGATGGATGATGGATGATGGATGATGGATGGATGATGGATGGATGATGGATTAGGCATCCTTCCTTCCCACTGTCCATTTGTTGGATGGATCGGTAGCTTTTCCTCTTCTCTTGGATCCCACCATGTTTTGCCGCCATGTTTCTACAGTCACCCAGAATAGAGGGTTAGGGTTAGCCCTCACCCTCACCCTCACCCTCACCCTCACCCTCACCCTCACCCTCACCCACCTCTAGAGAGGGACTTTCTCATCTTATGTTGAAGTTACAGTTGAAACTGGTTTTCCTGCAGTGGGACTGGTGGTTGTTGATCTCTGATCTCAACCCTAGATGCCACTAAATCCTACATACTGGTCCTTTAAGGCCAATCATGGTCTTTGTAACCAAATGTGGACTCGTGCTGACAGCAGTGACCTTACACCTGTGTCTGGATGCTAACGTCACAGGGTTTAGCCTTTGTTTGGTAGCAACAGGGGAGCAGAGAGGGTGTAACGTACATTTAATCACGGTTATCTGGAATTAAACCAAGCTGCTGCAGTAAGGCCTCAATAGATGGGACTGAACCAGGGGAGCTGCTGGTTCGTCCCATAAAGACAACCTGTGGAGAGCAGCTTTAGCAGAGCTGCTGTCTTTATTGTGTTTGGTTGGACAATAGGAACAAGTCAGTGTGTGCCACGGCTTAAAACCAGCCTCAGGGTGTGGAGTTCAGTGCAAACATCATGAAAGTTTACTTCTCTGACACGTGCACTCGGTGTTTTTACTATTCAGCCTTTCTGGACACTAGTGGATGACGCCTTTCACGTCATGTGGCCGAGGAAACCATGGATAGGCTTCAACTTGTGGGGTTTTCTTCTGAAGAATCGGCCTTTGAAGGCGACTCTTCATGACAGAAAGCATCATCAGTCCACATCTCTGCCTTGTCCTGCTGTTTCTGACCATGTTCATGTTAAAACCCAGCCCAATCTTTGTTCTCATCATTGTGTTGTTGATGACTTTCCTTTGACGTGACTTAAACCTCCTTGGAAGCTGCCAGAAACCCCTCTGCACAGGAAAACCCCTGACATCAGGCCTCAGTGATTCACTGGAGTTTGTCATCAGTGAGGTTTGTAAGACATCAGTGAGTCAACATGGGGGGTTTACTTTATGGAATACTTGGACATTTAGAGACGCTTATCTGCTTTCTTACATTAGAACACTGGTACCACTCTCATGTGTGTAAAGAATTAACAGCTAAGGTTAAAGCTAGTAGATGGTTAGCTTAGCTTAGCATGAAGTCTGGAAACAGGGGGAATAAGTTAGCCTGGCTCTGTCTAAAGGGTTAACGCCTTAACTGAATATTATATCTCATGTGTAAAAGCTTTTTATGAGGGTTAACGTGTGTCAGACAGTTCATTTAGCTTCCTGGAGTCTCTGCTGGTTGCAGTTTGTCATGTTTGAGCTTTTTTTTGTACAGATAAAGCAAAAAAGATGTTTTCATCACTGATCTTCAGACGTTCTTTAAGGGAGATTCTTTTTGTCGCATTTGAAAAGAACCAGTTGGCTGCTTCCATTTATTCACTTTTGAATTTTAAACCAACCAGCTGCTGCCTACAACCACAGACACCGCCTCAATGTAAATTATGTTATGTTATTTATTTTTAATTATGGTGAATTTTTTGAACAATTTGCTGTTATTTACATTTTTTCCTGTTTTATTTAATTACAGATAGAAACTAGTAAAACAAAAAAAAACCCAAGTATTCATTTTCATGCTAACTTTAAATAAACAGGTCAAAATTATGAAGAATTTGCACATCAAAATCTGTGTTTTTATAAATGGTAATTAGTTTTTAATGTAGTCTCTTTTTTACTGTATTTAAGCAAAAAAATGTAATAATTTTACAGATATTTCCCATAATTTGAGAGAAAAATGATGCATAATAAAGACAAAATAATGGTATGTAAATGATTATTTAGAACTAGAACTAACTTATTATTACATAATAAGTTTATTATGTATATATTATTTTTTTAAATTATTTTTATTTTATACAATTTATTGAAAAAATATTTTTACCTAAGCCTCTGTGCTTTTAAAAATTGTAATTTATTTTTTCTTAAATATATAACTTGCTTTATTCATTATTTTATTTTATTATTTTTTTCTAATTTTATTTAATTATTTTATTTTATTGTTTCTGTTAAAAATTGTAACTTATTTTTTGTGAGGTTTGACCATAACATTCCACTATTTTAACGATATTTAAATCCTCTAAAATGTCGTTATTTTGCAGATGTTAGCCATCATTTAGTTTCTGAAGCCTGCACTGTTCTACTGACTTCAACAGATTGTTTTTGGCTCCGTTGCCACCAGATTTTTTTTACAGTGTAGTTTTTATTTTTAGATTGTTTTCAAACCCTCAAATTGCTCCTTGAGGGACTTATTAACTGTTTTATTTGACCTGAATTTCTGCGGATGTTAAAACTCTGATGCCAAACGTCCAGAAGAAGAAGAGGAAGGCAGGAACAGCTGGAACTCGACTGCAGGTCTGACCGTGAAGCCGTTTGACTCGTCGGGTCGGTTCCAGCCGACGTCTTCGCTGTGACACTGATGTGATCCAGATGGGGGACTTTCACCGGTGACTCACCTGAGCCGAGGCCATCTGCCCCCAGGAGGCAAAGAAATCACAGAGAGGCAGAAAAAAACACAGAGCATGAAAAGATTCTCACCTTCCAGATCCAGTTACAGAGGCAGAGATCAGCACAATGGGCCTGAATGACGAGAGGTCAGACGAACCCTGAGGTCTGAGCAGAACCTCCGGCTGACTGGATGAACCTGAGCAGGGTCCGGATCATGTTGCCCCCCAAAAATCCCCATTCCAGACAAAAACATCTGTCAAAGCCCCCAAAGACTCACATGTCCTCAGTGTTCAGAGGACTTCAGAAGGGAGTCGCAGACGTTCATCATACAGCCGAGAAGGAGGACCAGCAGCTCCACGTCCTTCTGACCCACTAACCTCCAGTCAGCCATGGAGAGAAAACAGCTCCGAAAAGTGGTTGAAGGAATCCCCCTGCTGGAGACGGGAGGAAGCAGCAGCTTTCCAAAGAGGCAGCAGGACGAGGCTGAACACCACCTTCTGATGAGGCTGTGAGCTTCATTATCCTGGTCCAGACCTGGTCCAGACCTGGTCCTGACCTGGTCCTGACCTGGTCCTGACCTGGTCCTGACCGGGTCCACCTGGTCCTGACCTGGTCCTGACCTGGTCCTGACCTGGTCCAGACCTGGTCCTGACCTGGTCCAGACCTGGTCCTGACCTGGTCCTGACCTGGTCCAGACCTGGTCCTGACCTGGTCCTGGGTTCTTTGACGCCAGGCTGCGTCTGATCTGTTGATAACTTGTTTGTTTCCTCCTCCAGTGAACTAAACTGGCTCCTCTCAGGGATAAAACACCATCATTCTCTCTGCTGGACCTTCAGGTGAGACACTTTAATCAGCTGCTGTTGTGAAGTGAAGGAGCAGAGTTCTAGCTGCTATTATTGCCTCCACAAAGGAGGTCGTGTTCCTGCTGGTGTTTATCTGTTTGTTTGTCTGTTGTCAACTTTACTTTTGGGGCGGCTGTGTCTCAGGTGGTAGATCGGGTTGTCCACTGTCACAAGGTTGGTGGTTCGATCCCCGGCCCCTCCACATGCTGAAGTGTCCTTGGGCAAGACACTGATCCCCAAGTTGCTCCCAGTGGTAGATTAGAGCCTTGCATGGCAGCTCTGTCGCCATTGGAGTGTGAATGTGAAACACATTGTAAAGCGCTTTGGAACCACTAAGGTAGAGAAAAGCGTTATATAAGTGCAGACCATTTACCATTTTTACGCTAAAAGTTCTGACCAGATTCTGATGAAATGTCCAGGAAAGGTGGATCATGGGACCAGGACCAGAGGATCAGGTCTTGGTTCTGATCCGGATCACCGTCTGGATCCAGGAATGTTCTCCAGGATCCTTCAGCGTTGGGAGATAGGGCAGTGTGCACGTATATGTGCACGTAGCTCCACAACAAATGTCCAGGCTGCTTGGTAAAAATCCAGGATCAGTTCCTGCTCATTTCTACAACATGTCAACATTTGATCTGGATCCAGGAAGAAGTCCAGATCCTAGGATCCAGACCAGGAGGACTAGAGGGCCTGTGGAATGGTCATCACTGTAAGGGACCAGATGAAGATCCAGACATGCAGCCAACACCAACATGGAGCTGAGACTCTGCTGGATCAGGAGGATACAAAAGATCTGTTGTAGAATCAACAGCTATGGAGCTGATCCAGAAGAAACCACCATGACCCAGAAAGAGGTTCTGGTGAAGAACTATTGAACTAATGATGAGATCAGTGTGAATCCAGATGCTAAGGGTTTGTTTTCTGGGTCAAGGAGTCTGATAATGGAGATAAAACAATCCTGGGACGATTATTTCTGGGTGTGAATCCAACATGGGGGGAGATGAGCTGCTTGGAGGACGTCTGAGCTCTGAGGACTCTTCTAGTTCTGTTCCTACCATTTACTGCTACCTGTACATGTCATTATTCTCTCTTCATGTTGTTATCTAGAGCTTTTATGTTCATACAGTGAGTGTGTTCATACCGATCTAATGTTGTGTCTTTTCTAGTTTAATGAACTCTGTTGATTCCTAACATTTAACTCTACGTTGACCTGATACTTGACATGAACTCACAGCTTTTTTTACATCCTGAGCTCCATAAACTAAGACATCTTCAGGTGAATAATCTGCACAACCTAAACATTTCTGTCACTTATTTATCAGCTAAAATCTCCTGGATTGAAATCCTTTTCATAAACTGACTCTGATACTTTACTTTGTCAGGACTCTATTGGAGGATTTTAACATTTGCATGCAGCGTTTTTGTCCTTCATGCAGCTGATAACAATCATAAGTTGAGTATTTATGTCTGCTGTTTCTAATGATCACTGATAGAAGACGTCTCTGGTTAAATGGCGGTGAAGCTGCCTCGGGGGGAAACTTTCTCTCTGAAGGGTTTCACGGTGAATGAATGTGCTTCGGTGGTGGGTTTCATCTGAAAGTCGAGCGTCTGCTGGAAACAAAGGTTGACATTTGCTTTGCAGAGCAACACTGACCTCAGAGACTGCAGTTCACCCAGAGATCAGCAGAGTGAAGCTGCTCTGAATGATGCATTTATTCAGCAGCATAACGCAGCGTCCTCCTCCTTTATGGCCTTTATGTTTATGGATGCTTTAAATAACTGATGAGTCACTGAATCCCCGTATAATAATGGGATTCATAGTTACAGTAGAGAACCAGCAGGCTTCCAGTGAGGACAGACAAACCACTGCTTTAAGGTTTAGAGGAAGCTCTCTGTGTTTCCTCCTCGCTCTTTAACATCTCATCTTTGTTTTCTTTCTCAGATTTGTCTTTGCAGCCCTGAAGCCACAGAAAGACTTTATGAAACTGGGTGGATGCAGGAGCAACAGTTCTGTGAGTTCAGTGGTCCCTCAACTATCATGGGGTTGGGTTCCAGAACCTCCTGCTATAGACGAAATCCACGAAGCAGCGACCTGATATTTATTATTATTATTTATATACATTTTAAGGCTTTCTAAACCCTCCCCACACTGTTATTAACTTTCCCACACTCTTACAAACACCGGCTTCCATCACCGCCAATCAATCAGCGACCGACTAACTCGAGTGGAAGCAGCCGTAGCTACGTTTTCCATACGTGTGTCTACTGATCTGCTGTACGCCACGTGTTTTATATCCATCATCCATCCATCCATCATCCATCCATCCTCTGCTTATCCGGGTCGTGGAGGCAGCAGTCTAATCAGAGAGGCCCAGACTTCCTTCACCCCAGACTCCTCCTCCAGTTCTTCCAGTGGGACCCCGAGGCGTTCCCAGGCCAGCCCAGAGACATAGTCCCTCCAGGGTGTCCTAGGTCTACCCCGAGGCCTCCTCCTGGTGGGACATGCAGGAACACCTCCCCAGGGAGGCGTCCAGGAGGCATCCAGAACAGATGTCCAAGCCACCTCAGCTGACTCCTCTGGATGTGGAGAAGTAGTGGCTCTACTCTGAGCTCCTCCCTGGTGACTGAGCTCCTCACCTGATCTCTAAGGCTCCACCCAGCCACCCTGGAGGAAACTCATTTCAGCCGCTTGTATCTGGATCTGGTTCTTTCAATCATGACCATAGGTGAGAGTAGGAACGTAGATTGACCGGTAAATACAGAGCCTCGCCTTTTGGCTTAGCTCCTTCATGACCGCATGACTGCAGACGCTGCACCGATCCTCCTGTCAACCTCCATCCTCCCCTCACTCCTGAACAAGACCCTGAGATACTTAAACTCCTCCACCTGGGTCAGGGACTCTCCACCGACCCAGAGAGGACAAGCCACCTTGTTCCGGTTGAGAACCATGGCCTCAGATCTGGAGGTGCTGATCTTCATCCCCGTCGCTTCACACTCAGCTGCAAACCACCCCAGAGCAGCTGGAGGTCCAGGTTCGATGAAGCCAACAGGACCACATCATCTGCAACAAGCAGAGACGAGATCCTGTGTGTTTTATATACGATGTAAAAATCCACGATACAGTGAGACCATGAAAAGTGAACCACGAGGGGACGACTGTGTTTCAGTTGTTTAACGTTGTTCTGTTCATCTGAGCACATATAGAAGAAACGGTGAAACATAACTTGGACACTTCTTTTAAAAGCAATCCTCTTGTACTGGAGATACAAACATGTACACATGATTCAGGTCCACGTTTATATGTTACACAGGTGAAGAGCAGGTCGTCCACTAGTCTCTGGTCTGATTATCGGCTCCTCTACGTGTCCTTTGGTAAAACCCTGAACCCAACCGTGCTCCAGATGGAGACTTATTGGTGTCGAATGTGTGTTTTTCAGTCATACGAATGATGTTTTAATCCATTTATCACAAACACACATTTGTTTTGACTTTAGATTTATTCTTTCCAAGCAGAACTGCAACAGTTATTCAAGTTGGCAGCTGTTAAGTTAATTGACGACTGTTTTTAAGATAAATGAATCAGTTTGAGTCATTTTTTAAGAAGATAAAGTCTGAATTTATCTGACTTTAGCTCCTTAACCGTGAGTATTTCCTGGTTTCTTTCCTCATCTGTGACACAAAGCTGAATATCTTTGTGTCGTGGACAAAACAAGACATAGAGACAAAATGTGACAAATAATAAAAGGCAGGAAATCACTTGTTAATCTCAGACTTCACAGAATTAGACGGCAGCATAAAGCAATAGATTCTGTTAGAGGGACACGAAACACTGACATGATATGTGACTGAACGTCTCAAGCTGAAGGAAATAAAACCTCATTTATTATATTTACTATAGTTGTCAAATATCAAATTAACCGACAGCTATTTTTAAATGGAAATAAGTTCTAAATTTCTCTTACTGCAGCTTCTTAAATGTGAATAATTCTCTGATTTCTTTCCTCATCTATTACAGCAAACTTAATATCTCTGCGTCACAGAAAAAACAACACATTTATCACCTTTTTACTGTTTTCTGATGTTTTTTAAACCAAAGAACTGGTTGAAAAATCAAGAAACTCATAGACTTTGGAAATAATCAGTTGCAGCTCTGTTTAAAAGCATCCATCAGTCTTTATTCAGCTTCTATCTACCATTAAAAGCTGATGTAAATCTGCAAAAACGTGATAAAGAAAATAAAACATCATAAAACAGAAGCTATGGAGGACAACAGCTTCCAGAATCTCCCATGTTTCAGTGAAAGTGTTTCTCCATCCTGTGACAGCGCTGCTCTGTTTTGCCTCCTATTCCCTCCTGATCCAGCGACCTAATAAATCTGTTCACTCTCTTTGCATTTAAAGGAAAAAATTAATAATCCAGAGACTCCAAAGAAGTCAAATGTCAGCCGTTTCCTCGCCCTCATACCTCTGAACTGGGACGCTTCTTCTTAAAATACTGTGATCCTCAGAGAAATGTGCCAGAACACTGAGCTTCCCTCACGCTCAGGTTCCTCCCTGCCCATCCGACTATCTCTGTTTTAATTTGACTTTCTGATGCCGGTATGATTTGGACTGCAGTGTCTGAACATGTTAATTATAATCTGTTCTCAGGTTATGATTTATTCCTACTGGGGCTGATGTGTCTTGACCTGGAGGATTTCCTCTCTGTATATTTCCTGTGTTTTGATTTATGTCAATATTTATTTTAGTGTACTTCAGTTTAAACCTTTGATAAGTCATGTTTGTATTTTACTCCCACTCACTATCCCTTTGCTCACATCCTGACTACCTTATTATTCATGATGATATCAGGTGTTTTGAGGGTGAGGCGGCAGCAGCCAATCAGAGCTCCTGCATCTGTCTGTCGTCAAGGGCAACGCTCTGGTTGCAGCAGGACTTGATTTATTATAATGTAGATTTAAAAAAAAAAAAAACTCAAAAAATCCCAGAAAAAATACATAATAGTCTATGTCGAAGTCAAATTAATTAAAATAAATAAACATAAAATAAATAAACATAGAAAATTGAAAAAAAATGTTTTCTTTATTAAAATCTAAAAACTACACATAAATAGTAACTCAAAAATTAAAATAATAATAAATAAAAATAATGACACGTGAAAACATTTTTCTTTAATTAAAAAAATAAGATATCCTTGGAACTGCTGGCATTTCATGTATGTAGTAGAACTTAATTTAATTAGTCAGGTTAATCTCCACAATTAATAATATTATAGAATTTCAGCTTTATTTTATATTATTGTCTCATAAAAAAGTATTTTATATAATGTTGGTTTGATTTAATTCCTGAATATTTAAATCACTCAGGTAAAATGACGCCATGAATCACATTAAAATGGTCTTAAGCCAACATTTAGTTCGTCATAACTTAACGCCGTTTAATTTTAATGTAGTGTTTTTTAACTTAGCAAATCAGGAAAATGAATCAAGCATTTACCTGCGTTCTAAGTGATATTATTTAAATATATGTGATATTATCATAGTGTATTTGTTGTCTACAGCTAGTCCTGAGCTCCACCTGCTAATTAGCTGCTGCTAACTGCTAGCTAGCTTGTGTGTCGCCTAGCAACCACGTAGTTTATCTGTTTAAGGTTAATTAAAGTGTTTTTACAGCAGCGAGCGGATTAAATGTGTTATTTTAATAAGTTAAGTTAAAGTAAATCGTGTGTTGTTGGTCAGTAATTGATTTAAAGTCAGTGAATCCTGATTTTGATGCTTCCTAACTGGTTTTTTCCTATTTGAGCTTCTGCGCACATCTTCTGCGCACGCTGCGGTGCGCATCATCTTTTGTTCCCATTCATAAAGCGGCTGCGGCGGCTCATGTCTCCGGTAACCGGGAGCCTCTCACGGAGGACTGCGGGCCCTTTAAGGGTTATGTAGCGGGGCAGCCGATGTAGGACGAGCCGACCGTCCGCCTGCCTGCGTCCCGCTGCCTCCATCATGGCCTCCACACCGCCGACACCGACGCCACCGACCATGAAGCGACCAGCCAGCGGCCCTTCCCTTCCCGGAGCGGAGACGGACGTCAAGCCGAAGCAGAGGCACCGGTAGAGGCGAGCCGCGCCGGGGAGAGCCGCCTCACATCCCGCCCCCCCGGTCTGCTCCATGCCTCCGTCCAAAGCCAAGAACAGCGATTCCACAAAGAGGGGCGCGAACCCGGGCGGCGGCGGCGGAACCATGAGCACGGGCCGGGATTATTCCGTTAATCTGTCGGTGCAGCAGGTGCTGAGCCTCTGGGTGCAGGGCACGACGCTGCAGCACTTCACAGGTAGGAAAGCTGCCGTTACTCCATCAGCCCAGCGTCCATCTTACCGTTAAATAACCGGTGATGTGAACGTTCCTGTTCACACTGGCAGCAGGGAGGGACCCGGAGCCGCACACAGAGCGGCTCTGCCGGCAGGGCCACAGCCTCAGAGCCGCTCCTCCGGTCGGTGGGGGAATAATGACAGCAGAGGCTCTTAGTGCTGGAGGAGCAACCGAGCCTCTGCTGCCTCCTCTGGGGTCCAGCAGTTAGGGGCAGGTAGGGGCCGGTAGGGGCAGGTAGGGGCCGGTAGGGGCCGTTAGGGGCAGGTAGGGGCAGGTAGGGGCAGCTAGGGGCAGGTAGGGGCAGGTAGGGGCCGTTAGGGGCAGGTAGGGGCAGGTAGGGGCCGGTAGGGGCAGGTAGGGGCAGGTAGGGGCCGGTAGGGGCAGGTAGGGGCAGGTAGGGGCCGGTAGGGGCAGGTAGGGGCAGTTAGGGGCCGTTAGGGGCAGGTAGGGGCCGGTAGGGGCAGGTAGGGGCCGTTAGGGGCAGCTAGGGGCAGGTAGGGGCATCTTCCTCATCAGGGGGCTGATGGAGGCTCCAGAGGATGAGCTCAGGTCTGGTTCCTGCTGCTCTGTGAGGCTGAAGCTGGTCCCTGTCTGAGCTCCATGTTTCTGCTTCTGTCTCACTTTTTGCAGTATAAAGTCCTGCACCTCTGAGGAGGAGAGGAGACTCAGACTTCTGCATTATGACAACTTTATTACCAGAAATCCTAAAAAAAGGACAAAAACTTTAATTAATTTCATTTCTCTGATGTGACCAGTATTTAAAAATCCACAGTGGCTCTACATCCAACAATACGTGTGAATAATTTTAAATAAATACAACAGTCTACATTTTACAGCTTCTATAAACTCCTTTTTTTGCACATTAATTTCCACATCAGCTATGAAGATGCTTCTCCATGCTGAATGTGTCTCCTGCCAACTGGCTCTGCTACTCGCTGCTGGTTCTGAGCCATGCTGCATTTATTTAATTGATCCGGTAGGTTTTACTTCTGCGTGAACACTGCCTGCAGTTCAGCCCAGCAGTCCCTGAATTACTGCCAGGTGACTCCTGATCACAGCAGAGTCGCTCATGGCTTCATGTTGCACAGGGAAGGTGGTAGTTTTTAGTTTTTATGGAATCTTGTTGTATATATTTGATTAGTTTTTATTGTGAGCCGTCGAATGAAGTGATTCTGATGAATTTTCACGATTTTAAGCTTCGATTTCCCGACGGCACACGATCAGCTGAAGGATGGTCGGAAAGCTACGAAACTACAAATGTGTTTGTTTTTCAGGTTCTGGCTCTGATGAGTGGAGCCATGTTGGAGATTTTAAAGATAATAACATCAGAGGTGTAACAGCAGCAGACATCTGTGATAGAAAGTTAAGTTTGGTGCAGTTAAAGCAGTTTAGTGTTTTGCATTTCTTGTTTTTACTGTACTGAAAACTGTCAAACTTGCTGACAGGTTTAGAGTTCAGAGGCTTGATCAGCTGTAAATATGTTGTTGGAGTTCAGGCCGTCACATGTTGAAACAGATGATTGTGTGTCAGCAGTGAAACGCTGTGAGCCAACAAACGGAAATGTGTGCAAGCAGATTGTCTGTTATTTCACACTGACATGATCGACCTCGGTGGTCAGCAGCGTCGCCTCACAGCTAGAAGATCCCCGGTTCACGTCCCGGTTAGGACGCCTGGGATCTTCCTGTGTGGAGTTTGTATGTTCTCCCTGTGCAGCGGGTTTTCACCAGGTTCCTCCCTCAGTCCAAAGACATGCTGAGGTTAACTGATGATTCTAAATTGTCTGTAGGTGTGAATGAGAGTGAGCTTGGTGTCTGTCTCTATATGTAGCCCTGTGATAGGCTGGAGACCTGTCCAGGTGAGCCCTGCCTTCACCTGAGTCAGCTGGGATAGACTCCAGCCCCCTGTGACCCTACAGAGGATTAAGCGGTGTACAGATGATGGATGATTGACTGCCACACATTCAGGTTACGGAGCTGCACAACTTGTGTTTTAAGGAGTTTTAAGTAGCGTTAACATGCAGAGTCAGGTTCTCATGAGAAACAGTGTTTGGGAGTTTTATCTTTTCCTCTGCAGGCAGGCTGAACTTCCGCAGCAAGAATTTGACATAACAGAATTTCTGGCTGCTTCTGCTCCAAACTTTACCTCAGTTAAATGTGTAGAGATCTGAATTTAAAAGGAGAGGACGGAGGCTGTGCAGAAGAACATCAGGACTGTTCTGTCGTATAAACAGAAGATTAGAGGAGTGAGAGTGAAGCAGAACCGGACATGCGCTCGTCTTCGGAGGCGTCCTGTGTTGAGAAACACATGAAGCCAGAGCGAGAAAGAGGCAGTAGATGATGCTGAGTCAGCAGGAAGCTGCAGCGCGTGCAGAAGTTAGCGGAAGCCGAGCTGCAGCAGCGAGGAGGCGACGCTCTGCAGAACGAGCTGCTCAGACCTGCCACCCGATCCTCCGACACACTTCAGTCCAGCAGCAGGTGAAAAACGACCTGCTGGGATGTGAGATAAGGTCAGAGGCAGAACGTGGAGCCTCCAACAACAAGAGATGTGAAGTTTAAAATGCATAAACCCCTCTGGCCTTCCTCTGAGGCACCAGGGAGTCGCTTAAACAAATGGGTTTCCTGTTTATCAGATGTGAGTTGCAGCAGTTTCACTTCAGCAAACCCCAAATAGAGCACATTTAAATATGAGTGACGGCTGCAGTGGAAACAACGACTTTATATGGTGAACTTTATGTTTCTGACATTTGAGAGGCTCCGTTCAGACTGATGCTAATATCTCCACTCATATCTGGGCTGTCTCAGCATGTTTGTTTTAGTTGTCCTGATGGTCAGATGTCTGTGGAGGTCCTGTCCCTGTTAGTCAGAGTAACACAGTCAGTGTGCGAACAGAACTCAGTCCAAGTGATCTGTCCTGAAACGGAACCAGGTGTCTTGACAAGGTGTGTCTCGATCAAGTCTTTTTGCCCCCAGCCTGCTCCGAGTCATTTAGTAGGTCTAATATCACAGTATTTTCCTGATAGTAAACACTTCAAGAACATTAAAGTGATTAAAATCAGTCTAATGTATGTACATGCAACTAGTTATCTCCATAATGCATAAAGAAAACACCTGCATTTCTGCCTCCAGTCTGTTCCTAAATGTTCTGTAGATGTTCAGGAACCTTGTTGTAAAACTCCGATAGAACGATGTCTGAATGTAGTACTAGAAGGTAAATGTAGTATTAGAGGGTAAATATAGTATTAGAGGGTAAATGTAGTATTAGAGGGTAAATGTAGTATTAGAGGGTAAATGTAGTATTAGAGGGTAAATGTAGTACTAGAAGGTAAATGTAGTATTAGAGGGTAAATGTAGTATTAGAGGGTAAATGTAGTATTAGAGGGTAAATGTAGTACTACAGGGTAAATGTAGTATTAGAGGGTAAATGTAGTACTACAGGGTAAATGTAGTACTAGAGGGTAAATGTAGTACTAGAGGGTAAATGTAGTATTAGAGGGTAAATGTAGTATTAGAGGGTAAATGTAGTATTAGAGGGTAAATGTAGTACTAGAAGGTAAATGTAGTATTAGAGGGTAAATGTAGTATTAGAGGGTAAATGTAGTACTACAGGGTAAATGTAGTACTAGAGGGTAAATGTAGTATTAGAGGGTAAATGTAGTATTAGAGGGTAAATGTAGTATTACAGGGTAAATGTAGTATTAGAGGGTAAATGTAGTATTAGAGGGTAAATGTAGTATTAGAGGGTAAATGTAGTATTAGAGGGTAAATGTAGTACTAGAGGGTAAATGTAGTACTAGAAGGTAAATGTAGTATTAGAGGGTAAATGTAGTATTAGAGGGTAAATGTAGTATTAGAGGGTAAATGTAGTACTAGAAGGTAAATGTAGTACTAGAGGGTAAATGTAGTATTAGAGGGTAAATGTAGTACTAGAGGATAAATGTAGTACTAGAAGGTAAATGTAGTACTAGAAGGTAAATATAGTACTAGAGGGTAAATATAGTACTAGAGGGTAAATATAGTACTACAGGGTACATGTAGTACTAGAAGGTAAATGTAGTACTAGAAGGTAAATATAGTACTAGAGGGTAAATATAGTACTAGAGGGTAAATGTAGTACTAGAGGGTAAATGTAGTATTAGAGGGTAAATGTAGTACTAGAGGGTACATGTAGTACTAGAAGGTAAATGTAGTACTAGAAGGTAAATATAGTACTAGAGGGTAAATATAGTACTAGAGGGTAAATGTAGTACTAGAGGGTAAATGTAGTATTAGAGGGTAAATGTAGTACTAGAGGGTAAAGGTAGTACTAGAGGGTAAATGTAGTACTAGAGGGTAAATGTAGTACTAGAGGGTAAATGTAGTACTAGGGGGTAAATGTAGTATTAGAGGGTAAATGTAGTATTAGAGGGTAAATGTAGTACTAGAGGGTAAATGTAGTACTAGAGGGTAAATGTAGTACTAGAGGGTAAATGTAGTACTAGAGGGTAAATGTAGTACTAGAGGGTAAATGTAGTACTAGAGGGTAAATGTAGTACTAGATGGTAAATGTAGTATTAGAGGGTAAATGTAGTACTGGAGGGTAAATGTAGTACTAGAGGGTAAATGTAGTACTAGAGGGTAAATGTAGTACTAGAGGGTAAATGTAGTACTAGGTACATGTAGTACTAGAGGGTAAATGTAGTATTAGAGGTAAATGTAGTACTAGAGAGTAAATGTAGTCCTAGGGGGTAAATGTAGTATTAGAGGGTAAATGTAGTACTAGAGGGTAAATGTAAGTACTAGAGGGTAAATGTAGTACTAGAGGGTAAATGTAGTACTAGAGGGTAAATGTAGTACTAGAGGGTAAATGTAGTACTAGAGGGTAAATGTAGTGTTAGAGGTAGTAGTGTTAGAGGGTAAATGTAGTACTAGAGGGTAAATGTAGTACTAGAGGGTAAATGTAGTATTAGGGGGTAAATGTAGTACTAGAGGGTAAATGTAGTACTAGAGGGTAAATGTAGTACTAGAGGGTAAATGTAGTACTAGAGGGTAATGTAGTACTAGAGGGTAAATGTAGTACTAGAGGGTAAATGTAGTACTAGAGGGTAAATGTAGTACTAGAGGGTAAATGTGGTACTAGAGGGTAAATGTAGTACTAGAGGGTAAATGTAGTACTAGAGGGTAAATGTAGTATTAGAGGGTAAATGTAGTACTAGAGGGTAAATGTAGTATTAGAGGGTAAATGTAGTACTAGAGGGTAAATGTAGTACTAGAGGGTAAATGTAGTATTAGAGGGTAAATGTAGTACTAGAGGGTAAATGTAGTACTAGAGGGTAAATGTAGTACTAGAGGGTAAATGTAGTACTAGAGGGTAAATGTAGTATTAGAGGGTACATGTAGTACTAGAGGGTAAATGTAGTATTAGAAGGTAAATGTAGTATTAGGGGGTAAATGTAGTACTAGAGGGTAAATGTAGTACTAGAAGGTAAATGTAGTACTAGAGGATAAATGTAGTATTAGAAGGTAAATGTAGTTTTAGAGGGTAAATGTAGTATTAGAGGGTAAATGTAGTACTAGAGGATAAATGTAGTATTAGAAGGTAAATGTAGTATTAGAGGGTAAATGTAGTATTAGAGGGTAAATGTAGTACTAGAAGGTAAATATAGTACTAGAGGGTAAATGTAGTACTAGAGGGTAAATGTAGTACTAGAAGGTAAATGTAGTACTAGAAGGTAAATGTAGTATTAGAGGGTAAATGTAGTACTAGAGGGTAAATGTAGTACTAGAAGGTAAATGTAGTATTAGAAGGTAAATGTAGTATTAGAGGGTAAATGTAGTATTAGAAGGTAAATGTAGTACTAGAAGGTAAATATAGTACTACAGGGTAAATGTAGTACTAGAAGGTAAATGTAGTACTAGAAGGTAAATGTAGTACTAGAAGGTAAATGTAGTATTAGAGGGTAAATGTAGTACTAGAGGGTAAATGTAGTACTAGAAGGTAAATGTAGTATTAGAAGGTAAATGTAGTACTAGAAGGTAAATGTAGTATTAGAGGATAAATATAGTACTAGAGGGTAAATGTAGTACTAGAGGGTAAATGTAGTATTAGAGGGTAAATGTAGTACTAGAAGGTAAATGTAGTACTAGAGGATAAATGTAGTATTAGAAGGTAAATGTAGTACTAGAGGGTAAATATAGTATTAGAGGGTAAATATAGTACTAGAGGGTAAATGTAGTATTAGAGGATAAATATAGTACTAGAGGGTAAATGTAGTATTAGAAGGTAAATGTAGTACTAGAAGGTAAATATAGTACTAGAGGGTAAATGTAGTATTAGAAGGTAAATGTAGTACTAGAAGGTAAATATAGTACTAGAGGGTAAATGTAGTATTAGAAGGTAAATGTAGTACTAGAGGGTAAATATAGTATTAGAGGGTAAATATAGTACTAGAAGGTAAATGTAGTACTAGAGGGTAAATATAGTATTAGAGGGTAAATGTAGTACTAGAGGGTAAATGTAGTACTAGAGGGTAAATGTAGTATTAGAGGGTAAATGTAGTACTAGAAGGTAAATGTAGTACTAGAGGATGTACTGAGGCTCCATCAGATGTATTAAACCTGTTTTCTCTCCATGATGTCAGTAAATGTAGATCAGCTGTAGTTCCTGGTTGATCCACCAGGTGGAGCATCTTCCTGTTTAATCCTGCAGAGACCAGAGGAGGCGTCACTCAGACTACAGTTCATGTTGGAAGCAGAGAGCATTGTGGGAGTTTAGCTAGCAACGGGCACCATGACAAAGCCTAATGTGGAGGTTAATGACCTCCGAACAGCTCTGGTGTGTTTAAGTTTGACGATGGCTGCTATATCATTGACATGTAACAGAGGGTCCTTGTTTTCCACTTCATGTGTCCATTGGCAAAAACAGCAACATCAGCTCAGGACAGATGTCCACTGTGCTCAATTAATTTATAATCCTACTGAAACACTGTCAGAATTAACAATTGACTGTCTAAATTTTAAAAAACCCTCTAAATTGATGCAGTAAACCCTGCTGCCTCCTGCTACTAGCTAGAGAGGTTTAAGGGCTTCAGAGGCCTCAGATTATTATTATTATTTATTCCCAGTTGTTGTAAACAGATGTTGAAGTGTGAAGTTGGTGGAGCTTCCCTTTAAATGAAGGTGCAACAGCTTGCTTCGTGTTGGAAAAAGCTCCCGGATTATATGATTTTTAAAATAACTGTATCATGGTGTTCTTCACATTTATCTCAGGAATGATAAACATCCAAATATTTGATACAAAACCTGAAATATTTCTGCTAAGTCGGTAACTGATGTCTTTTTACCTCCACCAAGGAGGTCATGTGATGGCTGGCCTTGGTTTGTTTGTTTGTTTGTTTGTTTTTGTTCAAAATAACTCTAAAACTCATGGATGGATTTGGATGAAATGTTCAGGAAATGTGTGAAATGGGACAAAGAACAAATGATGACATTCTAGGACTGATCCGGATCACCGTCTGGATCCAGGATTTATTTAATCTAAGTGTAACCAGGTGGACAATTAAATGCGGTTTACTCTAAAAGCCACCAGAGGGCACTCTTGTTTTTGGGGTAACCCCCTCTGACCACATGACATTTTGGGTCTCCACGCGACAGACAGCGACAGTGACGGAGTTCTCTTTCCTTCCTGAGCGACATACGCACGGTTGGGCCGGCATTCTTATCTCCGGTTGTCTAAGAAGCTGGGAGGCTGTTAGGAGCTGCCGCGCTAGAGGCCGCGCCTGTTCATTAGGTCGGATGAGGTGAAGGCCGCATTGTTGGTAGGACATTTGAACTGTCTGTAATTACATTTGTATCTGTAACGTTCCATAGAAAATATGTGAACTGGGAGATTGTGTTGGGGTGGACTGAAGCTGCTTGGTGGAGGTCTGAGCTCTCTGAGGGCTTTTCTAGTTTAAGTCCGTCTCCTGTTGTAGATGTTAGTCTGCATTAATCACAGTCTGATCATTGATTGATTAGTTTCACTGTAGCTGCTCTAAGTTTAAAGCAGCACTAATCAGTTGCTTTGCTGTAACAGTGGTGGGTTAGCATCCATGCTGCTCTTTCCCGGAGCTATACGGAGTTTAACGTCTGACACCTTTGCTGTTTTCTGTTCAACCTTTCTGCTCTTTGCATGTTCTCATGTTCTCAAGCAAACCTGAACAAGCTCAGGTAAAGCTGCTGTTCAACACACCAGGAGCACCAACTGGTACATTTAGCAGCTAGCTGGTGGACATTCACCAGTTAGAGAGCCTCAGTGTTTCCTCAGGAGATGAGACTTGACACCTAAGCAGCTATAAAGAGTGAATGTTTGTCTCTTCATATCAGTGTGTTACGTTATTAGTAGATAACCGGTCAGTGCTGTTCCTCCTGGTGACCACAAACTTCTGTTAATTCAGGCTTTAATGTATTAACTCAGTTGATGGTTTAGTCTGAACTGGAAGCAGCTTCCAAAGGATCGTCCTTGCAGAGTTTATGATGGGACAAAGTCCCGGCGGCTCCATCTGTATCGCCTCCCGCCAGGACAGATCCATCATTCCTCCTCCTGAGAGGTGAACCAACAGCCGCAGAGCTTCTGCTGCTTCCTCACTTTGACTCTGCCGCCGTCCTCCTGCCAAAACTCCGACCTCTTATCAGCCACCAACGATCCTCCACGTTACTCTGAGTCTTTGCCGCTGACAGTGGCGCTGACAAAGGCTCGACCGGCGGTGGATTAGCAGAAGTTAATGCAGCACTGACTGTGTTTAGGCTCGTGTCTGTAAACATGACGAAGCACTTCAGCCGGCGGACGCTGAAACCTCGACCTCCTGCACCGTCGTCCTCTCAGATTCAATGTGAGCTTCACCTTCCAGCATCTGCTCAACCACAAAACACGAGCTGCTGGGAGGAATTTCTACCAGCAGCGTCTTCAGAGAAACGGCTCGACGTCCCGTTCCTCCTGCAGATGTTCATTTAAAGCTTAACGCAGCACATGGAGCTGCTCATCCTGCAGTGACTCTTCTTGAACCAGAGCTTTAAACGTCGGTCAGAGCTGAGTGGAGCAGGTGACTGATTCATCCTGCTCACAGCTTTTACTGACATTTGGTTCTCAGCAGGCGTCAGATCCGACTGTCAGGTTGGAGCTCAGCGGTGGAGGAGCGAAGAATCGATGCTTTAAAATACCAGAAACCCATCATGTCACATGTTACAGCGTTAAGTCAGCAAAAATACAGTTAAAGGAATAAACAGTACAAGTGTTTGTGCTGTAGTGAGACTAATATGTTTTTATAAATTATATTAGGGAACATTTACTGTTACTTTGGTGGTTTTAAACGCTTCATGTGCTTTTTGTTAGTCTAGTCTAATAACTTTATTCATACCTTCACAAAGTGTTTTACAGACAAGACAACAAAAGAGAACTCAGGAAGATCCCTGAACGACAGAAGGCCAACAGAAAGCAAAAGGACCAAAGAAACAATACAGAGAAACAGATTTAAACACAGTAAAACAGACATGGATACAAACAACTGTAAAAACACCAAGAAGTCAGATCAGATGAGGAAAAAAGAACAATTAGAATCAGCAAAATTAGAGCCTAAGACCTTTAAAATAAAGGCAGTAAATAAATCAAACTAGAAAAGCCCTCATGGAGCTCAGACCTCCTCCAAGCAGCTTCAGTCCCCCCCAACACAACCTACCAACGACAGAGTATCCTTACATTAAAATAAGTCCTGGATCCAGACGGTGATCCGGATCAGTCCCAACATGTCATCATTTGTTCCATTTCACACATTTCCTGAACATTTCATCCAAATCTGTCCATGACTTTTAGAGTTATTTTGAACACAAACAAACAAACAAACAAACCAGCGCTGGAATAAACATCTCCTCCTTGGTGGATGTAATAAATAAGATGAAAAATAAAATGTTCCAAAAGAATAAAATAGACAACATCACATAAAAGCAAGTCTAGAACAATGGGATTTAAGAAGTCACTTTAAGAATCTGGGGGTTCAAAATAAGCGTCTTCCTCAGTGAAAAGTTATTAATATTGGAGACTAACCCGACTGATCCTCTGTGAGCAAGTTTTGTTTTTATGTATTTATTTTTACCAGAACTCAGATGTGTTTGTCCTCCTAAACGTCCTGAGTCTGTCTGCTGGACTGATGAAGTTCTGAGGCTCTAAATGATGGAAACAGTCCATTAAACAGTGATAAATGTGGACCCTCCTCTGTGGACTTGAAGGACCTGGAACTCTGGACATATTCACAGTATGAAGGTGAAACTTTGCTTCATGAGATCTACTAGAGTTAGTGTGGATGTAAAGACCATCTGGGTGTGTGGAGGTCAGGCAGCTTAGATTTATTTTTAATGAAATGAGCCATTTGGGGTTTGTGTCGTTGGCTCTTTGCTGCTCCGTCGATGTATCTGTGGTCCTCCTCTGTATGAAGTGACGTTAGAGTTGCATCAGCTCCTCTGGGATCCTCGTCCTCCTCCAGCTGCATTAGAGGTGACTGGTTCATCCTCTGAGAACCTCCATCGCTCTCTGGGCTGAATGTAAAGAGCCTCTGTCCTCTGGCGTCGCTCCGTCTCCTCCGTCCCGTCACAGTCGTCTCCTCTGAGATGCTCTGACAGCAGTCGACGCCCTGCAGTGTGATCTGACTGTTCAGTGATGCAGGACAAAGAGCTGTTGTTTCTCTGAGCCGTCACTCGTCTCTCCGCTCAGCTCCTCGATCGATAAAGAGACGCTCAGCCGGCTGTGGAGCGACTGGGTTAACTGGATTCACTGGGGGCTCCTCCGGGCTCCGGCTCTGAGAACAACAGGATGGAGTCTGAGGTGTTTACTCCAAACAACAGAGTCACGTTTCCTGTTTACACGCCGTCGTCCAAACACAGCAGGCCGCTTCTTCTCCCAGCATTCCCAGGATTCACATCGCTGCTTCTTCCTCCATGGATCTTTTCTCCTGCAGCGGTCTGGAGGCCAGCTGGCTCCACGACGCTCCGACGGTGCCAGAGGTTCAAAGAAAGGCCTGGAGGAGGAGGAGGAGGAGGGAGGAGGAGGAGGAGGAGGAGGAGGAGGGAGGAGGAGGAGGGGAGGAGGAGGGAGGAGGAGGAGGAGGAGGGAGGAGAGGAAGAGGAGGAAGGAGAGGAGGGAGGAGGAGGAGGAGGAGGAGGAGGAGGAGGGAGAGGAGGGAGGGAGGGAGGGGAGGAGGAGGAGGAGGGAGGAGGAGGGAGGAGGAGGAGGAGGAGGAGGAGGAGGAGGAGGAGGGAGGAGGAGGAGGAGGAGGAGGGAGGGGAGGAGGAGGATGAGGAGGAGGGAGGAGGAGGAGGAGGAGGAGGAGGAGGAGGAGGAGGAGGAGAGGGAGGGAGGAGAGGGAGGAGGAGGGAGGAGGAGGAGGAGGGAGGAGGGAGGAGGAGGAGGAGGAGGAGGTCCACAGGGGGCAGGATGTGTTCTCTCAGATAACTGTTGTGTTTGGACGAAACTAATTAGAGCATTTGTTGGGAATTAAGTAGCTTCAGCGTTTTTAGTTTGTTTTTAGTTTGTTTTTAGTTTGTTTTTAGTTTGTTTTTAGTTTTGTTTTTAGTTTGTTTTTAGTTTGTTTTTAGTTTTGTAGGAGCTCCTTATTAATGCTCTGATCAATACGTGATCTCATGCTGTGAAGAAGCGCTAAACCTGTCACACTTAAATGTTTCAGATCCTCAAACTAATTTAATTAGAACAAGGTAACCCAAGAAAACACAAAATGCACTTTAAAAATGATGTTTGCATTGATTAAAGAAAAATCCTGTCCAGTCCATCTCGCTCTATGTGAAAAAGTCATCGCCCCCTTAGCTACCAGTCCACCAGATGGTTCAGTCTCTCCACCCACATCTGATCCCTGCCAGGCCTGTTGGATCCAAACATCACTAATAGAACCTGTCTGGTTCATTGTGAAGCAGCTGAAGGCTCTCAGAAAGCAGCTCATGATGCCACGTTCTGAAGAGATCCAAGACCAGATGAGGAACAAAGTCATTGACGTCCATCAGTCTGGAGGGTTACAAAGCCATTGCTGAGGCTCTGGGACTCCAGAGAAGCACAGTGAGAGACTTTATCCACTAATGGAGGAACATGGAACAGTGGTGGACCTTCCCAGGAGTGGACCAACCACCAACACTTCTCCAAGAGCATCCATATCTAATCCAGGAGTCACAGAAGAACCCAGAGGAACATCCAAAGACCTGCAGACCTCACTGGCCTCAGTTAAGGTCCGTCTACATGATTCCACAATGAGGAAGACTCTGGGAGGAAATGGATCCATGGAGAGTTGAAGGATCAAACCACTACTGACCAGAAACAACATAAAGGTTCATCTGGATGAGCTCCAAGACTTCTGGATAACATCCTGTGGACTGATGAGTCAAAGGTGGAACTTTTAGAAGACATGGGTCCGTTACATCTGGAGTAAAGCTGATACTGCATCCACCAGAAGAACATCTACCAACAGTGAACCATGGTGGTGGTAGTGTGATGGTTGGAGGACCTGGACCACTTGTCATCACTGATGGAGCCATGAATTCTGCTCTCTATCAGAAAATCCTCCTGGAGAATCTCCACCATCAGTTCATGACCTGAAGATCAACACTAATGGTTCATGCAGCAAGAAAAAGACCCGAAGACCACAAGCAAGTCCACCTCTGAGGGGCTCAGGAAGAACTGAATGAAGGCTCTGGAGTGGAAGAGTCAAAGTCTGGACCTGGATCCAACTGAGATGCTGTGGTTGGACCTTAAGAGGTCTGTGACAAGACCTCCATGGTGATGTAAAAGACTGATCACTAGCTGGAACCAACATTTAGGTGTTGCTGCCAAGGGACCAACCAGTCATGAGCTTTAGGGGTTGATTACTTTTCACTCTGTGTCTCCAGATTCAGCTCTAAACGTTGAACCTTTAGTCCAGCTGAAGATGCTCACAATAGGCGGC
Organism: Dascyllus trimaculatus; assembly: GCA_024666655.1. Classification (NCBI taxonomy): domain Eukaryota; kingdom Metazoa; phylum Chordata; class Actinopteri; family Pomacentridae; genus Dascyllus; species Dascyllus trimaculatus. The sequence goes on from CM045461.1 coordinate 2,510,100, forward strand.
TTGGCTTCAGACGAGTGTTTCCATTTAACGTCCTTGAATTATGATTATGAAACTTTCCCCCAGCGGTTTTCTACGTCTCACCTCGGCTCCATGTTCTCGCTCGGCTGCCCTGGTTTAGACGCTGCTGCTGCTGCATCCTTTTCCATCCCATGCGAAGCTGCAGCGCATCATCGAATCAAATGTACGTCCAGGAAACGCAACAAGAAATCTGCCTGCAGACGACGCAGCAGAGGAGTTTTACTTCTTTATTTCTCAACAATAGCATCAACATCTGTACAGATAACATGGCAGCCACTTGTTAGCTCTTTCTAGTCCACAGACACTGACAGCAAAGAACTTCTGGGTGGAATAAACCTTTTAAACCACAACTATCCTATCTACAACATGTAATTTGTGGGTAGACAAACTTTAAAACTGAGTCATTTGTTAGAAAAGTACTGTTTCAGTGGAAATGATCTTTAAAAGTTGTGCATTTAGGTGGTGATCTATGTTCCAACAACATGGTCCTACAGCTGTGGTCCTGAAACTGCAGCTTCCTCTGGTCTCTACATCATTAATCAGTGAATGGTTCCACCTGGTGGCACCACTAGATACTACAGCTAAACTACAGTACTTGAAGTGTGTAATATGCAGGTACATGGCGTTATTATTAAACGACTTGGAAGAACTTGATCGGGGCATCCCAGCCTCCTCATAGCATTAATACTGTCTACATTGTTCATACAGTTTATACCACGGTTTATCTCTACATGTAGATTTAAATGATCTATTTTGTATTGAATATAAAATATTCAATATATCTATATGTTCATATGTTGATGTCTTCATAGCGCTCTGTTCACACTGTTGAGTCTGTTTATACTGTAAATAAAACACTTTACTGCTGCTTTTGAAATGCTGGTTTGTTGTCTTAGAAAGTTGAATCACATCCTGTGGACACTACAGGATTAAATAATGAGTGGTCATTAAGTATCACAGAAGTCTCTGTCATGGTGCCCGTTGCTAGCTAAACTCCCACAATGCTCTCTGCTTCCAACATGAACTGTAGTCTGAGTGACGCCTCCTCTGGTCTCTACAGTATTAAACAGTAAGAGGCTCCACCTGGTGGAACAACCAGGTACTACAGCTGATCTACATTTATGACATCATGGAGAGAAAACCTATTTTCTTCATCTTTTCAGTGTATATTTTGTAGGAAAATGTGACCAAATGGGGAAATATTAAATAATGAATGACAAGAGGGTAAAAATCCTTGATCAAGACAATGATTTGAATGTGAGCTGTGAGAGATTCCTCACCCTGACTAGAATCGAGGTTCAGTCCCATGTTCAGTGTTTTTGGGTTTCTGTGGATGTCTGAGCTGTTCTTCTGACGTCCTGCCTGTTTCTGTCCATCAGAGATGTGGTACTGGGTGTTCCTGTGGTGTCTCTTCTCGTCGCTCTTCGTCCACGGGGCGGTCGGCCTGCTCATGCTGGTGATGCTGCAGCGCCACAAACGAGGCCGACTCATCACCCTGGTGCTGGTCAGCGTCGGCTTCCTGGCCTCCCTGTCTGGAGGAGTCATCACCAGTAAGTCGTCTCATCCCTCTGTGGTTGTCTGCTGCTGTTCTGTGCTTTCAGACCGACTTCAGTGTCCAGAGAGGCTGAAGAAGACGAGAGTGGACGGGCAGGAAAGAGAGCGTGGCCAAGTTAACTCTGCCAGACAGGAGAAGACGGACAGACTTCAGACTAATGTGCTGCTTTGTTTACCTCCAGTTTCTGTTTATGAAGCTCAGGGAGCCTCAGTGGTTCAGCCTGCTGCAGACTGGATCCAGTATCACCATATAGAGGGGGTGGATTTAATATCGTTATAATGACAGCAGAGAGACAGAGAGTCGGGTTTAAAATGCAGCCAAGATTGAACATCCAGGAACAGAAACACACCGTCTGAACAATTAATCAATTTCAGATTCAGTTTAGAAAAATGAACTCAGCAAATTGCAAAAGCTGCATTTTATTTATTATTATTTTTGCTTTATGTAACTGAGCAGAGTGTGAAACAGTCGGACGCTGCTCCTAAACCGTCCTTGGCCTGTTTACAGAAAAGTTATTTTACGTCCTGGATTTATTTCATGTTGCATTAATAATTTTGCTGTATTTAACCCCAAACAGTTTCTGGGTGTGGCTCATTTTTTACTGCAGTAAAAGTCCTGCACCTCTGTGGAAACACAGCAGCCATGAAGCAGAGAGAACTCAGACATGTCTTCTGTGCAGCAGGACACAGGATGATGAAAATAAAACATAAACAAATAAAACTAAGGTTACATTTCTGTGAATATTTATTTTACAGAAATTAAAATAATGTGAAATCAACATCCAACATTTTCTACAGATGTTACCAACAAAAATTGACTGAAAACTTTTACATTTATCACAATAACTTTGCCTGAACTAATGATTTTAACACATATGTAGTTTATTTTTCTATTTATGATGTCATTATTATAACATATCATCATGAAAATGTGTCTGAAATGTAAAGTTCTGATGTCCTTTCTCTGAACACCGGTGTGTTAGATCGTGGGTCGGGTCGTCATGATGGAAGACATTTAACAGTGATGATGGACCCAATATAATATATATAGAACAAAACTTCTTCAAATGTACAAACACCGATCAGAACAACATCATGACCTCCTATCTAGTACTGTGCTGGTCCCCCTTATGTGGTCCAGAATGCTCTGAACCATTGGACCAGAGGACCTCTCAGGGGGTCCTATGGGGTCTGGAACCACTGGATCCTTTGGCTACTCTGGCTTGTGCAGTGGGGCCTCTGTCAATCCAACTGGTTCCACTGCATCCTGTTGATGCTTGATCAGAATGGGCTGTAGGAAGTCTGGAGGTCACATCAACATGTTGGACCATTGTCATGTTCCTCCACATGTTCCTGATTGGTTGGTGTTGTTGGGATTTCCATCAGCATGAGGGAGTGTGTTTGTTGTGGGACCATGTTTATCTGGGTGTCTAAGTCTGATCAAGGTTTTCCATCAGAACACCACATAGTACCAATATGATCAATGGTATCCACTCCACCTGTCAGAGGTCAGGATGCTGAGGCTGATCGGTGGACATATATCGGGTCGATCTAATAGCTTAGTGATTACGGGCTCAAAACCCTGAGCAGTGAGTTGTTGGTTTGATTCCTGTCTTGAGATCGAATGCAGTTACTTAAAGGTGTTAAATGAACTTAAAGTCTTTCTTTTACAAACCTGCAGCACACATCTTACATCATTACATCGTTGAACAGTACCTTTAAAAGTATTCACCCCGGAGGTTTTCTCTTTATTGCTTTTTAACCTTGAATCACGGTCGGCCTAGTTCGACTCTTAACACAAGGATTTTACATAAAAAGGTTCTTTCATGTCAAAGTGAAAGCAGGTTTCTACACAGTGACGTCCACTAATAGACAGACTGAACAGTGATGGCGGCGTCCTGTTTACTTTAGAACTATTGGTCTTTACTTCCATCTGCTCTCTCTGCTCCTGGTTATTTTCTCTGGACATATTTCTCAGTTGCGGCTGCAGCAGGTATTATTTAGTCCCTGCTTTGTCTTTATTTACCTCCACTCACTGAACCTCTGAGTGTAAATAAACCTGAACCTCTCGTCTTCAGATGAAGACATAAATAGAAAGCTCTTCATTATTAATGTGCACTAATCGGTCAGCAGACTGTCTCCACGTGTACGAACGCTTGGTTCAGTCAAAGTGTTTGCAGAGAGAAAAGGCAGCGAAGTCTCTGAGCAGACGTGAAGGAAAGGTCAAAGGAGGACATGTCAGCTTTAAAGCCCACAAACGCTCAGGTACTTTCCTGTAAATATCTCTGGTCAGATTTGATTAAAAGTCGGTAACATAAGCAAAGAACCAGGATCTAGTTTTGTGGTTCTGGTTTATAGCGTACCTGAGCGTGTTCACTCAGCTCTGTCAGTGTCGGATCAATACTGAAGACAGACTTAAAGGCATGATGGTTCTCAGGTCCTGAACTTAAAAAGAGCGTTTCTTTTGTCCTATGTGAAGTTATAGATGTTAATTCAAGCTAGACATCACAGATAATAACATCCTGACAATGTGTAACTGATACTGAGTCTAAAAACGTTGCCTTGATTCTACATGTTTCATTTAAAAATCTG